>OY728123.1:1626317911-1626917911 GCA_963277665.1 Viscum album
TTTATATACCATGATCCCACCTTTTTAATTTTTTAAAAGCATTTTCATGGCCATGCACCTAATCTTGCACAATTTAACAAACTGTGTGACACCCCTTACAAGGCCACACAATTTCTCCTAGGGGACTACACGGTTTAAACTACTTTTCCCCAAAAAGTGTTTTTTCAGATATCGATGCTCCCTAAATTCATTTAAACCTTCAAGGAACCCCTATGGACATAAAACTTATCGAAAAAACAATTTTAAGTGTTCTAACTCTTGTAATTATGATCCAATACTCAATTTAAGATTCAGACCATTCACCAAATAAAAAGTTCAAAAAATATTGGAATTTCAACCCATACCAAAATGTGGAATCTTATAATCTCCCAAACATAGAAATAATCATCCATAAGAAAACTTATGGAATAATTTAAATAACACTCTACCTATTCAGGTCATTAATTATCTCCTAAAAATGGATACATTTCATTTCCAAACACCCAACGCACTTATAAGAATCATTTCTAGCGTACAATACTTAAGTCACTAATACTAGATACAGTGCTCAAAACCATGTTGAAACATCAATATGTGTCTTACTTAATCCAATATAACTTTATACATGATCTCATCATTATATCTTACATCATCTAGCCTATGGATATTCCCACCATAGGATCTAGTTTTAAACATCCAATTATGAGTCACGGTACTTCCACCATCATAATTTCCCAATAAAATGAATCCATATAATTATAGACACTCCCATTACATTTATCCAATTACATTCAAGGACACTACCCTCGGTCCTCAATCTGATCGAAATGTTAGAACTCCAATCGACCAAGCTCAAACTATTCATGCCTGCTTTTCCTTGAAAATCCTCAATGGACCCTTTAAGTTATACCTATATCATCCTAGCGGCATGCCTAAGATGATTTTATCACCAATCGCATCTATCTATTTCAGAGAAAACAGTTTTAACCACATTTGGTTGACCATTTTGAAAATCCTTGGATCTTATGGCTGACACGTCACTAAAACCAAATTCCAAAGGCTTATCCCAAGGCATGCTAAGATTATTTTGAGAATGATCACTGAATCATATACCGAGTTTAAATGAAATATCTTAGTCAAAACATATCCCAAAGAAAAACCATTGTCGTATTAAAGCACAAGCACTAACACTATCCCAATCCAATATTTATGGGTGATTATAGGATACTCTAGTCTTAGCACCCACATCTATATTTTCATACCTAGGATTTACTGAGGATTCCTAGATGTATATTTCTCTACATATTAAATGGAACATGAGTGCCAAAATGACTATACAATGACCAGTCTCAAGATTATACAACCCTTATCGTATGAGTTTCACCCTCTAGAAACCTACTTTATGCTCCCCACTATAAGAACCTGGATCTTCCTTTCAAGTATGTTTTTCCTTTTTTGGTCATTTTTTATAAAAAGATGAAATTCTGGAAATTTTCTAAGTACACGTTTTGTACATTATGAGTACACGTCGTGTACTTCTTTGCCATAAGAGGTCATGTGTTGGCCGTGTAGTAGCCACACACACGCCCGTGTGGGAGTGACTTGTAGGCCTCTTAAAGCAGAATATGGAAATGGCGAGTAAACACCATTTACTTCAAAATTACACGTCGTGTACTTTCTTTTTTTCATTAAATGCATCGGGGTTGCATCTAATCGCCATAACTCTCTTCTTTTAGGTCTCATTTGACTGAGACCTCTATACAAATTTGGATCTTCGACGAACCCCCCGAGTGTGCGTTCTTCCTTCGAATCGAACACTTTCGATTGCATTGGAATCGCATCAGTGAGTTCTCTCATCTCCTTGATCCTCATTTCATGATTCCTCTTCTTTCTCAAGTTATCATAGGTTGAACATTTTGGGATTTTTGTAGATATTTGGAGTTCTAGGGTGAATCAAGATTTTAGGTTCACTTATATCGATATTATAATGCCAAGGTAGGTGGTTTGTGCCTTTTCGTTCAAAGTATTTGAGTATTATGTGTAAATTCCACCAATAACCTTGAATGGGGTATTGTGTGTTTACTGTTTTACCCTTTTTGCTTGCCTACCATGCTTGTATACCTATGTAGAGGTTATTTGGACATGAATAGGATTCGTTGCTATTCTTTGGATGTATTTCCCACACATGTTATGTTTACGACTGTTTGGTCCTATTTAGCCAGTTGTCCACCTTTCCTGTTTTCCATGCCTATTGTTGTAGGATGAAGAGTTGTATTCTGATATCTTGATATGTTGTAGACTGTTTATCCAAGTAGTTTATACATTTACTTAGGAAATTTTTTATTTCTATGCTCGCTGACCTACACAAGGTCATGAGAACCTGGTGTAGTAGACTATAGGGGGAATTGACTGAGTGAGCTTCCTTAGAGAGTCTTTGACCACTTCAGACTATAAGATGGATTGACCGAGTGAGCTTCCTCAGAGAGTCTTTGAATTATTTTGAACTGATTTAGACTATAAGGGTAATTGTTGGAGAGTGATTCCCCAGAGAGTCTATGAATGACCTGGGCTATAAGAATAATTGACCGAGTGATCTTTCTCAGAGAGTCCTTGACCTTGGGGCTATAAGGGGAATTGATTGTGAATGCTTCCTCAGAGAGTTCATAACTATCGTAGACTATAATGGGAATTGACTGTGAGTGATTCCTTATAGAGTATTTACATATGAACCACAGTGGTTAGGCTGATTGTACTACCCATAGAGTGGCTTGTACTTGTTAGGTAGGACCAGAGGGGATGGCTATGAGTAATTCCCAGAGGGTTACCTATTTGTGTCTAGCTGTTAGTTGATGTTTCTTGTTTTTGAAACTATGGATTATTTATTGTTTAGTACTTTCCTTTTTATTGTTTCTATACTTTTACCTGCCATATATTCACAGACTGTTAGGAACAGATCTTAGTGTTGTTGCCTACTGGGATTTAGTCTCACACCCTGTTTGGGTCACACTTTTGGGTCCAAATAGATTATATTGTTGCAGGTATATATAAGGGAAATCTCCCTTCTACTTTAGGTACTTAACTTGTTGTGGAGTAGGAGAGCATGGGACCAAGCTTAAGCTTGCAATTTTGAAAAGTTGTTCATATTTTTATTTTGCACTTTGTCTTAGTACTATTTGTATTTCCAGTATTGTGACTTGTTTGGATGATTTCCCACACATATGTTTCATGCATCATTTTATATATATGTGTGTGTGTTCTCTAGTTGTTTATTATTCCAGACTTTCGTTGTTTACTGTTGTTGGATATTTACTACTTCGGCTATTGTATGTATTTGTTTACTTCCACTGTTTACTCTACCAATGAGGGCATAGTTTCCCCACTATCACACCCAAGGTCCTCACTTCTAGTCAGTAGCCTCTGGCGTTTGGGGAAATTCGCTTGAGGCTATGTGACCAACTGGTTACGGGTCGCCCCTAGGTGGCTTCTAGAATCAGGACGTTACAAAGTGGTATCAAAGGAATTCTTTTCTCTTGAAATATTGTTGGAGCCTTTATCCAGGGATAGAAGGAATAGGTACTTGGTAATAGGTTGTGCCCAGAAGTAGATAACTCGTGCACAGGGAAAAGCCAACCTACCTCATTTATGGCAATTTTCTGGTTTTGCAAGTTTACAGTTGATTTGATTTCACCTTGAGTGATTCACATGATTTGTGATATTATTTTTGATGATATTGAGGTTCTATTTTTGTTTCAATCCGATGAGATAAGGGTATTCCATCTCATGAATCATATAGGCACTTTCTAGAAATCACAGGTCATGCAATCTTTCTCTGCCATTTAGGGTGCATTAGCGATTGCATGTTGTTATGATAGATTTTGTTCTAGATATGCATGTTGTTGTGATAGATGCCTTGATAAAAATACTTTTTGTTTGATAGGGTATTGTTTGTGTAAGGTTTTGTTTGAATGAATTCCAAAATCCGGTTCTTGAGGTGTTATGGGCTCTCATGGATCGGAATTTGGTGGATCATTGCCTTTTTTCCTTGTTATAACATGTATAAGATGCCAAGATTTGATTCGAAGGGATTATGGGACCTCATGGATCGGAATTTGGCACTTTCAATGTTCTTTTCAGTGTTTTTCTGGGTCCCGGAGTAGTTTCTAAGGATTACTATCTGTAAAAACCCAGAATACACACCGTGTAGTTTTGACTACACGCCATAAGTTCTTATATTCAGAAAGAAACTATTTTTATTAATTACACGATGTGTACCGTATGTACACGCCGTGTAGTCTCTAACCGTGTCATAATCCATGTGGTAAAAGACACAGGATAGGTATTTTCTTGTAGGAACACGTCGTGTACCAGTTGAACACGCTGTGTAGTCTGACCTAGGTACTCGTCCGTGTCACGAACAACATGGGTCAGTGTTATCCCATCACGTACACTCTGTGTCCTCCTGGAACACACCGTGTAGTGTTAGCCATGTAGTCGGCCTTGTAACCAACAACACGGGTCAGTGTTATCCTTCATGAACACGCCGTGTTCGTCTGGAACACACCGTGTGGTGTGAGCCATGTGTCAGGCCGTGTCACTAACAACACGGGTCAGGTGAAGCTTGTCTAGTACACGCTGTGTCTACCATGAACACGTCATGTAGTCTTGTCTTATGAAAGTTGTGTGTCTTAACCATGTAGAAGGACTCGGGCAGTGGAAGAGGATTCAAGTACATGTTGTGTGTTTAGACAACACGTCGTGTGTTGTGGTGTTACACAACCAGTTTCAATAAGAGTACATGCCCATGTGAATGGATTAAGGAAACACACCATGTAGGAATTTTACACGCCGTGTAGTCATGTTTTGTAAAACTTGAATTCTTTCTTTCTCATGTTCCTATATTATGCTTCTAGTTTTCAGTCCTTGAAAATCTTGATCTAAGGTGGGTGCTTGACCTTGTAGAGTCATGCCACCGAGACGTCCTTTGGTTGTACACCAGTTTCTAGGCGGTGATCAGACACTAGACATGGCTGATCAGGGACTACCTATAGATCCTCTCATCATTCAAATCTTGGCACCAGCTATTATACCCGACATAGGTGTTGATGCACAGTTTAGAGAGGGATTTTTGAGGATGATGCAGACCTTTCAGGGAGCACTGCCTCCTGCCCCGTCGATGGAAGATTTTATGCAGGTCTTTTAGGAGAAACATCCTCCCACTTTATCAGGGGATGGAAGACCCCGTCATGACTAGAATCCATGCTAACAATTTTCGAGAATCTAGATATACCTTTAGAGAATATGGTGAATATCGCTACCTACATGCTTCAAGACTCCTCCAAGAGGTGGTGGGATGTGATCTCACAACGAGGACACCAGCAGAATATGGCTTGGTATGAGTTTCAACTCATCTTCTATGATTACTTCTATCACGAGACCTTGAGGGTCGATCGAGCCTAATATTTCATGAGTCTGGAGAAGGGTACTCTTACTGTTATGGAGTATTCCTCTTGTTTCACAGAGCTGCTTTGTTTCACACCTATTGCAAGAGGTGATGAGTTGTTCCTTGCACGGATGTTTGAGGATGGTCTGAGGCACGACAACCGATCTCAGGTGAACATCTTCAGGTTGACTTTGATATCCTCTATCGTCAACTAGGTTCTGATTACATAGCGTAATCTAAGGGATTCTTTATTTGTGATCCAGGGTGGTTCAGCATCTAGAGTCAGTGCTCCACTAGCTAATAGTAGGAAGCGCCGCAGGGAGACTGCACAGGGAGATCAGAGTAAACGGGATACATCTTCAGGTAGCCAGGTGGTATTCTAATAGTGTGGGAGGAGCGGGAATATGAGGCCTCATTGCTCAAGATACCCGGTGGAGTATCGATCATGCAATAAGATGGGTCATATTCAGCGCTTATGTCATACCTTCTCACTAGAAGCTGGTGACAAGGGTTCTTATATGACTCCACATTCAAGATTAGCACCACCGGTTTCTCAAAAGTCAGGGAATTGGAGTTCTTCAAGATGTTCGGGCCGAGTTGGATGTCGTGGTCAGGGTAGCCAGTCACCCGGTTTTCAGAAAAGACAGGGTAGATCAGCTCAGAGTGGTCAGGCATGGTCACTGGGCTGCGGTGCATACCAAAATTTTTCAGTGGAGCAGACCCAGTAAGAGCAGGATCCCAGACCTTCTACAGTTTGAGGTACTATCTTAGTAGACTCAATTTTAGTTTCTACTCTTTTCGATACAGAGGCTTCCCATAGCTTTATATCTGTTTCTTTTGTGGAGAGCCTTGGGCTCTTCATCTTTTCTTTAGCTGATATCTTGACGCTAGACACACTATTGGGGACTAGAACGGCTAGTGTACGTCAGTGCAAGTAGTTCCCTCTTGAGGTTGGTGGGTGTCACTTTTTATTGGACCTCTATGTTCAAGAGATGACAGGCTATGATGTCATTCTTGGAATGGACTGGCTAGTTCCCTTCCAGGAAGTTGTCGACTTTTATCATCATAGGGTGAGTTTCACATCACTATAGGGCGTATCGTTTCTTCATAAGGGTGAGTGAGATGTCCAGGTGAGCAGAGAATGTCCAAAGCATCATGGGTTAGGAGGAGTTAAAGCCCAGATTGCTAGTTTATATCTGGATGATCAGGGGACTTCTCAATTAGAATTTCCTCCAGTGGTGGATCATTTCAGAGATGTCTTTCCATAGGACTTTCCAGGTTTTCCTATGGAGTGTGAGGTAGAATTTTCTATTGAACTCGTTCTAGGAGAAGCACCGGTTTCCATTCCTCCTTATAGGATGGCTACACCAGAGTTGCAGGAGCTCAAGAGGAAGTTGGAAGAGTTGCAGGCAAAGGGTTTCATCCAACCTAGTAATTCTCCTTGGGGTTTGCCTGTCCTATTTGCAAAGAAGGCAGATGTTACCCTTAGGCTTTGTGTGTATTATCGGATGTTGAACCAGTTGACAGTCAAGAACTGATATCCTTTACCAAGGATTGATGATCTATTTGATCATCTTCGAGGAGCTCGGGTATTCTCGAAGATTGACTTGAGGTCTGGTTATCATCAGTTTCATGCTATACCATATTATATACCTCTCACTGCCTTCTGGGGCAGGTATGGTCTATACGATTATCTGGTTATGTCGTTCGGTCTCACGAACGCGCCTGCAGTTTTCATGACACTGATGAACCGAGTGTTCCATCCATACTTGGATTCCTTCATGGTTGTATTCATGGACAATATCTTGGTATACTCTCACACTCGACACGACCATGATACACATCTTGAGATCGTTTTGATTACACTGAGAGAGCATCATTTATATGCTAAGATCTCAAAATGCCACTTTTGGATGGATCATATTCACTTGTTAGGTCATGTGATCTCAGAGACAGGAGTATCAGTAGACCCAAACAAAGTGAGAGCAGTAGTTTCCTAGGAGCATCCTAAGAACATCTTTGAAGTACGGAGTTTTATATGGTAGGATGGATACTAAAGACACTTCATTCAGGACTTTTCACACTTAGTGTCACCATTGAAGGGTTTGACTAAGAAGGTTGCGGAGTTCTTATGGTCAGATTCTTGTGAGTCAGCCTTTCAAGAGCTAAAATGGAGGTTGAATTTATAACTGATACTAGTCCTTCCAGATCCAGGAAAGATCTATACTGTGTACTATGATGCTTCAGGTATCGGGCTGGGAGCTATGCTTATGCAGGGAGAAGAATTCATTGCATACGGGTCTCGACAGTTGTGGCCACATGAGAGGAACTACCTGACGCACAATCTGGTGTTGGAAGTTGTTGTTCATGCCTTACACTGTTGGAGACATTATCTGCTGGGAGATAATTTTGTGGTTTTCACCAACCACAAGAGTCTCAGGTACATACTCACTCAGAATGATCTGAATTTGAGGCAGTAAAGGTGGGTTGAGTACCTTCAGCCCTTTAATTTCAAGCTTGTTTATATGCCTGGGAAAGGAAATGCAGTGGCTGATGCGCTTAGCAGGAGGAACCAAGTATAAGTAGTCCATGAGGCCAGTAGTGAGTTGAAGCTTATGGCTATGTTCTTTGAGATACATTTGAAGGTGCACAACAGACAGGGATAGACATTTCTATCTTATGTAGCTATTACCTATACTCCTCATGATCGAGTGCGAATGAGGAAACTATCAGATTCGTAAGGCCTGGTCCTATAGAAGAGCATGTCAGGAGAGGACCCTATTCCTGGATGGACCATAGGTGAGGATGAGATCTTTCATTTCTAGGGGCGCATATGGGTTCCAGAAGACAAACGCAAGGAGATGATGTGGGACTTTCATTCATTAGTTTGAGAACTTCATCCTGGCATCACAAAGATGTATCGTGATCTACAACGTCAGTATTGGTGGCCAGGTGTGAATAGGGACATTGTTGGTTTCTTCATGAGGTTTTCCACTTGTCAGCAGGTGAAGGTGGAGCATCAGCAACCAGTAGGGATTTTACATCAGTTATCCATTCCCGAGTGGAAGTGGAATGATGTCACGATGGATTTCGTGACAGGTTTACCGAGGTCATCTAGAGGGAATGATGTAGTATGGGTTGTCATTGATAGACTCAAGAAGGTTTCTCACTTCTTACCAATCAAGGAGAACTTCATTGTTGATGATCTGGGATGGTTGTACATCCGTGAGATTGTACGTCTACATGGAGTTCCACACTCCGTTGTTTCATACAGGGATGCTCGTTTTATTTCTTAGGTCTGGCAGGAGATTCAGAAGGCGTTGGGTACATAGGTACTTTTGATTACAACTTACCATCCCCAGACATATGGACAGTTAGGGAATACGATTCAAGAACTTTAGGACAGGATCTGGGCATCTGTTCTGGATTTTGGAGGTTCTTGGGAGAAGCATATACCTCTTTTGTAGTTTTCCTACAATAATAGTTTTTAGGAAACTATTCAGATGGAACCTTATGAGGCTTTGTATAGTAGTTTATTCCAATCACCCTTATGTTGGATGGAGGTAGGAGAGGAAGATTTATTGGGACCTCATCTTGTCCAGGAGACCATAGAGCAGATAGAGATGACTCGGAAGAGCAGCACTGTCTTGACAGAATTCTTATGCTGATCAGCGGAGATAACCTCTGGAGTTTGAGGTCAGGGATCAAGTTTTCATGCATGTCACACCGAGGTTGGGACATAGGAGGATTAGGATACGGGGTAAGCTTTTGTTGAGGTATGTCGGGTCATTTGAGGTTTTGGAGAGAGTTGGGTCGGTTGCCTATCGGTAGCAGTTACCTCAGAGGTACTGGGCTATGCATGACATTTTTCATGTTTCTCAGCTCCGACATTACTTTTTAGACCTGTCTCATGTCTTTCAACCTAAGGAGGTTGAGATCAAAGTGGATGTGTCATTAAAGGAGCATCCTATCCAGATTGTTGATTGTAGTACAAAGGTTCTTCGTGGTTGGTTTGTTCCTCTGGTATGAGTGCTATGGAAGCACGGGTGAATACAAGATGAGACTTGAGAGAGGGAGGCTGTTGTACAAGCACAGTGGCCGGAACTGTTAGGTGTTTCTTTTTCTACATCGCTCTAGGGAAATTCGGGGATGAATTTCTTTAAGGGGGGGAAGTTTTTAAGAACCCAGATCTTCCTTTCAGGTATTTTTTTCCTTTTCTGGTCATTTTTTAGAAAAAGAGTAAGTTCTGGAAATTTTCTAAGTACACATCGTGTACTTTATGAGTACACGTAGTGTACTTTATGAGTACACGTAGTGTACTTTATGAGTACACGTCGTGTACTTCTTTGCCGTAGGAGCCCGTGTACTGGCCATGTAGTAGCCACACACACGGTCGTGTGGGAGTGACTTGGAGGCCGCTTAAAGCGGAGTACAGAAAATGGCGAGTACACACCGTGTACTTCAAAAGTACATGTCGTGTGCTTTCTTTTTTTCATTAAATTCACCTGGGTCACATCTAATCACCAGAACTCTCCTCTTTTAGGTCTTGTTTCACTGAGAGCTCCGTACGGCCACGAATCTTCAACGAACCCCCGAGCATGCGTCCGTCCTCCAAATCGAACACTGTTGGTTGCGTTGGAATCGCATCAGTGAGTTCTCTGTTCTCATTGATCCTAGTTGCATGATTAATCTTCTTTATCAAGTTATCATAGGTTGAACATTTTGGACGTTTTTGTAGATCATTGGTGTTCTAGGGTGAATCAAGCTTATAGGTTCACTTATATCGATCTCCTAACACCAAGGTAGGTGGTTTGTGCCTTTCCAATCAAATTATTTGAGTATTATGGGACAATTTCACCAATACCCTTGAACGAGGTATAGCGTGTTTACTATTTTACCCCTTTTATTTTCCTAACATGATTGTATGCATGTGTAGACATTATTTGGATATAAATAGGATTTATTTCTATGCTTTGGATGTATTTCCCACACATGTTCTGTTTACAACAGTTTGGTCCTGTTTAGCCAGTTGGCCGCCTTTCCTATTTTCCATGCCTGTTGCTGTAGGATGGAGAGTTGTATTTTGATATGGTTGATATGTTGTAGACTATTTAGCCAAGTAGTTCTATAGTTTTACTTTGGCCATATTTTATTTCTATGATCGTTGACCTACACAGGGTGGTGAGAACCTGGTGTAGTAGACTATAGGGGGAATTGACCGAGTGAGATTCCTCAGAGAGTCTTTGAGCACTTCACACTATAAATGGGATTGATCGAGTGAGCTTCCTCAGAGGGTCTTTGAATTATTGTGAACTGATTTAGACTATAAGGGGAATTGACGGTGATTGATTACCCAGAGATTCTATGAACGACCTGGGATATAAGGGGAATTGACAGAGTGAGCTTCTTTAGAGAGTCATTGACATTGGGGCTATAAGGGGAATTGACTATGAGTGCTTCCTCAGAGAGTTCCTGAATAACTTATATTATAATGGGAATTGACTGTAAGTGCTTCCTCAGAGATTCTTTACATACTAAACCACAGGGGTTAGTCCGATTGTACTTCCCAGAGGGTGGCTTGTACTTGTTAGGTAGGACCAGATGGGATGGATGTGAGTACTTCCTAGAGGGTTACCTGTTTGTGTTTAGCTGTTAGTTGTTGTTTCTTGTTTTTGAAACTATGGATTGTTTACTGCTGAGTACTTTCTTGTTTACTATTTCTATACGTTCAACTTCCATATATTCACTGATTGTTAGGCACAGATCTTCGGGTGGTTGCCTACTGGGATTTAGTCTCACACCCTGTTTGGGTCATGCTTTTGGGCCCAAACAGATTATATTGTTGCAGGTATAGATAAGGGAAAGATCTCTTCTACTTCAGGTACTTGACTTGCTGTAGAGCTGGAGATCATGGTACCAAGCTTAGGCTTGCGATGCTGAGGAGATGTTCATATTTTTCTTTTCTACTTTGGCTTAGTACTGTTTTTATTTCCAGCATTGTGACTTTTTTGGATTCTTTCCTACACATATGTATCAGGAATCATTTTATATATATGTGTGTGTGTGCTCCAGTTGTTTATTATTCCAATCTTCCACTGTTTACTATTGTTGGATATTTACTGCTTCAATTATTTTATTTATTTTTTTACTTCCGATTTGTACTCTGCCAATGAGGGCATAGTTTCCCCACTATCACACCCAAGGCCCTCACTTCTAGTCGGCAACCTCTGGAATTCCGAGAAATTCACTTGAGGCTATGTGACAAACTGGGTACTGGGCGCCCCTAGGTGGCTTCTAAAACCGGGACGTTAGCCTGAGGGCCAAAACCTAGGGAAAAACAAAACCATGCGGGCTAGGCCCAAAGCGGACAATATCATGATCGTGGGCTAGATTGGGCCGTTATAAATGGTATCAGAGCCGGTGTCCATTTGATGTGCCAGCGAGGATGTTGGGACCTTCTAGGGGGGTGGGTTATGGAAATCCCACATCGAAGGAGGAGGAGCATGAAGCACCCCTTTATAAGGTGGTTTCGATACCTCTCCCATCATGAGGACTTCTCCTGGGGGGTTCCTGAGGGCCAGAACCCAGGGAAAAACAAAACCGTGCGGGCTAGGCCCAAAGTGGACAATATCATGATCATGGGATGGACTGGGGCGTTACAAAATGGTATCAGAGCTGGTGTCCATTTGATGTACCAGCGAGGATGTTGGGCCTTTCAAGGTGGGGTGGGTTATGGAAATCCCACATCGAAGGAGGAGGAGAATGAAGCATCCATTTATAAGGTGGTGTGGATACCTATCCCATCATGAGGCCTTTTCCTAGGGGGTGACTAAGGGCTAGAACCCATGGAAAAACAAAACTGTGCAGGCTAGGCCCAAAGCGGACAATATCATGATCATGGGCTGGATTGGGCCGTTACACCCACCTTAGGAGCATCCTAGTTGTCATAATAATGAAAATATATCCTAATCACCACATCCCATGCCCCATACATCCTTGAATAAAAAATATCATGGATTAAATCCCACTCACCTAAAGTGCCAATTTAAATGCAAACTATCACTCATTCCTTGTTTTGAGAATAATCCTCATAGCTTTCATCAAGATTAAAATTGAAATGAGGATCACCACCCTCAAATTTCCAATGATGTACTTCACACCACCTATCTCATATTTGAAATAATCCTAGAGTGAAACTCATATATATTCTCTCCGTCAAACCATGGAAGCTATTTAAATATGTAACTTGGAATATAGATGATGCTCTCTCTCAACATACTTAAGACGATGTCAAGATAGGGAACATGATCACCATTTTACTAGGAGTACACTAAGATTCTATCAATAGGTGTGTCTAGATACTCCCAATCCATGGTAATTAAAAAAGGTCATATTTCCCTTTACCAACCCCTAACACCACATGTACTGACCATACATGTCAAGTTCCAAATATGAGTCATCCATCCTAGAGAACCCAATTTATTCTTAAATTATCCCTCATCATCGAGTAACCTCTTTTAAATTTACCCAAATATCTAGGTCACCATGACCACAAGAATCACATTTTTTAAACTATTGATCCTTGGATAGAACATGGACACACACCGATTTTAAATTATAAATAGTTACTACATGGAACAAGAGTGAACTAACTTTGCATCCAAATGGGTATACATCCTGCACCACCCGATTCCAGTCCTGACTCACACTCCTATGAGTTGTCTGTCAAAAAGGTCTAGTTAACCATGATATATGGAATGTAGGTATTTAGTATAATGGGAGTTACCTTGGAACTCCTATTCAAAATCAACACCTCACATGTATTGTGGTTTATCGATCAATCATCAGCCTCATGGAATCATTTTAAAAAAGAATGTGTCAAGCACACAACTACCAATCATCTGGGCATGAATGGTCCTTCCCATCCAAGCCAGTTTTGATATTAATCACCCTAGGTTCTTTCCAAAAGGAAAAGGAATAAACATTCCTATATTGAAAAACAAAACCACCTTTCATGAATCGGTATCTAAATGATCATAAAACCAAGATCATCACCTAAAGTCACCCGTAAACTATGATTCAACTTATCTCAGGTTTCCTTTAAAAAATAAAACATGGACCTTCTAGGTTTTGTGCCAAAACTAAGGGATAATAGTTCTACCACTAGGACCTAAGGTATCTCACATGAGAACCATAACCCACTAAAGGGCCTCTATTGCATGATATCTAACCCACCTATGTACTTTCTCTATAAGAGGTAAAACTAAATGCTAATAAAAGATCATTGACCAACTTAGTTTACAATATCAATGTTAGAGGATAAGGAACTAACACTCACTATGTATCCATATATGGTAATACCCCCTTTTGAGGTTCACTTACCTGATAACCACCTATCTACTCAGGGGTGTCATTTCATCACTAAGAGTCATACTCAGGACAAAGTCACCTAAATGGAACCTCGTGCTTGAAATTTCTCACAAGCATTTAGTAATTCTTTAATTAATAATGGGACTAACTCTACTGAGATAACCCCTTACTTACAGCATAGGGAATATACTTTTAAAATAGATTCACACCTAATAAGGTGAGAGAATCTATCGATTATCCCTTAATTTCAATGTATTAATGGGTAAAAAAGACAACTAAGACCCATAAGAAATGGTCACGTTCCTATCCCAAGGAAACATTAATCTAACCCTTGCATGATGGTTCATGATAAAGATACATATATAAGGTTTAATTTTAAGTAATTTAAATTATTCTCATTCATTACAACATTTTAATCATCTCACATATAAGGAATATCAATTAATATTTATAAAAAACTATAATAATTACATCATTTAGCTGATTCCATGTATTATAATAAGAAAATTATCTTAATTCCCATTTTAAGTTATTTATTTATCCACAAAGTACTCACAATTGGATCTATTAAAGAAAATGTTAATTCCAATCTATAGGGAAAACACTCTTTATGTTGTAATTGTAATTTTAATGAATTGAAACCTTATAGTAATAAAGATCAAAAGCATAATAAAAAGGATTTTATCAAGTAAAGGGGGTCAGTTAAGTAATATTCCTCCATATGTTTATGTGTAACACCATATAAGTGTCTATGGAAACTTTAAATAACCATCCCTATAGCATAAACATACCCCCTTGGAATTAAAATATGATCATGTAAAAGAGTAAAGGCAGCCTATCAGGGTCCCATCATGTCAATCTAGGTTCAATTATAAGGGAATTCATTCACTCTTTATGGATTCAATGATATATAAATTAAAATTGGCATCCTAATTAAATGAAACCCATAATTGTTATTTCATTCAAGATTCAATTCATCCTTAATGGGTTTATATTATAAGAAACATGCCCCAACTGGACTACTTGGGTCCAAATGTGCTTTTAGGAATTTATTCATATGGGTCATCATGCCCAATTTATAGCGGTACAAGTCTTTATAAATTTATAATTTACATCTTGATTTAAAAGAAATCATTTTCTGTAAGAATTAAAATTCAACAAAAACATACACACACACACAGATATATATATACATATGTATGTGTATGTATGTGTCATGGTTCATTTAGATGAATCACCATTCCCAAATTATAAAGGTACGTACCTTTATAAATTACAATTGGAATTCATATAACTGGAACTAGGTTTTTATCTTCAGTCTTAAAATATAAAAAGTTTTTATATGATTGTTTAATTATATTGGTCACCATTATCCAATTTATAAAGGCACGTACACTTTATAATTTGAACAATTGGCTCCCATTTAATTGCAATCAAAAAAAATTCATCCCATGAAAACAATGGTTCATGACTAAAACATTTTATAGTTGGTTAGTGAAATAGAATTTTTTCATCAATCTATACGGGAAAACATTTTTTAAGTTTATATAGACACTTTATTTAACCAACCATATATCATAATTACTACAAGGCACACTATCATAAATTAGATACTATGGGTAATAATGATAGAAATAACCCAATATTATTACACAGGTATAGATGCTAATAAATTAAAAAAACATGTTATAAATATAATCCTGATAATTAATCACCTAAGAAGGTATATAGATCATCATGTATTAAGAAATTTACAATGAAACCTACATGGAATGTCATATACATGACATGTGAATATCTATGTTCCTATAATGATGCATTCAACAAGACTTCATTTCCATACCTGGATAAGGATAAAAATCCATAAATCCATAAATCAATAACCATTGAAAGTACAATAATCACCCAAGGTGAAATAATAATCAATTATAATAACAAACCAATTAACAATAATCGCATCCTAGGAAACTTGATTTTTCCCTCATGAATGGGTTGGATGGACCTAGAAACAATCTATTTATCAAGTTTTGACACATTCTTTGTATCATTTATACCATCCCAAAATAGTGATACAAAATTAAAATATCCTCTAACACCACTTTATGATGTCCTGACCTAGAATCCACTGAAATGGTACTCCAATACGGTTGGTCACATGGCCTCAAGTGCACCTCCCCGTACACTTGAGGTTGCTGACTAGCAGTGAGGGTCTATAGGTGGTATGATGGGGAGACTATACCCTCATGAGCAGAGTAGAATAATGGTATAAAATATAATAAAGAGTGAAATAAATGTAAATAAATTCAATAAACAATAATAATAACTAACAATAAATAATAAATGAATAAATTTTCATGCATGAACATGCTATAATTTACAAGCGACATACATATAGCAGGAACACATGAAAACAGATATACAAAAAGTGATATAGTACACAAATAAAAGAAAAAATTCCCAAGGGATATCTCTAAGATAATACTAAGCACCAACTTAGTTCTGTGCTCTTAAGCTCTTTGTACATGAGTGACATCACATACCATAATCCATGATCCTAAACCTACAACCATGAGGTCTATTCGAGTACCAGCCAGTGGCCCGAATAGGGTGTGAGATATAATTACAGGCCACCACCAATGGTGTATAATGAAATACATAATGTATATATAAAATTAAGAAGTGTATAGGTATAATAAGAAAAATAGTGTAATAAAATAAATTAATATAATTAAGCCAAGCTCAGGTTCCTCAAAGAACACCTGGCTGACCATACCCTATTCAGCCTATGCTGGAATTTATTTGATGAAGCATCACCATGGATACATATATATGTGTGTCTATGTGTGTGTGTGTGTGTGTGTATGTATGTTTATATATTCACTATATACATAAGAGCATATATAGATATATATATATATATACATAGTGTTATCCAAGACCTAAGGTGTAACTCAAGTGCCCATGTATACTCACAAGAGTCATATTTTAAATAAGGGTTTCCATGACCAAGTGTCACCATTCATGAAGGATTTCATGTCCGAGTATCACATTTAGGAAGGTACTTCATTCCCATGAATAATAAGGGACTTCATTCCCATGAGTAATAAGGGTCACCATACCCATGAATAATAAGGGATGCCATGACCATGAGTAATAAGAGAAACCATACCCAAGTATCACATTTTAGAAGGGACTCCATCCCATTAATCCTAATATAAGGGATGTCATTCCTAAGTATCAAAATATAAGGGATGTAATGCTCAGGTATCATAAAATAAGGGATTGCATGCCCAAAGATTCCATGTACATGAATCATAATACAAGGGATGTCATTCCTGAGTATCACAATATAAGAGAAACCATTCCCAGGGATTCTATTCCCATGAATCATAATATAAGGGACTTCATACCTGAGTATCACAATATAAGGGATGTTATTCCCAGGGATGTCATGCCCATGAATCATGAGTAATAATGTAAATGGGGCATGTTAGTAAGCATTCCACATTACTACTCAAGTGTAATTAATTATAAGGCCATGTCCATTTAAGTAAATAATAAGGCCATGGGAATTTCCATGCCATAATATAAGTAAAACCATTCAGTTAGGTCATTTTAAATATAAACAAAAAAGAAGTTCATGGGAAGCATCTATTCCTCAACACGGTTCATCTCGATACATCTTGATTATAAATTATATTTTAATTCATTGAATTCTATTTATCTTTTTACTCATTGATTGTAAAGTTCAAGCATTCCACTTAGTCACTTATGTGTATCCAAGTGTAATTATTTTCAATTTATCCATTCATCAAGAATCATTTACATCATAAATGTTGATTGGAACCACCTTAGGAAGTAATTTGGTATCATAGAAATTTATAATGTGTTATGGCATTTAGGGAACACACCAAAGAGGTGGTTTAAAATAAAGTTAAATATAATGTTTATAAAAATTAATCAAACATACCGAAAGTGGTGGTTTGGGTTGATTCTTAAACCTCCAACCAAGTCATAGGGGATTAGTAACATCAAGTTCAAGTTCTAAGGATTAAATTAAAGTCATTA
Organism: Viscum album; assembly: GCA_963277665.1. Taxonomy (NCBI): domain Eukaryota; kingdom Viridiplantae; phylum Streptophyta; class Magnoliopsida; order Santalales; family Viscaceae; genus Viscum; species Viscum album. The sequence goes on from OY728123.1 coordinate 1,626,335,769, forward strand.
TACATTTTAGGAATAACTTATGGGATTTATGGCATGCATCACAATGAAAATATTATATAAACCATGAAAAACTAATTTAAAAACATTTATCCCTCCTACCTCATGCTTAGTATGGTCCACTTATATAATAACGATGTTTGATTTGAGTGGAATGAGATAAATAAGAATATTTGACATATGCCCTAAAATAGGGTGATTAGATCGCATAGAGATAATGCTAAAGATTGAGAGAAACTAAAAAAGAAATTAAGAGGGGTATTATACTACCGAGTAGCTTCCAATGCATCTAATGACGATGAAATCAGACCCATAATAAAGGTTAACCCACCATGGGAAGAGGGGAGGAAGGAGGAGTACACAAGAGGGCCTCTTCGCCGAATGGTAGGAGAAAAAGGGTGAAAACCCTTTAAGGTTCAGTGGAGAAAAAGGTAAGTTTTTCTCTTTTAATGAGGCATATGGTTAGGATGTACATTTTGTCTAACTGTGCACAAATCGTATATCTCACACAACCCAAGAGCCACACCCTTCATGGTTTGGCCACACAGTTTGGAATAACCATGCACCAATTGTGCGGTGATACTGGTTAAATGGAACTAATAATGTGGGATAGGTTAATGGTTTGGAAAACCATGAATCATCCATTAACCCACCTCTGTAAGTTTCTATAAACATCCACATGACCATGCACCCCACCTTACATTGTTTAACAAACCATGCAACACCCCTTGTAGGGACGTGTAGTATCTCCTAGGGGTGAATAATTTAAACTAACCATGTTACCCTATCATTTATTCCTATAAAGGTATTTTTTAGAGCTCAAAAATTCCAAAAATCATCCAAACCTCTGAGGTACCCCTTGATCCCTAAACCTCATCCAAAAACAACACTTTTAAGTGTTCCAACTCTCAGAATTATGCTCTAAAACTCAATTTAAGATTTATCCCATCCACCAAATGAAAAGTTCAAAAACTATTGGAATTTAAACCCATTTCAAAACATGGGATCTTACAATATAAACCTTATAAACATAAATCAGTTCATGACATAAAACATGTCTCAATGAAACAAAATTTAGATGAAGGACCCTTACCTCAAGTTTTTCCTACTCCGCAAGCACTCTAACCTCCTATATAATAAATTTAAATTATATTATAATTATATAATGGAACCATAATCATAACTATAATACCATAAATGTTTTACTCATAACATATTATCCCCTATTCATTAACAATATTTCATTATCATTATCATTTTGGTTGTTAACTAATTCGTTTTTCATGTATGTTTTGGTTCAATGGCTATGGTCCTTGAACTTTGATAATGGTTCCTCCATATAGATAATTTTAATCATGATAAAAATATAATATATATTAATTATATATATATTTATAACCATTAAAATAAATTTTTTCTAAAAATGAATTACATCACTGTGTGGAGATGGTAGTTTGTATGAATGCACGAGTGATGTTCCCATTTTTTGATGGATAGAACAAAATAAAGGTAAATATTAATTCAAAATTATAGATTCATTATTATAACATAGATATCATATATAAACATTAAATCTATCATAATAACTGATAATTAATGGTGGTGGTGGAAAATTAATTTTATCGCTACGTGGAGGTGTTAGTCCACAAGTACACATGAGTGATACTTTCATCTCCCATTTGATTGAGAAGAGGTGGTAAATGCTTGTAACATAACATAATAAAATTTGAATATGTTTATGATACTTTATTAATCATTTTTTTGGATAAAACTTGTTTATAGTAAGTATAATAAGATATTAAATTTAAATATCTTTGTTAAGATCTATACATCTTCTTTGAGATACCTCCTTTGGCTTACACATTAAGCCTTGAAGAATAGGTCTTAAGAGAAGTAAAAAAGATCTAAGATGAATGGAAGGATTCTAGTAAGGTTTTTTTATTAGGTATTTTATATTATATAAGGCTCAAATGGTGTGAATAATGGAGGAGAATAGGTTCCCTTTTATAAGTGTGGGGAGGGACAGACATGGAATTTCATAAAATATTTCAATGATATAAGGTCGCTTTCATGATAAAGTGGATAAAAATGGATATATATTCAAAGTTAAGATAATATAAGTTTTAAATATATTCAAAAAATAATAATTATATAGGTTTGAGTGGGAATCCTACCCTTATCTCTTGGTTTAATAGCCCACCCCCTAGTAAACCCATTTTAACCATAATTGTGGTAATAAAATTTTTCTATTTTTACTATTCATTGTGACTATAAATTATGTTAAAACTATTATATTATATTAATTATTATGATTAAAAATATGTAATATATTTTACTAGATTAAATCTCTATAATTGGTCGAATTTAATTTTAAATAAGCGTGCAATCCATAACAAAAAAATCATTTTATAATAATGAATCTTTAGGCATAAAATATAATTTACTTATATTTTCTTCCCTTGTAAAAATAATAAAATAGATGTTAAAATATATTATTGAATATATAATCTATAAATTTCATGAAAACAATTAATCAATAGATACTAATTTAATTTATTAAAATAAAAACACATTGCGTGCATAAAAACAGTTTTTAGACAAATGTGTTTTTAAGCCCAAAAATGAAGTTATATAAAAATAAATGGAAATGATGATTATTAGGTAATTAATTATATTTTTTAAATTTAAATTATAAATGTGTTACTTAAATATCAAATTCAAAATATAATGGGACTTTTACTTGAAAATAAATGATAGTTTTTATAAAAAGCAGTATTTTTCACTATTCACTGATAAATAAATCATTTTATAAAATTCCTAAAAATCATATTAAGAATATATTGACATTATGATTTCAAAAATTATATCCATTTAATCAAATAAATTTTTGGAAAATTTTAGAAATTAATTATAATGTTCGTGTAAAAAAAGGAGATAAAAACCATTATTGAAGAAAATATATTTTTGAAGCATAAAATGAATTTATTGAAAATTTAGTATTTATTTATTATGAATTAATCAATAAATTTTCATTATTAAAAAAATTATATATATTTTTCATAAATTTGTTTTTATTATTCATACCTTCAAATTTAAATTCTAGATTATAACATTTTTCTAAATTGCGACTCATATAGACTCGGGGTGGCGTGTAAGGAAAGATATCAAATATCTCAAGTTTATTTCAAAGTAAATACATATAAAATCTTGGGGTATTACATTATAACTAAATTGAAATGAATTTTGACCTTGAAATTTTGTCACTCCAAATGGTGATATCTTTCATTCATCACATCCTCGTGTTCTCATGTAGCTTCCTCAAATTTCTGATTCCTCCAAAGAAATTTAACATGGTGAGTGGTCTTGATTCGTAGAACTTTATATCTATGATCAAAGATTTATAATGGTTTATCTTTATAAAAAATATCATATGAAGGGTCTGGTATATGCATCCTCAGGAGAGATACATGGAAAACATCATGAACTTGAGAGAGGTTCATTGAGAGTGACATGTGATAAGCAGCCATCCAAATCTAATCTAGAATATCAAAAGGACCAATATAAATATGTATAACCTTTCCATTATTTTTTAAATATCATAACCTTATTCTATGAAGAAATTTGTAGGAATACCTTCTCACTAACTTCAAATCCCATGTTTCACTGATGATTTTTAGCATAACTCTTTTGTCTACTCTGAGTTGACTTGATGTGATTTTGAATGGATATAACCTTCTCTATCATTTCCTCAGATATATTAGGTACCAATAGATTTATTTCTCTAATTTATTTCTAATATAATGAAGTTTTACACTTCTTTATATATGGATTCATGAGGATCCATCTTAATTCCCAAGTGAAATTTATTATTATATGAAAACACAATTAGAGGAAGGTGTTGATCCCAACAACCTTTGAAATCTAGATAATGGGATCCCAAAATATCCTACTAGATTTAAATGTTCCTCTAAAACTGACCATCTATTATAGGATGATAGGAAGTACTAAAACAAAACTCTATATCCAAATCTTGATGAAGACTTGTCGAGAACTTTGGGGTAAACGTCAGATCTCGATCAGATACAGTAGAATGTGGTACTCTATACAACCTTACTACTTCCTTAATATGTATTCTAGAAATATGGTCAAGAGATAAATCTTATTTGATAGAAATAAATTGTTCTGAATTTTTATGTAGATCAAATACAACCCCAATTTAATTATGACCTTTAGATGTTTTTGGGAGTCTGATGATGAAATCCATTGTGATGTTTTCCCATTTCTATTCTAGTATGGGTAATGGTTTTTAAATCTCTCTAAACGTCTATATCTTAGACTTAACTTAATGACATACCAATAGTTAACATACATACTTTTTAATACCTCTCTTCATGTTTTCCCACTATAAATACTCTTTCAAGCTTTTATACATCTTCATACATTGAGGATGAATAGATAATGATAATCTATGTGATTATTCCAATAGTTCCTCTTCATGTATGATATTTAAAGGACACATACTATATTTACAAACTATATTATTTCACCATAATCAAGGTTGACCTCAAGAATATTTCTAACCTTCTTTTGTAGATCCATATCCTCCTTTTTCACCTCTTTAATATTCACATGGATATATGGTTGAACACTCATTTGAGAAAGATAAGATTTCTCCCCTTCCTTTAATATTTAAAGGCCTATCCTTTAAAAATCCATAAATATTGGATATTTTATGATCCTTATCATAAATAAGAAACCATGAACCTTTCAACTCAAAGCATCATCCACCTTATTCACTTTCCCATGGTGGTAATGTATTGAGAATCTATAATCTTTAATCAACTCTAACCATCTTATCTAACTCATATTCAACTATTTTTAGTTGAATATATAATTTAATGTTTTATGATCAGTATATATTTCTCACCTTTATCTATAGACACAATGCATCCATATCTTTAATGAAAATATTACCACATCCAACTTCAAATCATGAATTGCATAATTTTTATCATGAATATTCAATTGGTGTGAGGCGTAATTTATCACCATATCATTCTGCATGAGAACACATCACATCCCTTTATTTGATTCGTCATTGTAAATCGCAAACCATTCTCTATTATAGGGTAGTGAGAGCACAAGTTAATTGACCAACCTTCTCTTCAGTTCCTTAAAATTTTATTCACGTTTATCTATCTCATCGAACTTAACTCCCTTCCAAGTTAACTTGGTGATTGGATTATATATCCATGATAAATCCTTCAAAAAGTGTCAATAATATCCTACCAATCAAATAAAACTATATATCTCAATCATAGTGGTTAGTCAAGGCCAATTTTCAATAACTTCCATCTTTTATGGATCCATCGATATACCCTCACTTGAGATTATATGACCAAAAATAAAAATTTGTGTAGCCAAAATTCTCACTTAGTAAATTTTTCATAAAAATCTTCCTTAATTGGGATCTTCAGTTCAATCCTCAAGTGATATTCATGATATCACATGCTCTTAGAATATATAAGAATGTATTCTATAAATATTACCAAAAACTGATCAAGGTAATCTCTACAGACTCTATTCATTAAATCCATGAAGATAGTAGGGGAATTAGTACAAACAAATAACATCACTATAAATTCATAGTGTCTATAACTTGATTATAATGTTATATTTTGTATGAATTCACTTTTGACCCTTAATTTATAGTATCTTGATCAAATATCAATATTGTAAAAATTATTTAGCTCCTCATAATTGATCGAAAAAAATCATCAATATGGGGTAGAAGATATTTATTCTTGATTACGATTATGTTAATATATTGATAATCAATGAAAAGTCATATTGATAAATATTTCTTGTTAATAAAAAGAACAGGTTCACCCTAAGGTGACTCACTTGGCTGAATTAATCCCTTATCAATATTCTCTTGGAGTTTCTTCTTATATTATTTCAACTCAATTGATTACATTCTATATCGAGTCTTTGAAATAGGTGTAGTATCGGTTATGAGTTCTATTGAAAAATCAACTTCATTATTTTGAAGAAGACAAGGAAACTCTTCTGTAAATAAATCATCAAACTCTCATATAATATGAATTTCGTCAATGTTGATTTTATCCCCAATCATCTCAGATAAATTCCTATTTTGAATAGGAATCAATAACCATGCAATGGATTTAATTTAAAATGGAATTTCTTATTTATCCTTTCACCTAAATACGATCATTGATTATTTTGGAATATCAATTGTGACTTACCTTACTTGAAATTTTATGTGGTATTTATATAAATAAATTTAATAAATTCCTAAAATCATATCAAATTCAACTAAAAGAAGAATAATAAGATTTGTAGGAAGAACATTCCTAAAAACATAAATTGAGGAAGAATCATATACTTGAGATATAATCATCATACCATTAATATTTTTTACTATTAATTCTACATATAATCATTAAGGATCTGACTTAACATTCCTTGATTCATTTTCTAATATACAATAATTCATATAACTAATATCAAATAGTGTACTTCAATATTTGATCATACATATAACCACCTAAAATTTATCATTCTATCTCCAATACATTACTAAAACAAAAATTAGAGTGATCAATCATGAAAAATAATTCATATTATGTATAAATATTAACACCTTTTCAATCTATTAAATATTAGGTTTAACCTAGGTCATCCATGGTCAATATCTATTCAAATAATTCATAATGGATCATAAATAAACTTTAAATTAACCTAATCATATCCCTCATGAGTTTCAAACTAGGTACACATTAAGGTCTCATTCAACATACACTATAATTATGGGTAAGATATACTCAATCAACTCTTTTTGAGGTTATCACCCCTAGATGCATCTATACCAAAACTAAATCCACTTGTAGTATTGATATAGAGATGTATTTTCTTAGGAAACCACACTCCATTATTTTCCATAACTTAGAATGTTCTCCTATAATTAGTCTTATCCTAATGCTTCTCACTAAATTTTCCTCATCCTAGTTTCCAAAAGATATTAAACCTTTCTCTAATACTAACTATCATGAACTGTAATTTTCATACATAAATACTACATATTATTAGAATAATATTTATTACATATCAATATGATCCACACAAAAACCATAAAAGTTTTAGTGTCTTTGGAAAATTAGATATATAAACAAATGGTATATAAAATATATGCATCATTCCCCATTAAGTTCTTCAAAACTAGAACCCTTCTTAGACATATCAAACTTAAAACATTTATTCATATCCTGGGGGAAGGAAATATAATAAAGGGTGAGCTCAGATTCTCAGTAAGTTTTAACATAAGAGATATTAATCAATGATTATAAATGGCCTTAAGATAATTATAAGGATATGACAACATGATAAAACTTACAATAATCATACCTAATCAGTCAAAGATATTTAATCATGAATCATGGCATAATGTTTTTTCAATCAAAGGACATAAGACATAAGAGTATGGAATCTTCATTGATCAATCATGGTCTATGACAACATATCATAAGAATATGACATAGGTTGTTGGCTTGAACATAAGTATAGAAAATCATTTCCATAATCAAGGATCAATACCAGATTATCATGTTGGATTGGGTTCACTCCCCATTTTATCATTTCCTTAGTCAAGATTCACTTCCAATAATATCTTATTAGACAAAGTCATTTACTGATCCAAGTCACTCCTCATTCTAATACTTCTTATCTCATGTTTTTTATTTATTTACCCAATTCATTTTAGGGATATGTAATTTTTTTCCCACCCATCACATAATAAAAACCATACATATATGTTCCATAAGGTAATAAAACATTCATCAAATCCCTAATAAATCATAAGAAACATCAAAGGATTTTTTTATAGATAAAAATACCTTTAAAATATCACTAAAATGTTTCTTCAGGAAAATACCCATTTTATTTGAAATAACTTATTTAGAATATAAAATTTTCAAAAATATTAATGAAATAATTTTCATGGAAAAGAAAAACTTAAATTTATAAATTAATCTTTAAATAAAATATTATTCACGATAGCGGGGAAATCCATTCATGCGGTGTATGTTAAAACAATAATTGCTTTCACATTTTCAATAAAAAGTCAAATTACCATGTTTGGAAAGTAATAAGAAGATTTCTTTTGAACCTTGTTAATAAATTTAAAATAAAGTCATAAATTACTTAAATAATATTTAGATAATAGTAAAATAATTATTGAAATTTTTTGAAACAAAATATGGACATGGAAGAAAATATTCTCGACTGAAGAGAAAAACAAGATCGATTTTAATTTAAACGTTATTTTGGTCTCTTGAGTATATAATGAGAGAAAAATTAAATTAAAATTTGTAATATATATAAATAACCAGAGGAGAATAAAAATAATAATAATTATGAGAGAAAAAAACATATAATTTCATCATAAGAAAATTCAATCATAAACAATCCTTCTAAAAATGAGATTGTAAAATAAAACCCTTAACATTATGGTAACTTTTGAATCATATCCCCCGTGAAAGAAATAAGTTCAAATGAAACCTTAAATATCATGTATATAAGGACATTCATGATACAACATATTAGTGAGGAAGTAGATACAACTCATAAAATAAGATAGGTTTATAACATCAAACATGTCACAATGAAACAAAATTTAGATGAAGAACCCTTACGACTTTAGTAATTTTTGAAATGAAAGTCATTGGAAGCTTGAAAATCATATGGCTACATCTATCAATTTAATTAATTAATTTATTATTATAAAATACATTATTGGGTAGTATATATACCATTGAAATAAAAAATTGTTGCATAACATTAAAACATGTCTCAATGAAGATAAATTGAGAGGAAGCCATTACAACTTTGGTAATCTCTAAATAAAAAACTCATGAAAGAGAGTAAATTATATGGATTTTCTAATTCTTATAATTTTAATGAAAATATTAATAAAATGTATTAATGGTATTTATATATGATGCATAAAATAATCAAGTGTTAAATATGAAATATGTCTTAATAAAGTAAAAGTGAGATGAGAAACACTTATCACTTTGGTAACATTCGAATAAAATATCATTGGATGAAATAATTTGAATTTTAAATTTAAATAACATTAATTAATAAGGATAAATGATATAAAATTTAATAGGATAAATATATACACCTCATAAACAAAATTAGGTTCATAACAACAAACATGTTTCAACAAAACAAAATTGTGATGAAGGACCCTTACCTCAAGTTTTTCCTGCTTCATAAGCTCTCTAACCTTAGGTATAATAAATTTAAATTTTATTATAATTATATAAAAAATAAAACCCATACCTACAATTCTATAAATGGTTTAATTATAAAAAATCATCACCCATTCATTAACAATCTTTCATTATCACTACTATTTCGGGTGTTAACCGCTTTATTTTTCATGTATGTTTTGGTTTGGCGGTTATGGTACTTGAACTTTGATCATGGTTAGTTCATATAAATAATATTAATAATTATATAAATATCATATATAATCATTATATATATATTTATAAACATTCAAATAAATAGGTGATGAAAATTGATTTACATCACTACATGGAGGTGGTATTCCGTACATACGCACGAGTGATGTTTCCATTTTTTGAGGGATGAAATAAAATAAAGGAAAATATTAATTCACCCTTATAGAATCATTATTATAAAATAAATATCATATATAAACATTAAAACTATCATAATAACCAACCATGAATTATGGTTTTGGAAAGTGAATTGCATCGCTATGTGGAGTCGGTAATCTACATGTTTGCTAGAGTGAAACTTTCATCTCCCATTTAATTGAGAAGATGTGGTAAATTGTTGTGTAATTTACATAATAATATCTTATTTTATTTATGATACTATATTAACCATGTTTTTATGGATAATTTTTTTTATAAAAAGTAGAATATGATATAAAATTGAAATAGCTTTGTTAAGATCTATACCTCTTCTTTGAGAGACATCCTTTGGCTTACAACTTAATCCATGAAGGATAAGTCTTAGGAGAAGACCATAAGATCTAGAATGAATAGAATTATTATAGTAAGGATTTGGAGTGGGTATTTTCTGAGATATAAGGCTCAAATTTTATTAATAAGGTAGGATAATGGGTTTCCTTTTATAAGCGAGGGGTGAATACACACAGAATTTCTTAATAAAATTCAACGATATATGGTCACCTTCATGGAAAGTGGATACAAATGGATATAGATTCAATGTTAATATAATATAAGGTTTAAATATAATAAAATAATAATAATTAGATATTTTTTAGATTCAATACTACCATTATATCTTGTTTTAACCCCCCCCCCCAGTAAACTTGTTTTAACCGTAACTGTGGTAACAAAATTTTACTTTTTTACTATTCATTATGATAAAAAATTAAGTTGAACCTATTATATTATATTAATTATGATTATTACCAGTATTTAATCTATTTTATCGTATTAAATTTCTATAAATGATGGAATTTAATTTAAAATAAGTGTGCAACCTGCAAAAAAACCCATTTTCGAAGAATAAATCTGTAAGTATAAAACATAATTTACTTATATTCATTTCATTGAAAAAACCATAAAATTGATATTAAAATATATTATTAAATTTTTAATCTATTAATTTCTTTAAAATAATTAATAAATATATATTAATTTAATTTATTAAGATAAAAACACATTGTGTGAATAGAAACTGTTTTTAGAAAAATCTGTTTTTAAGCCCAAAAATGAACTTATACCAAAATCAAGTATAATGATGATTATTATGTATTTAATTATATTAATTATAATTAAAGGATATTTATGTTACTTAAATATAAAATTAGAAACATAATGGTACTTTTACTTGAAAATAAATGACATCTTTTACAAAAATTGGTATCTTTTAATATTCATTGAAAAATAAGTTTTTTAGAAAAAATCAAAAAAATAATCCTAAAATAACATTAAAATGTTGATTTAAGAAATAATATTGATTTACTAAAATTTAATTTATGATAATCTCTCATCCAATATAATTGGGAACATATGACTCCTGAAGGATTCAAGGGTCTCTCCATGTTTCTATTTGACTCACTAAAGTGGTTACTAATGGGTTTCAGATATATATATGGATTCAGTGGGGATGTGGATGATATATTGATCTTGGAAATGGTTTTTTTTTATATTAAATTATAATTTGTTTCCTCTACCTCTAGCTCTTATGTTAGGTATAAGGAACTCATATTTATATGCATATTCTTCATTAGATAAGGGGTTTTCTAAGTAAATGACATTAACAGAAATGAAAATTGACTCTTCATATGATGAGATTTCTATTTGGTGGGGTAGTGCACGTGATCTAAATGATGATATTAAGAAATATAAAAGCATTTAGTATGGTTTGTATGTCAATAAAGACTCTTTTTCTTGTTCCATGTTCTGCTTCTACTAGTTGTGTCTACCACCAGAGGATGTGTTTAAAAGAATCCCTTTGGATAATGGATGAGGTTCTAGGACCATAATTAGAGTGTTATGTGGTGATAAATCCCCTTTTAGTCTTGTGAATATTGGTATGTCAAGTCAAAGTTTTACAATAGATAAGGAAATTAACTAATGATAGAGGGGTTTTTAGTCCAAATGGTTTTGGAACCACCCCTTTAAAACCTTAAAGATTGATCAATAATGAATATATATTGATTATTAACTCAATGAAAGAATTATATTGAGATCCATAGAACTAGTATAGTTCACAATCTTCACTGTACGATGTCTATATAGTAACATACATGTAGGCTAAAGCAGGACCATCAAGAGGCGATAAATTCACACTTGGGGAGATTAATGATACAGGTGGGAATTCCCCTAACAAGATTTCTCTTTTTCTATAATTTATATCTAATAAGACCCTCAATCCACTATGGATTAGAGAACTCCCTCGCACCATCATTAGAAATTGAAAATGCCTTGATGATGTCTTGGGATGTAAATGTTTCATCTACCCCTGATGATTGAAAAGAAGAAATTGAGCATCTTTAGAGAGCTCCTGATAATAATTCCCATGCATGTTTGACATTATCACAGACTAGGAGTGACTTCCCATACTTCAAAAAGTACGATTATTCCCCTGTATTATCTACTAGTCCTAAAGAGAGTTTTGTCAATGTTGAGATGGAAGATTAATAGGATGGCCTTAGAGGTGCCCCTCTAGAATTTGAGAAAAGTGTCTCTACCACTATTAATGTCCTCTGATAGGTAAATCTGGGTATATAATAGGATTTTCATCCCACATAGATTATTTTTTCATTACTTTTGAAGAGAAATAGATGTATATATCCTTCCTAAAATAGAATCATTACATGTTTACATGGAATTACACATAGATTCAGGGATTGGATTCCGATCTGGCCACCCATCATCTAGCCTTTCTAGATAATCATTGAGGATTCAAGTAGGCATCCAGGAGAATGCATCCCTATCATACTATAAAGGTAGAGTCTGAAGTTGATAATATAATTAAATAAAATTTCATTCAAGAGGTTTAGTACCTGAAATGGAATAGCAACATCATCCTCATTAAGAAAATGAATGGGAATATTAGGGTTTTCATCGATTTCAGTGATCTGAACTAACACTGTCTAAAGGGTGATTTACTAATTTCAATTATAGATATATTTATTGATATGATTTTAGGTTTCTAATACCTTTCCTTAATTTATGGTTACTCAAGGTAAAATAAGATCAAGATGGCCCCTGAAGATGAGGAATTCATTTCTTTCATATCACCTAGAGGTATATTCATCTACCATAGTGTGCCCTTCAGTTTGAAGAATGTCAGTGCTACTTACTAATGCACCATGCATCTCATATTCAATCCCTTTCGGGGAATAATCACAAAGTACTCTTTTGATGATCTAGTGCTTAAGTCTCAGCAGTGCAGTAATCATATCACCAACTTCCATAAACATTTAAGCAAATTATAGTATCATTTATTGAATATTAACCCTCTAAATATGCATTTTGGGTAACTTCGACGTAATTCCTTGTCTCTGGTATTCCACCATAGTATTGAGTTCATCTCTAAGAAAGATGGTGTGATCCTCATAATGTTGTCTCCCTAAAACCTTAAAGATTTTAGAGGGATTTAGAGACACCTTTACTACATTAGGCTTTTCATAGCTAATTTAGCTAGAAAATGCCTCCCCTTCACAAAGATAATGGAGAATTAATTTGTTAATTGATGAGATGAATATTTCCAAGAATCCTCCAAAAACCTCAAGCAATATCTATTACATCCACCATTTTTAATTACACCCATAGAAGGGAAGCCACTTATCCTATATATTACTACTATGTATTGATTACTTGTCACACTTGTAGCATAGAAAAATCATATAGGGAAATAAAATAGTCTCTAATATCTCAGCAGAACAATGTTAGATACCAAGACCTGGTATTTTAATATTGAGAATGACTATTTTTCACTCATTTTCATAATGAAAAAATTTGAGGCACTTCTTGCAACACCATGAGGTCCATATAGTATCGTGTATTAACTAGCCTAAGTGTATCCTCAACCACCCTATTTTTACTAGGCATTTGGCCTTGTGGGCAGTCATCCTTTAATAATATGATTTCTAATTCAAATAGCATAATTTAATCAAAGGGAAATCTTCATCCAATTTCTTTGTAGCACATCCTACATCGAAAAGCTTGTCATTAAATACCAAGCTTTTAGATGAAGATATTTTATATGCCCATGACACTCTCCAAACAAGGGATGTTTATTTTTGTGGAGCCTCTCAAAGTTTTACTAGGAAAATAATGGAAATCTCAAAGCTTAACCAATTTGGTATGGGGATTGTTTTCATCTCCCCATCCAAGGAAATTCTACCTTATTCTTTCCTACCATCCAAATATTTCACCAACAATGACATGGAATACTAATATTTTATCATAGGTCTAGAATTAGACCTGTAGTTGCAAATTTCCCATATGAATGTAAAGGGATATTCAAAACTGGTAATTAATTAGATAAATTATGAATATGTAATCAAGAAAGAATATTTAACAACTATCATTGGATATGTGAGAGGATTAATGGTGGAATTCCTTTTTGATATGATTTTGAATCATGTCCCCCGCTCACAGAATTATCATACTAATGTGTTGGTTAACATAGCCACAACCTTGGAGGACCCTGACCTGGATGAGATAGTTTTCCTCATTATACACTTAAGGGTAGTATCCTCTATTTTCATTTAATAAATGAAATAAATCAATCATGTTATCATTTCCTTAAGGAATAATGAGACAATATCCTCATCAACTGATACTGATATTGGATGGACAAGCCCCATAATATAATACCAATAAAATAAGACCCTACCGTTGAATCAAGTCAAAATGGAATAGGCCCAATGATGAGAAGAAAACCTCACCCTTCATAACAACCCAAATGAACAGAAAAACCACTATAAATAGGGTTTTAATGGAATCCTCCTCAGATGAATTAAAGAAAGAGAGACCCTCACTATAATGTAGGAAGTCCAGGTAGGCTCCTTCATTTCTAACCTATCAAGACCCAAGATCTCCTACTAAATTAGGAGGCTTGTTTATTTCTATCAATTGATGATACAGGACAACATGGAATTCACCAGGAAATTTATTTCCTATAAAATACAGTCATATTTCACCCATTATCCCCTAAATTTTTGTATACTTTTAAATACTTCTATACATTTTCAATGTGGGCAATGGATTTTTTGCGGTCATATCCCCCAACTATAGTTAAGTAGTTTAAGAATATCCTTGTTGTCACTATATTTTTTTCAAATGGAAAGAGGCCATACCTCACAAGGAATTCAAGATTAATAATATCATCAACTTAAAGAATTCTAACACATAGTCGGGTGTGGTGTCCCCCATACAATATTGATGGACAATGGCAAAAAAAGTTTCTCTTGTGATTTTAAGAGTTTATATTAGGAGTACAACATAAATCCAATCCATTCATCTAGCTATTACACAATAGAAAATTATAAATAGATCCTTTAAATACGATTAAATCAAATATACTCCAAAAAATAGTGGATAAAGACAAGAAATAGTATCCATACAAACTCTTTTTTTCCTTATGATCCTATCATACCACAACCCTCACTACCACACAAATGATTGTATATTCGCTTGTCTATAGAATAGAGGTAGTGATAACAATTGAATTCTACTTTCCCTAACTTCAAATTACTATCTAAATTCAGCTATCATAAGATGAATAATCACATAAGAAACTTTGTGAGTTAGAATAACTCAATGAAAAGAGGTTATATACATTTTATAATCTGAAATTCCATCAAAATTAGATTGCATGATCCTTCAATAAGAATGTTTGGATATGGTCATTCCTTCAAGGAGATATTGTTTTGATTCTTATAACCCAAATTATACCAGGGAATAAAGCCTCCAAATCTAGAAACAAAGTGACAATGACCTTACATTATACATAAGGTTCATTCAGATAGATATTATTCCTTGTCCATGATGGAAGGGGAACACATCATGACCTTACCAATGAAAGATTCCTCAATAAATACTTTTTTTAATTCCCATGTTAGTTTTAATACTCGATGGTAATATTTTAAACTATATAGAATCCAATTACCTATAGCAATACTTTAAACTTCATATCATCCAAGTCCTGGAAGTAAGACATTAAATTTCATAGCATCCAAGTCTTAATAGTAAGACTTTAAATTGTAAAACATCTAAGTCCAAGTGATAAGAATCTAAACTGCATAGCACCCACATTCTTACTATGTAACATTAAACTACATGATCATCATCCATACCTCATAATGATATATTTTAGGTCAAATTCCATCATGTATGACTCTAAACTACTTAGAGTGGCCCATCCCTTATGACATCTTTCTCCCAAACATGATAACTCTATCCATGTAGAATTATTTAGAACACAATACATCTATTACATAGAGTACTAATTCCCCCTATTTCTTTTATACAATTCATATCTATGAAAGGAATCGTCATATAAAATAACTATGTGCAACTTGATTACAGTGTCAATAGGAAACATAGCGACATTCGGGTTCTTTGTCCTGGGCCCAGACACAAATCTCAAAAAATATTACATTCCCCCGTTGTATGATCCAGATATATATAGGGGTATTTTCTTCAAGAACTATATATGACTTGATTCCTATTATCACATGATATATAGCGATGCTTGAATATCTTTTCTTGAGCCCAAGCATAATTTTCAAAACAAAACTCCCTATTTCACCTTAGTATTTTATCCTTTACAGTAATATTTCATTTCCTTAATGAAACTACACTAAGGTGTGGCTCAATTATCTTTCCATACACATGATCTGAAACTGTGCATAATAGGCCTCATAAAAAAATTGTATGACGTGATAAAAATGCCTCACCCAATATATAATCCATATTTATATAGATAACCCCCCCCCCCCAATATAGATTCATCTTTAAATTGTGTTACTAAAAAATGCATCATAGCATATATATGAGTCAGATCTATATAGGAGTCTCCATCGTAGAGTTCTTCATCAGTGAACCTATAATAAAAAATACTTCCCTCTTTCCAAGAGCTTAATCTATATTGAGTATATTTTTCTTCAAGAACTATGTGTATCTTAATTTCTATTATTACAAGATACGTAGTAATTCCTAGAGCTCTTATCCTAAGAAAAACCATAGTTTCTAAATAAAATTTATCTCTTCCTAAATATGATCTTGATCTATGTTGAGATCCATACATGATATATGTGTGTCTTGATTCCTATCAATAGAGTATACATAGTGATTTTAGTATCCTCTTTCCTAGGATTAATGTCCATATCAAAAATAAAATTTCCCATTTCTCTTATATACAAACCATATCTATATAGGGGACATCTAATATAAGAACTGCATGTATATTGATTCCTATTACATAGTATGCATAATGATGCCTGGATCTCTTATCTTGGGCCTAGACATAATCTCTAAGAAAAAATATCCTCCCCTACATATGAGTTAGATCTACACACAGGATTTATTTGTAATAATTATATTTGGATTGATTATTTTTATCACAAGATATGACAAGATCCTATATTCAATTCCCATATATAAGTTATATTATCTATAATTCTCCCCTATATTTTTCATATGATCTTTCAGTGAGTTCAATTCACAAACCAGCATGGAGGAATGAGAGAGCATGAAAATTATCCATTCAAGCATCTATCACATACTCATAACCCTATGTTATGATAAAATGTTCTCCATTTTTCTTATACATCATTTTTCATGCACTATTAGAAAACATTTCTAGTATCTCATCCACTACTTATTTCTCACTTTGAGTATGACTCTCATGAGCTTAGAGGTTCTAGTGAATTTTCTAAAAAAGGCATGATTGGGTTGCAGCATATCTGAAAGATTTGAAATCACAATTCATTGTCATGTGGCATTAAACTACATGAAATATAAGTACTTGTCACATGATTTTAAACTACATGACATCCAAATCCTTATCACATAACATTAAACTACACAATATTTTAATCCTTCTCATATGATGTTAAATTACATGAAATATAAGTCCTTATCACATGGAATTAAACTGCATGACATACAAGTCCTTATCACATGAAGTTAAACTAAACGACATCCAAGTCCATGTCACATGATGTTAAATTTCACAACATCTAATTCCTTGATGCATGACATTAAACTACACGACATCTAAGTCCTTAGCGCATGAAATTAAACTACATGGAATCTAAGTCTTTATCATATGAAATTAAACTACATGACATCCAAGTCTTTTTCACATGATGTTAAATTGTATGAAAACTATGTCCTTATCGAATTAAATTAAATTTCATGAAATATAAGTCATTATCACATGATGTTAAAATGAAAAACATTCAATTCATTATCGCATGACGTTAAACTACATGAAATATGAGTCCTTGTCATATAATGCTAAACTACACAGCACCTAATACCTTATCACATAACATTAAAATGGATGACATTTATTCCATTTTGAAGAACGTAAAATGAAATAATCCATTATCGATTCTCATTCATTATCAAACCACCATGATATATAAATAATGGTCAACTGAGGTTTGGAATACTTCCATCACAATTCATAAACATCTCATTAAATAAATCACACTTCATGTCTTGAGTTTATTAGGTTTCCAAAAATCTTTCATGGATATCGGTAATGAGTGTATCCAGCTACAAGGGACACCTTTTTTTAGGTATGCATGCATGCCCCAATTTGGCCCCTGCATATGTGCCCCCAATATGGTCAGCCGACCAGAGGAATTTGTTTCCTTAAAAAAGGGATCCTCTAATACTTATACACACTAAAAACATCAAAATAAAGTCAGTCCTTTGAATATGGTCAGCAGATATCCCTTGTGTTCATGTCTAAACAATTACTCGTGATTCAAGAACCTTGATATATGATTTGTATCTTTATAATCCTCAGTTAAAAAGGGAGTTATAGTATTCTCAGCCTTGGGAATGTAAATTGGGTAATTGTTTCAAACTTCCCCTATTAGATGGACTATGAGTCATTTTTAAACCATGTTCACTCTAGTCCATGCATTATATATTTAAGTTGGAAACACCCTAATCAAAGTTATATGACCTTAAACAAT
Source organism: Viscum album (assembly GCA_963277665.1). NCBI lineage: Eukaryota > Viridiplantae > Streptophyta > Magnoliopsida > Santalales > Viscaceae > Viscum > Viscum album. The sequence continues at coordinate 1,626,354,526 of OY728123.1, forward strand.
TATCCATGGATGGTCTTATCAAAAAACATAAACTAGTAGTGAAAGAAACATAAAAATTATCAGATGAAAAACTCATGAAGGGTGTTCTGAGAAAAATACAAGTCTTCACTCACAAATCTTCAATATTCAAGAGCTTATGAAAAATTTGGAGTGTAAATAAAAGGGGGGAAATATCATAAGTCCCATCTTATTTCCCTAGAAAAAGTTGATCTATGCTCATTGGACCCTGTCAATATAAGAAAAGGCTAGAGAGATGATTTATCACATCCCTTCACCTTGATAATATGTTTAGTACATAGAGGAATAACTTTTATGGTACCATAACCCTCATTGAATATCCTTCTCTCCATAAGATACTTCATTTCCCTGATTTTTTGAGTCCTCACAAACATTTCATGGATATTATAAATGAGTATATCTAGATTTTAAGGGACACTTATTTTTTTTATGCATACATGCCCCAATTTTTCTCCTACATATGTGTCCTTATCCTAGCCTAAAAAATAAAGGCATTTTCGCCTCAAGAAAAAGGATCCTTTGATCTTTTTATTCCCTGAAAACATCATAGTGAAACCCATCATTCAGATTTGGTCAGTGGTAATCCTTTATGTACCATTATTATCTCATTATTCTTGATTCAAACTCCATGTGATATGGTTTACACAGTCCATGATCTGACTATACCAATGGATTTAATATCCTTTATTTTATTCCACTATATGCCATACCTTTTCTTGTGGAAATGATGTGGTACCTTATTCTTTAACCTTTTAATAATCCTTGTCACATGAACCTAATTTTCATGGTGCATTGGTATGACATACTTGAACTTAAAATGACCAAGTAAATAAACATAATACTCGTTAGATAAAAAACCCATAAAGGGGTGTTTGGGAAAAGTTGGGTCATTTCTCACTAAACATGCACCTTTCATGATCTTGGAAAATTTGAATATTCAAAAAAAACAAAAAAAGGTATAAAGATTCTTAGTTTAAAACCCCATATATGGATATCTAAGAAAAATCCAAGTCCCTTCTTACTATGCTTCCTCATCTGAATCCTGGTTATAAGTAAGGGAAATAAAATAAAAAAACACAAAACAAGTGGGACCCACTATATAGTCCCAAAAATAGTTAATATATGATTTCTAGGACCCCAATCTAGCCAAAAGATAGAGTATTTTATCTCAATAACATGATAACCTAAATCAACCCTTTTTGTCAAACCATTCATCATCAATTTCTTAATGGAGCATCTATAGTGCATCGGTGATGGTGTTTATATCAATATCCCACCATGATGTTGGTACTAGGGCACACAAAAAAAGTTGGTGGGCCAAGGATTTTAAATATTTTATCATCAGAGTGAAAAAACTTGTCACCTCCAGCAATCTGAGCCCCGGTACGATTTGAGGATCTCACATGGATTATTCAAAGCATAGAAAATAAAATATAACAAGTACCTCATTCGATTTGGAGAATGATCAACTGCACCTCATCACCAGAAACTTTTTCTTGAAGGATCTGAGGTTGAACCCTATATATCATTTACACATGCTTCAAGAATCTGTGAGTATTTCATTCATAAAATTCTAGGTGCTAGAGTGGAGCTCTGAAGATCTCTTTGATATTGTAAAACTCACCACGATCTTGTGCCATTGATCAGTGAAGGTGATCTTGGATCATTCGCTTGGTTAGATCATTTATCTCTCTTGAAATTAGAAGGATAGAGAAGCTCTCAATTTTTGATTTATGAATAGTCACTTGAATATTCTATTGTGTTTGGGCCTCTAGGAACTTATCTCAATAGTCGTGAATAATATTCACAGACTAAGAGTAGAGTCTAAAAACCCATCAAGGCCCCTAAAGAGTCAACAAATAGTAATAGGAACAACAACCAACCTATAAACACACACTATGTAATATAATATATTTTTTATGTGATATATCATAAATTAGGACACACACTTGTGTCATCATCCTTTCTTGGTTTATTATTTATTGATATAATTAGATGGAATTACCTTCAACTACCATATCCATGGATTTATGAAGGTACAACCATCCTGATCTATCGATCTCAATATATCACTTCCTAAACTGAGGATCAACAAATTTTATCTTAACCATTCAACCAATGTCATACGACCAATGATACACCCAACACATGAAACCTCACCACGATTTCATTATCATTGTTTTTTCTTTACATCAAAGTACGTGATCAAATGGTATACATTGATAATGATCTCAAGTTAGGAGACCAATACACATAATCATAGATAGTAACAACCAATGACACCCAAAACATGTGGTGATCCTATTGGTAGGTATTCCCTTGTGATATCACCTACTAGATATCACCAAGTGAGAACTTCATGATAAGAAGTCTCAATACTTATGAGCCCCCAACACCTGATAGTAAGAAACCATCTGTGTCCAGCTAGAATGATATATCTAAACCATAGGAAATTTGTTTAAGATTGATTTCATAGTATCTCAAGGTTCTTATTATAGACTGGGAGTTGTTATAACCTTTTGATATGAAAATTAATCTATAGCAGTTACTATTTAAATATTGGACATATAAATGTCTACACTATAATGGTAAATGTACATCATGAATATCTCATTGTATACATGAAATGGTAATAAAAATTTACTATTTAATTGGGTCTAGGGAACCCACTATTACAACACTCCCACTTTAACTAGATCCAACTTGTTAACTATCCTTGTTATCTCTCACATGATTAAGATCATGTCTCAGCTAAGTCATGACTTTATTTGTTGGGCCATCCACATCTATGTTTCATGGCTATTCTACTATGTGTGACCTCATCTCCTTGAGTATAACTCCTCAAGAGATGTAATCCCTAGGTGTATACCATCTATCTACTATCCAAAATTGGAATCTTGGCTAGTACCAGTAATATAATTACCTTCATAATAAAACTTTACCTAATAGTCACAATTCCAAGAATTGGAAGAAATCTTTGTGTTCAATACACTACTTATTAGTTGCCTCAAAAGCCACAATGCACTCGGTATTTTTAGATATAGATACCACTGGATTTTATGAGCTTGTATCACTCATTTACTTAGCTTTATTTTGATATTAGATCATATTAACCTTATTGGATGACTAGTTTACATAACCTTGTAACTAGTATCCATTTCTCTCTACATACCAGCTACATATCTTTAGTACTTGATCAAGTAAAACCAGATAGTTCTGACTGCTTCCCTTGTAGTTCTACTATATATTTATGATATTTTCCTACCATAAGGTTTATGTTGGAAATATCATTTATTGTACATATCATGGAATATGTGATTGATGTATCATTGAAGTGTGTGGAATTCAACTAACCAGATTGATCTTCTCCTATATCCCATACATGTATATGTGGAAATATTTATGTAATGTGACACTGGAAAAAAATTTCTCTTGAATTGTTCTAACATTTATTTTTCAATACCATGTCAGTATATGTATGATTGACTAGTTCTAAGAAACCATTAGATTTATCTCATTAGATCTTGTTCCTTAGAACTTAGGTTTCTTCTTTAATTCAATCTCTAGAGAGATTATTTTATCTTAGTATTATCTAACTGTAAATCAAATAGTTTTTTTCTATATGTTACCAAACATATTTGATTGAAAATAATGTAACTACCACTAACCTCTGGTATATATATATATATATAATATTAATTAAAAATGAATGTTTGATGATCTTGTTTCTTACATAAATCCTAAACTATATTTCAATAACTTTTACCCCTTATTGGCATTCTGTGATGTCACTATCCCTTTCTGGATGTGTCATATTGATAACTTCCATGAAAGTTAGTCTTAAAATCCAATGCCTAGTTTATTGATCATAGAAAATAGATATGAAAAGTAAAATTCTAATAGATTTGGGATTAAATACATGTTATAACCAATCAAGACATATTGGTACCATGCTTATACCATCCAGGTGTAGTTTCACTTGAATACCCACCATAGTATTCAAAATAATAAGACCCCTAAACTTTTATACATAGAATCCATTATTGAATTTTAATTGATCATGTCAATTTTAGATAATTTCCATATACTATTTACTTATAGGAATTATTATTGTAAATGAATAATATATCATCAACCATGGTGAATATAAAACAATCACCATGGTTTTATCCTTCCTACGTAGTATGTGTCTCTGGAACATACATTTTTCAAAATATCTTGTGGAACCTATTCCTATGCTAACTACTTGTGCATATCCATCATTTACTAAACCCAAGTCAATATTTCTCCCACTATCTCAAATAGAGATGTACACCCTTTTATAGAAATATATTCTATCACTTAACTATAACCTTTCAATCTTTTGTATTTCTATAATATCCTAAGAAACCTTTAGGATAATTACAATAGATACACATTGTGTTTTTTCTTGATGCAAGTTTGTTTATTTCCTCAACAAACTATTTGAATTAAAACACATTTTCTTATGAAAATGGATTTATATCATACTAAAACTCATATGATATCCATTTTTCATTATAGTTGGTATATGGTTATAAGATAATTTCTCTATTTGTAAAGCATGTCTCGAAACATAATGGAAGTTTCTGCGATAATTATTAGTCTTGACATTGATAATCCGTTTTACTAACATCATCTCTCTGATGTGTATAAGGAAATGTGAATTTAGTAATTTCTCTACACTATATTTTATTGATCAATGTTAACATATAATACCCATTCTTGGTCCTTTTTATTATCATCATAGCTTTGATGTGGATAAGGTAATGTGTGTTTATTAATTATTCCATGCTACATTATAATGATAAATGAATTCTTAGTCAATATATTCTTCAGCATACCATCCCGAATCATCTCATATCTTCTGACCATTCACATACCATACATCACTTTCAAATTTATTAAACACTTAATGGAATCTTATGAAGTATACATACCACTATATTACCCTTGGAATTGTTTACTCTCTCTAGTTGAACTAGTTCTAAAATATTTGTAGCTTACCTTTTTTTATAAAGGTTTCTTTGAATAAAAATATATATATAAGTGTGTTTATAATACCTAAGTTCATTAACTCCAAATATTCTAAATCCATACTTCATACATCCTTAGAAACTACTTTTTTCTTGAAAAGGTATTATCTTCCCACAAATGGGTATATAATTCTTACATTTTATATTCATTGGGTATTTCCAATGATTCTAGCATTACAGAACTATTGTTTGAGTATTAAAAACCACAAATAGAATTCATTCCAAAATTGGAATAATGTATCTTTGTGTCTAAAGGATGTTTGAGATAAATGTTTTGGTAATACTTAACACAAGTTCATCTAGAATCATTAACTTGGAAATTATAAGTTGTGTAATTATTACCAATGACTAAGTAACTACCATTTCCCATCCACTTAGAGAACATAACTTACTTCTTGTAATGTTTCAATACTTACTTGGTTACTGTATTTAAATACACATATGCGATAATCAAATTGTATTTAATACCCAAAAGTTATAACAAAAACATTACTTAAAATTGATGAATAAACCTGAAGAATAAGAGACTAATTAATTTTATGATTCATATCATTGCACCTAAACTTTCAAATGCCTTTTCATGAAATGCGAAGAAAATAACTTCATGTATAATAAAACTTTTTTTGAAGGATGTTGTCAATTTTTATTTGATTTCATGCTTTCCATTAGCCTTTTCACCTTGTATTTCAACATTTTTTCCACAAGAATTAAAGATTAATTTTTCTTTAATGTTCTTATTGCTTATTAAACCATACCTACAAGGCAACAAATCATTTTATCCATACTGTTTGTTTTTTAATCTCAAAAAAACTAGAGTAAATGGGTGAAAATGATAATGAATCGCTCATGATCCACCTTCTATATTTACACGTAACCAGTGTAATTGTCACCAATTCATATTTTTGCTTCTCTTTCTCCTCACAAACATCTCAAAGATGATACTATTGTAATATCATCCATGTCCTGAATTTGTATCCACAACTTACATCAGACATTGATGATAATACTATTGCATAACCATCATATGCATCATAAATGAGTCTCTTATGAGCTTCCCAATACCCTCGCTACTTGAGGTGTCTTAACTAGTATTGAGGACACCATCACCTTGAATTTCTGATCTCATAGTTCTTTACACAGGATCCTAAACTACTCTTTGTAAACTCTTGATAGTTTGGAAATTTTCTTTGTTCATTAGATATTTTAGTTTATCTTGTGGTATTACTTTCCATTTTCTAAAAAAATAAATCCAATCATATTAGTACTTTTAACTTGATTGCTGATTTAGACATTACAAATTATTTAAATCATAAAATGTACCCCACTATTTTATCAAACTCTAGAAACCCTCTCTATTATAATTGGAATACTCTAATGCTTGAGTATTCTAGTGGAAAGTATCCTTGAATATCCCCCCATAGTCTACAAGTTATGCCTACACCAATACTTGGAATGTTCAAGGTAGGCGATTGATTGTCCAACCACATTCACTCACAACTCCTTTATCTATTGAGTGAAGTCTTAACTTCTAAAATCATAAACATGATTTACTCAATACTTACCTTTGAAGTTGAAACAATCAAGCTATGGATACTTATTTTCTTCCAACTTCAGTTAATTCAACCCATTATTATCATAATAACTCTCAATAGTAGGAGGAACCCTCAACTATGGATAATTGAGCACCCTGAACACCTGGTTGTGTTCAAATTCAAATGACGAATGTCATTTACAACATAATATTTCATTGAGGGTTTTTATATTTTTTTGGCAAATGTAATCAATTTCTATTAATTCATTCATTATATGTTGTCACACTCACAAATGAACATTAATTTAAAAAACATTCATCACATCTTTATGCATCTTACTATTTACTATTTTATACATTTCTCATTGTCATATAAATGCATAAAATAATAATAAAATGCATAAATGAAATAAAAACACCAGATTAATATTGAGAATCTAATATTGGTTGATCCATTTAAACTCAATAGATTAACCATGTCCTAATAGAATCATACTTTAGTTGGGTCTTGACTCATAATACATCTCTTCCTTATCCAGTGTGTCCATTTTTCAACAATATTTCACCTCGACTTGGCATAGTTCGTGACTTAAAGCATCCTCTTCATAGTAAAAAATATACTTTTACGTAGGAGAGGGGGTCTCGTGAGTACAAAATATTGACAGATAAATTGGATGTACAGGCCCTTATACAAATTTAAATGAAAAAGGCAATGCACAAACCATCACAAAAATAACTGCTTATTACAAATATTGCACTCATGTAGTAAATAATTAAATAAAATAAACCATACATGCAAAGTTGGTCAATACCGATCGATATATATAATAAACACGTGATAAAATTGAATTGATATAAATTTAAAGTATGAGGACAATTTAAATAAATTAAAGGAATTAATTAAATTCAAATATTTTATTCTTATTTGGTCCCATAATTAATTTAATTTTTATAAAAAAAATTAAATTAATTAATTTACTAATTTAATACTAAAATTAAATTGATTTCTTTTTTGAAATATTAGAATTATATAATTTTAGAACCAAAAAAATAAATTTAATTAATTTAATTTATTAATAAAATTAAATTAATTAATCTTTGATTATATAAATTTAACACGGGAACTAAAAACCCCACCCTAACCCATGACGAGCTAGTTCATAACCTTGTAGGCTATTTTGGGCCATGCAACCCTAGTGCAGGGGTATTCTAGGCCAGGAAGGCCTACCCAAACCCGTATCGGTTCAGCCTGTCCCACCCAAGACCATTTTAGGGTGAATTGGGTCCAATGGGACCATGGAAACGGTACCTTGTGGTGTGAAGCAGGGTTTTAGGGCTATTAGAATGGAGATCGATTGGCATAAGGGAGGCAGATTCATGGCTGGTCGGAGTGCAAGTGGTAGGTGAGGTCATGGGAGGTTTGTGGTAATTGGATTCACAGGGGGAGCACTGCGGCTAGATGGAGAAGGCTAGTGTGACCATGAGGGTCGAAGGGTGGGATATGTGAGGGAACCAATGGACGATGACATCCTCATCAAGCGATGCTTAGGGTGTCAAGCTATCCGGATCTAGGTCGATGAACTTTCGAGTGGGAGAAAATTGTCATCTCAGGCTGGCTGTTCCAACCAGAGGGTCAGGTCCTCCGTGGGATTAATTTCGCGTGTCAAAAAAACAACGTGGCAGAAGATCAAAATTTTAAATAATATTGATTTTTAAAAAAAAAATTGATTTATTTGAATACAGTGGACTTAAATACCCTTCAATCCTACTGGCATCCAATTACAAAAAAACTCAAACTCAAAAACATTAAATCAAAACAAAATATATAATAATAATTCATTAACAATAAATACAATTGGAAATATAAAACAATAATATATATATATATAATAATAGTAAGTAAAACTAAAATTATAACAATAATTATTAATTTTTTTATGTTTATAAATATATAATAACTACTCATCATTAATAATTTGTTTTATGTTTATAAAAATATAACAATAATTAATAATTTTTTTTATGTTTATAACAATAATATATAACAACAATTAATAATTTTTTTATGTTTATAAATATATAAAAATAATTAATAATATATTTTTTGATTTTAAATATATAATTACTCATTATTTTTTTAACTATATACATTTTTTATATTTATTCACTCTAAATTTGTCGGTGGCAATTTGCATTGAAATTTTACATAGTTTTTTATATATTAATATATTATGTATTTGTACACAAAATTTGTATTAAAAATTCTGAATGAAAAAAAAATCATTGTATATTTATAATACAAACTATATTATGTATGGAAATAAACTGTGGAAAATTACATTGAAAGTTTTCATAGGAAATTTTCAGTGGAAATTTCCACTAGAATTTTTCATTGTTTATTTAGGCATTGATATACTATCACTTATAATTTAAGTGAAAATCCAAACAGAAAATTTAAGATGACAATTTTCTTTATAAATTTCCACTTCAATTTTCCAGTGCAAATTTTCATTATTTATTTATGTATTATTATATTTTCACTTGTGATTTAAGTGTAAATTTGAATTGAAAATTTGTGATGAAAATTTTCATCCTATGATCCTACGATGTGAATTCAAACTCAAATAAATGTAAAATCTATCATCAATAGAATCAGAATGCTAGGAATAACTTACCCCAAAAACAAATCATACCTAGAATGTAGTTGCTGCAACAAACATAGATTTCACTGATTACTTTCAACTTTTAATGTTAGTTTCCAACTGAGAATTTTCAATGGGATTTCTTGAATTTCTTATGAAAATTTGTACTTAAAATTATATTGTATATTTATATTTGTATATATACATATGTATGTATGTATATATACATATGTATGCATGTATATAAACATATGTATGTATGTATGTATACATGCATTCAAATTTTGTACTATAAATTTGCTCTAAAATTTTATAGTATAGATTTATATTAGTAGGGATTTATAGTGTAAATGTAAAACAAAAAATTCAAATTCAAATTTACATTGATGTTTGTATATACGTACTAAAACTTTCCACTATAAATTTTCACTTGAAGTTTATAATTGAATATTACCATGTTTATTTGTATTTTTATGTTTGTCATTGTGTTTTTTTTCATTGAAAATTTTCATCATACATTGAAATTGTATTGGAAATTTTCAGTACGAATTTGCACTACGAATTTTATAAGAAATTATACTGTAAAATATACATTTAAAATTTCCACTGTAAATTTTAATAGAAATTGGAAATAAAAGTTTCTAGTGGAAATTTGTTGAAATTTTCACTAAAAGTTTTTAGTGTAAATTTCCAATGAAAATTTCCGATTAAAATTTATATTTTTTTCTTTTGTATCAATATATCTTCATTGTAATTTAATGTATAAATTTGAACTGCTATTTCAAGTTTTCACTGGAAATTTCTAGTGGAAGTTTGCATTAGAAATTTTCATGGAATGTTTGAAATGAATATTTCCCTAGGAAATTCACGATTTATGAAGTGTTTATAGACTCTTAGGAATCTCTAAATTTTACATGAGAAGTTTTTAATTCAAATTTCGAATGAAAATATTTAGTAAAAAATTGCATTTTTACTTATGTATTAATATATTTTAATTTTAATTTTAAGCGCAAATTTGAAATGTAAATTTCATGTGGAAATTTTCATATGAAATTTCTGGTGGAAATTTACATCATAAATTTCCAGTGGAAATTTACCCAAGAATTTTCGGTGGAAATTTCGACAGGAATTTCCAGCAGTGCCAGTGTAAAAAAAAACCCCAAATGCATAATGGGGGCATTTTCATCCAAAACCCCAACCTGAGGGTTAGGTTCAAGTGCCCAACCTGATAGTATTTAACTTTTTGGGGGGGGATAAAGTTCATGTGTTGGACGGCACCCTAGCGGTACCTGGCCAAGATGAAGGGAGGTAACCGACGGTGCATCGGGTTTTGTGTCGAACCTAATTTTTTAAAGGGCTGGTTTTAGCCTTTTATTTTTTTAAATAGTGAACCACCATTACACCATCCAACATTAAAAATTATTAATTTTAATTTTTTAACATAAAGTCTAGTTATATACTTTTGAAAAATTAAAATAAAATAATTTTTTTAAAATAAAAATGATTGCACAAATGATCAGTTCGCTACCATCGATAGTAAATCCATCAACTGGATACCGATCGGTTATTGCCTAGAAAAACTATGATTACCTAAATTGATTTTTCTAGTGATTCACATAAATTTTAACATGAATTAAATATATGTTTAAATTTATAATACCCAAAAACTTAACACATTCGATCCATAAAATTTTTTCAGATGACCATAATTTTTCCATATGAGATTGGATCGAAGTGAAATAGGATCCATTAGGACCAATTTCACACCCTATAATTAAATTTATAGAAAAATAATTTTGTATATCTCAAAAATTTAATGTTCTCCCCCTAACTCCAATTACTAGTACTGGGACATGCAACGAAACTCAGTGGGCTAGGTATTTTAAAATTGTTATCACCAGAGCGATGGAACTTTTGATCTCCAGTGATATGAGACCCAATACATTCCAAGGATATCACATGGATTATTCAAAGAAAATAAAATATAATATAATGATTACCTCATTCGATAGGAATCATGATCAATTACATCTCATCATCGGCAACTATTGGTCGAAGGATCTAAGTTCAAACCCCTCTAGATTATCCACACATGCTTTAAGAATTTGTATGCATGTCATTTATTGAATTATAGGTGCTAGAATAGATATCCAATGATCTCTTCAATGTTATGATGATCACCAAAAACCCATGCGTTCGATATGAAAAGGTGATCCTGGATTGTTTTCTTGGTTAGATCATTTATCTCTTTAGGAATCAGGAGGAGAGAAAATCTCTCAATTCTTGACTGATGAATAGTTACTTGAATATGCTATTGTGTGTGACCCTCTAAAACCTTATCTCGATAGCATTGAATAGTGTTCACAAACCAATAGTGGAATCTAGAAACCCATCAAGGCCCCTAAAGAGATAATAAATTATCATAGAAACAACAACCAACCTACGAACACGTACTATGTAATATAATATCTTTTTCATACAATGTCTCATAAATTAGGATTCACAATTATGTTATCATCCTTTCATAATTTATTGTTTTCTTATATAACTAGACAGAATTACCTTCAGCTGCCATGGCCATGGATTTAGGATAGTACTACAATCCTAATCGATTAGGCCCCATATATAGCTTCCTCAACTCAGAAGCGACAAATTCTATATTAACCATTCAACTAATGTCATATAACCAATGATACACTCAACACAATATATCTCAACATGATTTCATTATTATGGTTTTTTCCTTACATAAATATATGTGATCAAATTTCACACATTGATAATGATCTCAAGTCAGGAGACCAATAAACATGTTTGTAGATATAAACAACCAATGACACCCAAAACATGTGGTGTTTTTATTGGTAGGTACATCCTCATGATCTCACCTACTAGAGATCAAAAAGTCTGAACTTCATGAGAAGAAGTATCAATACTTATGAACCCCCATCACCTGATATTTATAAATCATATGTGTCCATCCAGAATAATGTATCTAGACCGTAGAACATTTGTTTAAGATTAATGTCATAATATCTCATGGTTCTTATTATAGTCTGGGAACTTCTATAACCATTTTATATGAAAATTAATATATATATATATATATATATATATATATTACTATTTAAATAGTGGATGTAGTAATATCTACACTATAATAGAAAATGTAAATCTTACATATCTCGCTATATACGTGAAATGATAATCAAAAAATATTTTTATTTAGGTCTAGAGAACCCACTATTACAACACATGATCCACACCTGGGAAGAATTCATCTTAAATTTCTGAATAGAAAATCTGTAGTATATAGGTGATGGTTTTTATACTGATATCCATCTGTGAGCCATGCCAAAAAGTAATTCATCATCATTTTTTGAATATACTAGCTATATTGTGTCAATGATGGTGTTTATACTAATATTCGCCAGTGACCCACAACTAAGAGGAATTCATCAACAATTTTTGAATGGATCATCTCCAATTAATCAGTGATAGAGTTTATATTGATATCCATCTATAAACCAAACACAAGAGGAATTAATCAGCAATTTATGAATGGACCATATCTATTTCAATGTTGATGGTATTTCTAGATATATTCATCCATGATCCATGCCTAGGAGGAATTCATTATGGTTCAAGTATTTGAAATCATATTTGAGATAGCTTAAAATTTGGGGATGTTTAAATTGTCTTGGTGATTTATAAGACATTGGGTTATCAAGATAGTGTGAATAATATAATATTGATAACAATGTAGGGGGTGGAAGTAACTTTATTCATTGATTGTTCAGAAGGAGGGAGTAACCTTCACATCTCGAAGTCTCTCAAATGTTTCCCCAAATAAGGGGAGAATAAAGTTACAATACTTTGATAATATCTAATTAGATGATTCCTCGATATCATCCATTTTCTACCCAAGGTTGGTCATATCTTGGCATAGTTGATTTACTATTTTTTTCATATTCACAATATATTAAAATGATGTTTCTCTTACAACAGCATCCATCCTGTAATTCTTAGCTTCCTCAACAAGTTATTGTTCTTACTTCTCTATTTTTTCAGCCATGGTGATCATATAATGGAGGCAATATAGTTATTGTTAAATCTTTTCTACTATATCCTGCCCTTTATCAACTATTACCTAATGATTCTCTACCGCCACCACATATTGGGAGGCTTCATTGTGGGATTCATTGTGAAAACACATAGCAGTGGTTGATGCCTCTATCGATGATTGCTCTAGTTCGAGTTCCCTTCCCTGATACCATATGGGAATTTCCCCTTTTACCCTATCAGGGAGTGTATGATAATCATAACCACTATATCCCATATTGGTGAACATATATGGGAGGTGACTCAATCGATCATTGGGATTGTCAAATAGAATCTCAGTGATCAAGGTCCAAATTTATTTCCACACCTATCACCTAAACTTCTGTTTGAATGTTGTATGTTCTAGGCCTCAACCCAAGCCTGATATAGGAATAAGGATGTATGTAGTATCCAAGTCACTGAGTAAGGATTTTACATTTTTCATATCCCAAAAGACTTGGGGATGAATCAGCCTATACCTTATCCATTCTCATTGTATAAGATACTGAAGCAAATCAGTCCGGGATGCCCAAATTCTATTATGGATCTATTGAGATCAAACATATAAAATCTAGGAATCAGGTAGAATAAACAATATAGTGGATCCATGGAAGCTTGTATATGTGCTAGAATAGGTTTTTAACATAACCACTATAGATGTCATTGCCTCGGCATGATGAATGATTTAGATATTATTTGGTGTCACACTGGGATCATCATTATGGACAACTACCAATATAGATAGAGATAAGATAATTTAATGTATCCATGATTGAATGTTTAATCTACAAAGAGGTACTAAACCTCTTTAAATGATTCACAAACTATTTCTAGATTATATGAATATTAAATGGTTGTATCTATGGACTCTATGAGTGTTTATGCATATTCTGGGTTGAAGGGAATGATAATTATCCCATCAGAACTAAGGACTGGGTCCAACACCACTAGGACCTTAGATTTTTATTCTTCTATAATGAATTATCCAAGAATCAAGAGTGTCTTGGGTGGTCAAGGAGTTTGATGCCTTGCATCCATTTATTCTAAGTCTACAATATAAATTGTTGGGACCCCTTTTCTATTCCCCTATGACCTCATGTTTGCACTTGTAGTGGTTGGCGTAATATGATGACGAATCACATATAATTTTTCATGATCCCCATCTATTATCTATGAAAGTATATAAAATATACTTCCTTTGGTTTTGTGTGCCTCTATACTTGTGGATTATTGGTGAGTACCTATATAATCAAATAAGGTCAAGATAAATTACTAAGGTAATCCATGGAACATGCCTAAAAATGCATTACTCACTCAATGGATCAGGATAGACTCATGTCATTATTAACCTTTCTTGATTTATATTTCAATCATATTCAAGAGTAATCCCCTCATATGGAACAAATACCCAAGGTTTTAGAGTTGGAATTTGTAGAAAAAATATAAGATTCACTTTAGTACCAGCAAAAACCGCCTCCATGTGCTCAATTTGACAAGGGGAGCCTTGTTCTCCTGCCTCATCATCAATAAGTGTGCATCCCTGACCTCTATACCTCCAAGAGAATATAATAAAGAAGTTATAGTTGTCCTAATCTCTCCAATAACCTATAATATCCTAATGAAATATTGGTAGAGTTTCAATAATATGGAATAAGCAAGAAATAGTGAGATTTATCTCACCCCTTCTTCAAAGGTGTGCTGGATTACCTCTGTATTTCCAGCTTCCCCTGACTAGGAAACCATCATATGTAGTGATAGGATAGTTTAATGAACTTTTCCATGTGGGTAATGAATTGAAGCACTAATATCTCTGGAACCAGTGATCCACTTGAAGCAAGCTACTTAACAGGACCTTTTCCCACTAATACAATTGGATTTTATTTGATATTATCCCCTAAAGATTGTGTCCCTTTGATCTAATCATGAATTATTGACCATTTGGGTAGGACCAAGTCTAGGCATTAGTATAAACCATCAATAAAGAAATACCAATATCAATCAGAGGAAAATTCACATGGATACCGGTCACTTACCTTTCCAACAAAATCAAGAATTTGCAGGAAAACATAATATGTTTCTTCACCTATATATTATAAATATGGGATGTTCATTTCATTTTAACATATTCAAACTGCCTCCTAAACCAGCAAGGATTGTACCCTTTGCAGATAATTTTTTCTCTTACCTAGGTTGACAAGGCACCCTCATGGATGGCTACCAAATAGGCATGCTCTTCAGGACCACCCTATCCATTGTTAGTAATAGTGTTGGTAGGTACTCCATATGAAGTGTATACAAATTGATCATTTCAATTTAATCTATACTTCATCTTCTAACTTTTTAGTGAGTTGGGTCTGGTGATGTGGATCTATTTTTACATAGTTTTGCCACATCTTTTTATTTAATTTTTAATGATTTAATTAATTATTTAAGCACTTTGTACTAAATAATTGTACTTTTGTATTTTTATAATTAAATTTTTGAATTAATAATTTTTTATAATTAATTAAGTATTTTTAGTCTTTGAATTAATATTTTTAATCTTTCTTTTCTTATCTAATTTAATTATTTGTTTATTAGTATTTTTTTATTCTAATCTGCTCACCTTTTTAATAATTTGACTTTAATAATAAATAGTCATTTGATATCCTTATTTGTATTTTAATTAACTTAATTTTTATTTTAATATTTCATCCTTTAATATAGATTTATTAAAATTAATTAACTTTGTTTACTAATATGTTTAATTATCTTGCTAACTAATTAAGTTAAGAGTTTTAGTTTCAACTAAATAAAACAGTTTGCTTTTAATTTTATGTATTCAAATAGTTGTTTAAATAATTAACTAAGAGTTTTAAAACATTAATTATTTAATATTATGTATGCAGTTAAAATATTTATTCATTTTCTATTGATTTTAGTCTACCGGTTGGGTAGGCAAGAGCCATCGGTGACCTATTGTGTCACCGATGTTACCCTTTTTCATTTACTTTTTCCCTATAATTAATTTATATAGTAATTTTAATTTAAGTCTTTTATCAGTTTAGTTTATCAATTATTCAGTTTATAATTTAAGTGTTTTCAATTAATGATTTTTATTGTAACTTTTATGTTTAAGTGTAATAATAATCCTGTTTTTTTAATTTATGTTGTTTAGCCTACTTTTAATTTTTAATCTCTGTATTTTTGATTTTTATGGTTTTAATTGGTTAATTATCTTCAATATTTTTAATTTTAATTAACTTAAGCTTTAATTATAAGTTTAATGTATGTAGTTTTAATTATTTTTTCTAACTGTTAGTTTTTTTTTAATGTTATCGATGCGGATTATTCATCTATCAATGACCTCTTATTTTTAACTAACAGTGATCTTAAAATTTTAAGCCACCAGTGACTTTTTAGTTTTCCCCAACTGTGACCCTTGGCTCTATCAGTAACCTTTTCTGTACCGGTGACCTTTTGTTTTTAAACTAGCGGTGACCCCCACACCGCTTCTCCTCATTTGTTATTAAACTAAAGGTGGACCATTTTTTAAACAATTTGTGACTTATTCTATTTTATTTCCAATGGTGACCTTTTTTATACTAACGGTAGCCTTTAAAACTTAAACTGCCAGTGACTTTTTATTGCAACTATTGGTGACCTTTTAGCATGCTTTTTCTCTCACTGCATCTCACCGTTATATTACCTCCCCTGCACCTCACTGATAGACTACCATTCCTGCTTACCAACAGTTCATTTTTCCTCATCACCAATAGTTCATTTTTTTTATTCTCACTATTAGTCATCTTCTTACTATTCCCCTACACCTCACCGTTTCACACCTCCATCTCACCCTTCTAGGCCCGCTTCCACCATTTCCACCCCCGACACCAGTTCTTTTGTTTATCTCTGTTATCCTTTCATCCTCATTCCAGCCACCACTACTCAACATCCATGCACCACCACAAACACAGTTTGAACCAACATCAAACCAAATTTAAAATTGACAATGTTTCACCCCTAATTCTAAATCTTTGCGTATCTTCATTCACCTAGATTTTCTCTGCACGCCAAATCTGGAGGATCAGCTGTTGTTTGCCGTTGATTTGGAGGATATGGTAGCGATGCGAGGCCCACTTCCACTACTGAAGAAGTTGTGGTTCTTTGACCTATTACTGAAGCAGGAGAAATGTCGCGTGTGGAGGTCGCACCGCTTCTGAGTATTAGAACCGAGTCGGGCCATCGTTGGTTTTCGTTGTTGAAGCTGACGCAAGGAGGATGTCAAGTTGAGCCTGCTACTATGAGAACCTGAAGCCGCCATCACCACATCACTAGAGGAAGAGAAGGTGTCCCGCAAGGAGACCAGGCCGAGGAACCACTGCGCTTGGAGGAGGTTGTCGCGCAGTGAACTAGATCTGGACTGGGCGAACCAGGAGGCTGCACCACTGCTAGATTAGAGGAGATGGAAGCCGATCCCTAACCCTCCCCTACTGTGCGCCGAATTTGGGGGAGGGGGAGAAGAAAGTTAATTTAAAAAATATATATATATTAAAAACTAAAATTAAACATAATTAAAGATATAATTTAAAAAATAATAATAACAGAAATAATAAATACTAATTAAATGAAATATTAAAATTAACTAAATTAAATGTATAAAAATTAAAATTGAAATAAACTAATATAACTAATAGTAAATATAATTAATGTTCAAAATAATAATAAACTAAATAATTATAATTAACATTAATAATAATAATTAATCATAAATATCAACTTAATTATTTATAACTAAAATTTTAACTATTTTTTTTATTAAAAAAAGTAACTTAATTCATCAATTAACTGAAAGATATCTTAATTCACAACTAAAATTAAGATTAATAAATATATTAAATTAAATAAGTTAATTATTTAATTACTTATTAATAATAATTAATAATTAATAATGTATGTTTTATATTAAATAAATAAAATATCCAAGAAATAATTGTTAAGTGATTTACTTATGTTTATAAATTGTTTTATTATCGTGTTTTAATAGCTTTAAATTTGTTTTGTTGTTCTTTACTCTACAGGTTCACACCAAGGCCTTAAATACGTCCAGGTCCATTCAACTAACTCAGCAGGAGTTAGTTGCGTGAGAAAAACTAGTGTGATGTGTTAGTCACGAGAAAGCGCACATGTGCAGTGCATATGTGAAGATCTTTTGAAGTCAGTGGTAAATATTTGGTGACAAGAAGCAGAGGACAATGGCTACTTAAGACAGATCAACTAGCAGACTGGAGGGGACAATTATTCATGACATTCATTAGAGATAAACATTCATACAACACATCCAAGTATCAAGTTCTGAGAGAGGCAGTGCAGAGGGGGACTCTGGAACCACTTCCTGAAGCTGGAGGAGCTCAGGAGAAGAGCATCATCTTTGGAGTTTATCTTTCATTTTGATTCTAGTTTTTCTACTCTATTTTATTATGTTTTTAGTTACTATAATAATAATGAACAAAATAGTAGGATAAATATTTTAGTTCGGGGATGAATTGAAGATCCACTGGTTACCTTTTAATTTTTTTTTCACTTAATCATTTTGATGATTTCAGTATTGATTGGTGAGATCGATACTAAGTTCATCCAATTGTGTGTACCACTAGAACATAATCTCAATATTTCACAGTCATTTGGAAAGATTGGTTTTGGAAACACTTTTCAAAGGATAATAAATTCAAAGACTTCAAGACTTACGGTGAGTTCGTCTTGTTCTCATTTTTTTCAAATGGTTCGCAGTCGATTAATTTTGGAGTGGCGAACTCTTAAATTGATTGGCTTTTGTGACTTAACTCCTGGTGAGGGAGGTGATTCATTATTTTTAAGGTGGTACTCTTCAAAAACCTTTAAGTGAATTGCTATACCTTTAAAACCATTAGAATGAAGATTTTCCCCCGAGCATCTTAATAGATAGTTCTTTTAACAGCATACTATATCTCTATGTCTCTTTGTTTTCAACTATCTCTAGCTTAAATTTAGTTTAGATACATTCTCTGAAGTTTTATGTCACTTTACCACTTTATAAAAAGAAAAAGAAAATAGACTATCCACTCCACTGTAGACAACAATGGAGTTTTTGAAGGTTTTTAGAGGAATAGTGGTTTGAATTTCCTTCCCTATGGGTTCGACCCTGCTTTCCACATATACTGTAGTTAGTAAGAATATAAATATTAAACTTTGATCAACTTTAATGATGGTTCAGGTGAAGTTTTTTGTGCCATTTCTGGGGAAGGTATGAGCCATTGCCACTAAAAAATTCTAAAAATTTCAAAACAAAATTGAAAACTGTAAAAAAAATTATGCTTAATTTTCTACTAAATTGCTACTATTTCCTGTATTGATTGACTTTCTGTTTAGTTCTACTATTGTGTTACTTCAATTGTTAATATACCTTATATGAGCCCAAGACACTCTACTATTAGTCTCGAGCCACTGAACTTAGAATTAGATAAACATCTCACTACTCTAAGAAAGAAGAACAAAACTGAAATGGAAAACTTAGATAATAGAGTTCATGCACCTAACAACTATCAAAATCAACCAGAACTCTTAAATGAAAACAAAAGTCCTGGAATGAGGGAATTTCAACTCCCTCAAGTTTTAAGCAATCCATCATACATCAGACTTAGTCCTAGGTCTAGAAACTATGAATTGAAACAGTCACACGTTTCTCTATTGCTTTCTTTTAATGGACTCTCTAATAAGGACTCTCTGGCCTTTATTAGATACTTTTATAATACTATGCAGCAATTACCTCTTCTAGGACTCATAGAAAATGAACTTAGAATGACATTCTTTCACTTTTTCCTTAAATGGAATTATAGGAACTGGTTTTTGATTCTAGATGAGAACATTTTTGAAAACTGGGATCAAGTGTATAATTATTTCATAATGAAATTATATCCCCAAAGATTAAAAGTTGAACTTAGAAATAAAATCACTAGTTTCTATCAAGTGGATGGAGAATCTTTTCATGAATCTTGGGATAGATTTAGGGATATTATTAGGCAGTGTCCCCATCATCAACTTCCATCTCACCTTCTCATGGATACCTTCTATGAAGGGTTGTCATCCTCTGGACAGAATCTAGTAGACTATGCTGCTGGGGGAAATTACAATGATAAGATAGATGAAGAACTTAGACAAATTTTTAATAATATTTCTCTGAACTCTCAACATAAAAATTCAAGAAGGAAAAGAGTCAACAGAAATTTTAATTCAAGCACTATTTTAATGAATGAAACTCAAGCTCAACTAGATGAAATCACCAACCAACTTCAATCCTTAATGAACCAGAACTCAAAACAAACTGTTAACCAACTTGGCTGTCAAAATAACAACCAATATTTAAGGTAATAGTGTGTCTAGTGTGGTATGTTTGGGCATACTGAAAACTTCTATCCTAATTTTGATATGTCATCCCAACAACAAGAAAATTCAAACTTTGTCAAATATGGTCCTAGAATTCCTCCTAAAGAAGATCCATTTTAAAATAATTACAATCAATGTTATAGGAACCACCCTAATCTATCCTGGAAAGATCAAGGATTAATTAAACAATCCACTTCCCCTAATTACTCTAGTCAACCAAGACAAAATTTTCAGAATCAACAAAGGGGTGAGTCTTCAAATGTATAAGGAAATAGTGATAGTCACATGTCTTCTAATCTTGATCCAATTTTGAATAAAATCAAATCCCAAGAGGAAAGATACATGACTCATCTATCCAAACATCAAAATCAATATGAGTATAATAAAATGAAAACTTATGTTAGAATAAAGAACATAGAAACACAACTTAGTAAACTTGCTAGGTATTTTTCATCTAGGGAAAAAGGTAGACTTCCTAGTACCACTGAGCTTAACCCTAGAGAGAATGCTATGGTTTTTTGTCACTAGAAGTGGGATTAACACTCAAATTATTACTGAAAAACTCACTAGAAATTCCCAAAATGAAAATCTGTTTCAATCTGGAAGTAAAAATATGTTCTGTTCACATGCTATAAATTCACAGAAAAGTAATGAAAATGATCAAAATTTTAATTTGTCACCTAAAGCTCAAGATGAAGCTTCATCTAAAAATCAAAGGAATAAGGGAAAAGAAAAAATTGAGGAATATGTGAGGGGTATACCTAATTTCCTTAAAAAAAATTTCATCCGTCCATTTACCTGAGAAGATGAAACCACAAAGTAACACCAAGGCTGAACTTCTTTAGTTCCTTGGTCTTCTGTTCAAACTTCAAGTGAACATTCCATTCATTCAAGCCTTAATTCAAATCTCATCTTATTTTAAATCTCTTAAAAATTTATTTCAAACAAAAAAACTTTAGAATAATTTTCTACTTATAGCCTCACTGTAGAGTGCAGTGTTGTACTTAAAAAGAAAATCCCACCTAAACTGAAAGACCCAGGTAGTTTAGTCATACGTTGCACACTAGGAAACTATGATCAGCTTAACTGTTTGTGTGATTTAGGTGTTATCATTAATCTACTCTCATACTCACTGTTTCAACATTTGAGGTTGCGTGATCTTCAACCCACCATAGTCATACTAAAGTTGGCTGATAGATCTTTCACTCATCCTATAGGAAGGATAGATGACTTTCTAGTTGGGGTTTGGAAGCTATTTCTGCCTGCAGACTTTTTATTCTTAGACATAGAGTGTGATCAAGAGGTGCCCATCATCTTGGGTAGGCCCTTCTTGGCCACATGTGGTGCTGTTATTGATGTTTCTAAGGGTCAATTAATTTTTAAAATTAGAGAACAACAAGAAGAGTTAAATGTGTATAAAAATGTTAAAGGAACAACTTTTTTTGAAAACTGTTCAATGTTAGAGTCCTTAGAAAATGATAACTCAATTGGAAACTCTGAAGAATTTGAAAATCAATTCTCTACTGAAGAAAATAATTGTGAAGCTGAAAATACTATTGAATCTGTATTATAATTTGAAAATAATGATCGAATACTAAATTCTATAAATTTTCTAGAACTAAACAACTATCTAGTTTCTACTGTAGAAGTGTCCTCTGTATCTAAACTTAGGAGCTTGTTGAGTGAATTTGAGGGATTTTTTGTTAAAACCAAACTTTCTGAACACTTTGATGATGTAGAGGGAAATTTTTTAAAACAATTCGATGATTATGCTCTGATTAACTTATTAAAATCTGATCTGGAAAGGCTGGATAGTGTGCTGCCCACTTTGGATAGCAGCACTATTGCTTCTGAATCTGAGAATGAAATTGAAAATCTTTCATATTTCAAAACTCCTTACAAGAGATATATCGAATATCTTGGACCTCCTAGGCCTAAGAGTCTTCCTTATAGTGTATAACCACCCACTCTTGAACTAAAATCAATCCCTTCCCATCTTAAATATTCATTTCTGGGTGAGAACTCCACTTTTCCTGTTATAATTTCTTCTAAACTAAATGAAAATCAAGAAGAAAATTGTTGAATGTTTTGAAGAAGTTTAAATATTCCATAGGCTGGACAATATCTGATATCAAGGTTATTATTCCTTCATTTTTTATGCATAAAATACCTATGGAGCCTGATCATTAGCCTAGAGTAGAGTTTCAAAGAAGATTGAATCCAAACATGAAAGCATTTGTTAGAGAAGAATTGATTAAGTTACTGGACACTGGAATGATATATCCCATTTCTGATAGTGATTGGGTTAGCCCTGTCCAGGTTGTACCTAAGAAGGGAGGTTTCATTGTAATTAAGAATGAAAAGAATGAAGAAATCTAAGTTAGGAAAGCCACAAAATAGAGAGTCTATATAGATTATAGGAAGCTTAATTCAGCCACTAGGAAGGACCATTTTCCAATGCCCTTTTTGGATCAAATTCTTGAGAGGCTTACTATCAATGAATTTTTCTATTTCTTGGATGGGTATTCTGGTTACAACCAGATTCCTGTTGCTCCAGAGGATTAGGAAAAGACCACTTTCACATCCCCCTTTGGGATTTTCCTACAGGTAGATTCCCTTTGGGTTGTGTGGAGCTCTAGCCACCTTTCAAAGGTTTATGATGGATATGTTTTCTGATATGATTGAAAGAATCATTGAGATTTTCATGGATGATTTCTCCATTGTGGGTAGTACTTTTGATACCTATCTTGGAAATCTTGAGTTATTTTTAGAGAGATGAATTGAAACCAACATTGTTCTTAATTGGGAGAAGTTTCAATTCATGGTCACAAAAGGTATAGTGCTTAGTCATAAGGTGTCCAAAAGAGGTTTAGAAGTTGATACTACTAAGTTTGATGTTATTCAAAAATTTCCACCTACTGAAAATGTTAAAGGTGTTATAAGTTTCCTAGGGCATTCCCGTTTCTATCGTAGATTCATAAAGAATTTTTAAAAAATAACTAAGCCCTTGTGTTCTTTGTTAGTCAAGGTTGCACCTTTCAATTTTGATGAAAACTGTTTGAAATCATTTAATCTGATTAAAGAGAAACTCACTACATCACCCATTATCATTGCACCTGACTAGAAACTACCTTTTTAACTTATGTGTTATGCTAGTGATATGGTTGTAGGTGTTGTCATTGGACAGAGGAAAGATAAGAAGTTACATGTTGTCTATTATGCTAGTAGACTGCTAGATGATGCCCAAAAAATTATACCACCACTGAAAAAGAACTGTTAGCTTTTTTTTCTCTATAAAAGTTTAGAAAGTACTTGTTAGGTTCAAAACTCATTTTTTCACTTATCATTCTACTTTAAAATACTTGTTTTCTAAGAAAGAAACTAAACCCAGACTGATTAGATGGATTTTTTTCTACAAGAATTTTAATTAGAGATTAGGGATAAGTAGGGAGCTGAAAATCTAGTTGTTGACCACCTATCTAGGCTTCCTCTTACTCATTCTCAATCTGAAGATCCTAGGGACATAAACTCTTCCTTTCTTGATTAAAATCTACTCACTGTGTCAATCAGGAAATCTGCTTGGTTTGCAGATTTTTCCAACTTCATGGCAGTAGGTGTCTTTCCCAAAATTATGTCCAATAACCAAAGAAATAAATTCATTTCTGAACTTAAATACTACCTTTGGGATGACCCAATTCTACTTAGAAGATGTGCTTATGGTATCGTTTGGAGGTGTGTGCCTGAGGAAGAGATGATGTATGTCTTAGATATTTGTCACTCCTCACCTTGGTGAGGTCACCATGGTGGTGAAAGAACTACTCAAAAATTCTTATAATCTGGTTTCTATTGGCCTACTCTTTTTAAGGATTCTAGGAGCTTTTTGGTTGGTTGTGATAGATTTCATAGGCTTGGTAATGTTGGTAGGAAGTAGTAGTTACCCCAAAAAGGAATTCTAGAACTTGAAATTTTTTATGTCTGTGGTTTAGATTTCATGGCACCATTTCCATCATCTCATGGGAATGAGTATATTCTTGTTAATATTGAATATGTTTTGAAATGGGTAGAGGCAGTGGAACTACCCAACAATAAATCCAATTATATAATTAAATTTGTTAAGAATAATATATTTACAATATTTGGAGTTCCAAGAGCCTTTATCACTGATAATGGAACACATTTTATGAACTATAAATTTAAAGCTTTGATGGAGAAATATGGTTGTGTTCATAAAACTAGTACTTCTTATCATCCATAGTCCAGTGGATAGGTGGAGATCTCAAATAGGGAACTGAAACAGATACTTGAGAAAACTATGTCAAACTCTAGGAAAGACTGGTCTCTTAAATTGGATGAAGCTTTATGGGCATATAGAACTACTTTCAAGACCCCAATTGGTATGCCTCCTTATAGGATGTTGTTTGGGAAATGCTCTCATTTACCTATGGAGTTGGGACACAAGTCTTATTGGGTAGTTAAGGATCTGAATTTTGATTTTAAGAGTGCTGGTGAGAGGATATTACTTGAACTGAGTGAGTTGGATGAGAATAGGAGAGAGAGTTATGATAACTCAAGGATTTTTAAATAGAGGACTAAAATCTTTCATGACTCTATCATAAAAACCAAATAATTCAAACCTAGATAGAAGGTCCTCTTCTTTAACTCTAGTCTTAAACTCTTTCCTGGAAATCTGAAGTCCAAGTGGTCTGAACCATTTACTGTAGTGATGGTTTTGAATAATGGAGCTGTTGAAATTGTAGGTGAAGAAAATAAACCCATGTTGGTTAATGGGAAAATAGTGAAACATTATTTTGAGGAACAACCAAAGGGCTTGACTGCCTTTACTGTGCTTGGAAACTGATCTTGAATAAAGTCTGGCTAAAGACTTCAAAACTTAGTGCTAAATGGGAGGCAACCCATGGTTCTTTATTGTCTTTACTTTGTTACATTTTAACATTAAATAAAGTGTTTCTTTTGTGCTCTGATTTTATGAAATTTCTGTTATTGCTTGTTCTTGGTTTTGTTGTTCTGCTTCAGAGTTATCAAGAATCTTTTGTTGTGTCATATAATGGAGTGGAATTCCCATTTTGAAAGACTAATGAAAAACTAATCAGGGAAGTATCTTACTATTAAATTTCTATTTCATAATCTGCTCTTTATTACTTTAAAAAAATGTTTCATGTTTTGCATGAAAAATTATTCTCTATTTGTTACTATTTTAAAAAATTGCTTTAAAAAATTAAGCTTGTATAAGAAATTATGCTACATATTTTCTTAAAATCTATTGCATATCTTTCATACTAAAAAAACTTTTGTTTCATGTCACTAAGTTGAATTAAAAAAAATTTCCTTTTCCTCTTACTTAAATTTCAGTTCATTGATATATATTGAAATAATCTTTCACTATATGAAACTAAGTGTGGGGGGTACATGCTTGCTGGTTGTTGTGTTTTTTATTGAATGTGCTTTGCTAAGGGGTGTTAGGAATGCTTTCCTTATATGTTATTGAACATCTAATTGAATCATATTTTCTAAATTTCATTACACCCAATTCTCTCTGCACCCACAAGTTACATGCTTGGTTTGAACTTTAATGGAAACTTTGTGTCACTGGACTTAAATGATAATGCATGTACTTTCTTTTGAACCTATTAATAAGTTATTCTTTGTGGAAAGCAACATTTTTGAGCTTCATTGAGACCCTTTATACATTTCATAAATATGCTAAATTGAAAATATATTTTGAACCTTTAATGTTTAATTGTTCTCCATATTTGGAAGTCAACTTTGGGGACAAAGTTGGGTTTTAAGTGTGGGGGAGGGGGTTCAATTCTTGACTATGCTAAACAATGCTTAATTTAAATCTCATCAATTCCCATTTCACTTTAATCTTTTTTGTAAAAAATGGTTAAATTTTTTCAAAATTTCGTTATATTTATAATCTTTACACTGTACACAATTGGGTCTTTCCTGTAAAAAATGCTTTCATTAGTAGTTAAGAACTGCTCTGAATCTGAAATTAATAAGTTTGGATGATTTCTGAGTGATCTTACTTAGTGATTTGATGGAAATTTGGTTTAGGAACTACTCTTGGAAGTGATTGGGTTACATGTCTGTGTGGTTATGATCATAGCTGATGGAACTGGGAGTTTGACTCTATCTTAGGGGCTTCATTCTTTTTCTTTTCCTTTAATTATAAAATTAATCATCCTAATGAGACAATGTAAATGATTTTTCAAAAAAATATTTTCAAATTAGAGTAGTTTGGGCATCTGGGATCCCACGGTGAGTCTCTGAGACCCTAGATGTTGGGTGAGTTTTTGTTTACTATAAGCCCTTTGTACACCTTGAATAAGTGCATGGCACAGTGCTTAGCACATGATACATGGCTTGGGAAAAATTAAATAAAGTGTCTAGAGTCAAAAATGATTTCATTAATGTGAGGGGAATGATGAACGCCAAATGAAGAAGGGGAAAAATTGATTATATGAGAATCATTTAGGTTGTATCATTAAGGTGATTCAAAAAAAAATATTTTTTTTATTTTTGGGTTCCTAGGATTGAGCCAAAGTATAACGTTCTTCTGTTATGTTCTGAATTTCACATAAATTTTACCTCTTTTCACTATTGGACTTATAACTTGACCTTGGATTGAAATGAGTCCTTAAGTTGTATCACATATGAGGCATGACATCTTGATTTCTTGATGATTCATATCTTTCTAGATTACCCTTTGAGTATTTTTTTGAGGCAAGGTTTGATTTGAAAATATTTTTTTAAAGCCTATTGACACTTTAGCCCTCTGTTTTTAAGTGCTGGAAATGTTACAGTTTGAGTTGAATCTTTAAATACTACAATATGTTTTTAAATGAAAATAAAACATGGGATTTTTTAAGGACAAACAATTCTTAAGGGTGGGGGAATTTTATGTGGCTCTATTTTTACATAGTTTTGCCACATCTTTTTACTTAATTTTTAATGATTTAATTAATTATTTTAGCAGTTTATACTAAATAATTGTACTTTCGTATTTTTATAATTAAATTTGGGAATTAATAATTTTTTATATTTAATTAAGTATTTTTAGTCTTTGAATTAATAATTTTAACCTTTATTTTCTTATCTAATTTAATTATATGTTTATTAGTGTTTTTTTTATTCTAATCTGCTCACATTTTTAATAATTTGACTTTAATAATTTGACTTTAATAATAAATAGTTATTTGATATCCTTATTTTTTTTTAATTAACTTAATCTTTATTTTAATATTTTATCTTTTAATATAGATTTATTAGAATTAATTAACTTTTTTTATTAATATGTTTAATTATCCTGCTAACTAATTAAGTTAAGAGTTTTAGTTTTAACTAAATAAAATAGTTCTCTTTTAATTTTATTTATTCAATTAGTTGTTTAAATAACTAACTACGAGTTTTAAAATATTAATTATTTAATCTTATGTATGCAGTTAAATTATTTATTTATTTTCTATTGATTTTAGTCTACCGGTCGGGTAGGAAAGAGCCATCGGTGACCTATTGTGTCACTGATGCTACCCTTTTTCATTTAATTTTTTCCCTATAATTAATTTATATAGTAATTTTAATTTAAGTCTTTTATCATTTTAGTTTATCAATTATTTAGTTTATAATTTTAGGTTTGTCAATTAATGATTTTTATTGTAACTTTTAAATTAAAGTGTAATAATAATCCTCTTTTTTTAAATTTATGTGGTTTAGCCTACTTTTAATTTTCAATCTCTGGATTTTTGATTTTATGGTTTTAGTTGGTTAATTATCTTCAATATTTTTAATTTTAATTAACTTAAGCTTTAATTCTAAGTTTAATGTATGTAGTTTTAATTATTTTGTCTAACTGTTAGTTTTTTTTAATGTTACAGATGCGGATTATTCATCTATCGGTGACCATTTATTTGTAACTAATGGTGATCTTAAATTTTTAAGCCACTGGTGACTTTTTAGTTTTCCCCAACTGTGACTCTTGGCTCTATCAGTAACCTTTTCTGTACCGGTGACCTTTTGTTTTTAAACTAGCGATGACCACTGCGTCGCTTCTCCTCATTTGTTATTCAACTAACGGTGGACCTTTTTTTAAATAATCGGTGACCTATTCTATTTTATTTCCAACGGTGACCTTTTTTTAAACTAACGGTGTCCTTTAAAAACTAAACTACTGTTAACTTTTTATTACAACTATCGGTTACCTTTTAACATGCTTTTTCTCTCGCTGCATCTCACTGTTAGATCACCTCCCCTGCACCTCACTGATAGACTATCGTTCCTGCTTACTAACATTTCATTTTTCATCCTCACTGATAGTTCTTTTTTCTTCTTCTCACCATTAGGGATCTTCTTACCATTCCTCGGCACCTCGCCGTTGCACACCTCAATATCACCCTCCTGGGCTCGCTTCCACCATTTCCACCCCGACACTGGTTCTTTTCTTTATCTCTATTATCCTTTCATCCTCATTCCAACCACCACTACTCAATATACCCTCATCACCACAAACACAGTTTCAACCAACATCAAACCAAATTTAAAATTGACTCTATTTCACCCCTAATTCCAGATCTTTGCATATCTTCCATCACCTGGATTTTCTGTGTACGCCAGATCTGGAGGATCATCCGCTATTCACCGATGATTTAGAGGAGAGGGTAGCAATGAGAGGCCCACTTCCACTACTGAAGAAGCTACGGTTCTTTGAACTATTGTTGAAGTTGGAGAAATGTCGTGTGTGGAGGTCGCACCGCCGCTGAGTATCGGAACCGAGTCGGGCCGCCTTGGGTTTTTGCGGTTGAAGCCGACACTAGGAGGATGTCAAGTTGAGAATGTTGTTGCGAGAACCTAAATCTATCATCACCACATCATTGGAGGAAGAGCAGGTGTCCCATGAGGAGACCAGGCCGAGGAACCGCTGCGCTTGGAGGAGGTTGTCCCACAGCAAACTGGAGCTAGATCGGGCGAACCAGGAGGTTGTGCAACTCCTGGATTAGAGGAGATGGAAGTCGAACCCTACCCATCCCCTACTGTGCACCAAATTTTGGGGAGGGGGAGAAGAAAGTTAATTTATATATATATATATATATATTAAAAAATATAATTAAACCTAATTAAAGATATAATTTTAAAAATAATAGTAATAACAGAAATAATAAATACTAATTAAATAAAATATTAAAATTAAAGAAATTAAATGTATAAAAATTAAAATCAAAATAAACTAATCTAATTAATAATAGATATAATTAATGTTAAAAATAATAATAAACTAAATAATTATAATTGACATTAATAATAATAATTAATCATAAATATCAACTTAATTATTTAGAACTAAAATTTTAACGATTTTTTTTTAAAATTAAAAAATAACTTTATTCATCAATTAACTAAAAGATATATTAATTCGAAACTAAAATTAACATTAATAAATATATTAAATTAAATAAGTTAATTATTTAATTACTTAAAAATAATAATTAATAATTAATAATTTATGTTTTAGATTAAATAAATAAAATATCCAGGTAATAACTATTAAGTGATTTACTTATGTTTATCAATTGTTTTATTATCATGTTTTAAGAGGTTTAACTTTTTTTTTCTATTCTTTACTCTGCAGGTTCACACCAAGGCCTTAAATATGTTCAGGTTCATTCAAATAACTCAACGGTAGTTAGTTATGTGAGAAAAACTAGTGCGACGTATTAGTCGCGAAAAAACACACGTGTGCGGTGCATATGTGAAGAGCTTTTGAAGTCGGTGGTAAATGTTTGGTGACAAGAAGCAAAGGATAGTGGCTAATTAAGACAGAGAAACCAGCAGACTAGTGGGGGACAATTATTTATGACATTCATTGGAGAGAAACATTCATACAACACATTCAAGTATCTAGTTCTGAGAGAGGCAGTGTAGAGGGCGACTCTGGAACCACTTCTTGGAGCTGGAGGAGTTCAGGAGCAGAGCATCGTCTTGGGAGTTTATCTTTCATTTTGATTCTAGTTTTTGTACTCTGTTTTAGTATGTTTTTAGTTATTGTAATGATAATGAACAAAATAGTAGGCTAAATCTTTTAGTTCGGGGATGAATTGAATATCCACTGGTTACCTTTTAATTTTCTTTTCACTTAATCATTTTGATGATTTCAGTATTGATCGGCGAGATTGATACTGATTTCATCTAATTGCATGTACCACTATAACATAATCTCAATATTTCATAGTAATTTGGCAAGAATGGTTATGGAAACACTTTTTAAAGGATAATAAATTCAAAATACTTCAAGACTTACTGTGAGTTCGTCGTATTGTCATTTTTTTCAAATGTTTCACAATCGATTAATTTTGGACTGAAAAACTCTTAAATTGATTGTCTTGTGTGACTTAACTCTTGTCGAGGTAGGTGAGTCATTATTTTTAAGTTGGTACTCTGCAACAACCTTTAAGGGAATTGAAATACCTTTAAAACCAGTAGAATGAAGATTTTTCCCCGAGCATTTTAATAGATAGTTCTTTTAACAGCGTACTATATCTCTGTGTCTCTTTGTTTTCAACTACCTCTAGCTTAAATTTAGTTTAGATACATGCTTTGAATTCTTTTTTTCACTTTAATGTTTATAAAAAGAAAAATAAAATAGAGTATTTACTCCACTGCAGACAACAGTGGAGTTTTTGAAGGTTTTTAGAGGAATAGTGGTTAGAATTGTCTTCCCTGTGGGTTTGACCCTACTTGTCACATGTACTATAGTTAGTATAAATATAAATATTAAACTTTCATTGACTTCAATGACAATTCAGGTCACCTGGCTTCACTGATGCTTTGAAAAAATGGCCTACTTTGGGAACCAGGAATTCCTTGGGTATTAATGAACTCATAACCACCAATTTGGGCTCCCATCCAACCCCTTAATACTTGGAAGGTGCCTAAAATTATGTATGGGTACTTCCCCTTATATAGGTAATGGATTTATCAATAAAAATGAAAGTAAGGGTATGAATAAGTTGATTTGTCTACCACTAGATAGTTATGTTGCCACTATGAAGGTAGTCACTCGGACTCCACCCTTCTTGAAAATTGGAAACAAGTAACTATTGATGAACATTGCTAGAAAGGTTTTGAATAAGATAATATGATCATATTGGGATAAAAACTTATATCCCTCACTATTGAATTAACCTTCTTCTATAAAAAACCAATAATCATCATCCATATAGAGAGATTCATTTGATAAACATGCCTTAGTATTCTTTGAAAATGGCCCACCCATGGTCCTTTTAATGAATAATTATTCCTAATCTTTTAAGTAGGTTTTGACTCTTGGATGTGGGTCTCATTCATGGATCTCCTTCAAAAAAATAAAGAAGCTCCTTATCAATAGGATGCGTCTATTTAGAATCAACCTATAGGGGATAAATAGTTATAAATTCATCATATATATCCCTCAATATTGGTGCACCACTGATCTTCTACATATCCCAAAGACCGATGCATGCTTCTTCATGAAACAAGTGGAATGTATTGGTGTTTGGGATACATTTATAGATAAGTTCTGGTAGAATTATTTTGTTATAATAAGAGTGGGTCTATGAAACTTAGACAACCTCATACAATAATACTCTATTTCGATCCACTGCAAACTCTATGTAGGTATTGTGCACCCAGAAGTCATATCCTCAATCCATACTGAAAGACCCACCTGATCGAATATCCCAGCAAGATAACCACCCAAACTTTTGGTTGATTATGGATTTATATATAATTGATCTATAAACATGATTATCAGGTTCATATTTATGCCATTTTCCCTTGAGATGCATCAGGATAGCCTTCATCACATAGTCATTGAAGTGATCATATTTGGGTAATAAACATCCCACTGGGGATATATTCACTCAGTATGTGTGATAAGTATTTATAATTCAAGAAGGATACCGATTCCATACCTGAGTAAGTGAAATCATCATATAATTTTGAAGACCAAACCCGCACAAGGGCAGCCATTAGGATAAAGGGTAATCTATTAGGTTCATCCCCATTAATCTCATAATATGACCATAAACAAACGATATAATCTTAATGTAGTTAGCTAAACATTTTTGACCATATTAGTATGAAGGACCACAATCTCCATAGCTTCCTTTCTTAAATCCATATGAATCAAAGAGAGGGACATTCAATTTAGAAATAAAAGGTGTGAAAATTAACTGAAATCATGTAACTACTTTATAGTCACATGATCACATGATTACTATGGGTACATACAATCTCAGGAATGGTTTAGAGTCATGAAGTCGATTAAGTGTGAAGACAACACACAATACTAAGCATTTATTACATGAATGAAGGAATTGTTATGGATTATCACCTGAAGCAGTCGTGTGATGATGTTCATAAGAAGTAGTTATGTGGGTTGATCACATGAATCGATTATGTGTTAGAGTCACACAATGATGATATTCTATGGAGTTGTAGAATAGGATCATAGAATTTATTCACTCTCTCAATGGGTCAAAAGTATGGATACCCCCTACCACTTATATATAGTGTAGGACGTGTGGAGGCTAATGGTAATGTAGAATATCAAGGGACCAAAGTGATTGTACACTTCCTTGGAAACGATTCCTCCATTTCCCTTTCAAACTTCATTTCCAAGGAGTTCATTTTTTCACACCCATTGAATGGGAATGGATAAGGAAAGGATGGTAAAAAAATGAGAAAATGAGACCTATGAGAAGGGATTCAAGGTAATTATGTGATACCTTATTGATCAAGTGACCACATTGTGTAATCATGTGACATCCACTGGTTCACTCGATGAAGGCTAAAAGGCTATTGATGATAGAGACATTTGATATCATTGTGGTTCATGTGACATGATGTAGATGATACATGGCATAGAAGGTTATGTGATCAAAGTAATGTGAAACACACAATGGATTTAAATCATGTTTCAAATATTATCAATGATAGGAGGTTATGTGCTCATTGTTGGTTACATGAATCACTAAAAGTATGTGTTCGACCAAATTCATGCAATGGTCTCGTCTCATGAAAACTCTCTCTACCAACTTTAAAACTCATACATAGCTCTCTTTATATGAAAAGAAATATAGATATCAAATCCCCTTACATATATATATCCCAACATTTCTCATTTGAGAAACATAGGGAAAACATAGAATATATAAGACACATAGAGATGGAATAATAGGTAGAAGAGAGGTCTAAGATGAGGATATTTAGATATCTAGAGACTCTCCTTAGATAATCGATAGCCATCTCTTGGATGGATGGTTAAGACCACAAAAGAGGTAATAGTCCTCAATTTTATGATAAGAATTCAAGACACAATAGTATGTATAATTCCATGATTTTCAATCAAGTGATCACTATTTAGTCATGTGATCACTTGATCATGCTCCCATCATGTAATCTTAGATCCTTCATTCAAGCATGTGATTGCCTAACCCCATCCAGGTCATGCGATCATAGTACCCAACCTCATTCATGAGGCCACCTTATGTAGTCACCTAACTATTACCTAATAATGTGATTAATTATCCCCCA
Source organism: Viscum album (assembly GCA_963277665.1). Taxonomy (NCBI): domain Eukaryota; kingdom Viridiplantae; phylum Streptophyta; class Magnoliopsida; order Santalales; family Viscaceae; genus Viscum; species Viscum album. Next base: position 1,626,388,863 of record OY728123.1, read on the forward strand.
TTCATCCATGTGGTCACCTAAACTCTTGAAACATCTTTTAAACCACTGTAACCATAAAATCGGGGAATAAATGCTAGCATACACCCCTTCGATCATGGATTCCCTTGATAAAAGGAGGCCCTGGGTCATCATACTAGATAGTTGGAACCCTTTGGGGAACCATAGTCATGGATTTCCTTGGTAATAAGGATCCCTATTGAGACGACACCAAAGAAGCTTCTCCTAGTTGGATGGTGTATTTTTTCTCCATCCCATAAGTTGTTTTGGATAGGGTATCCCTCCTATAGTAATCACCTAATCATTCTTATTGAATGTCACTCTCCCCCTGCCTCCATATTCCATACCTCATCCTAGCCTAGAAATTGTAAAGAATATGAGAGGATAAGGTTTCACTTTGGGAATGAGACTTAGGATTTACCTATTGATAATTTCATCAATCGTGAATCATTAATAGGATAAGGAGATAAAACGAGATTTGGTAAACCTCGGTCTGTAATCCCTATTCAAATCTAGTGTCACACTCTTTTGAAATTTACCCAATCCTCTTGTATATCTTGTTTGTCACACTGATCATGAATCACATGGGTTTATAGGTTTTATTTGATTACATAATCAGTATAATTCTATCTTTCACCTTGGACCTCCTTCTTAGGTGTAATCCCCAACACATATTTCATCTTGTGATCCATTTTTAGGTATAAGACCCAACCATATTATCATCTTCTCAAAGGGTTAGATTACCCATGATGAATTCCATAAAAGTTCTATATTCATAATTAAGTATCTCAAATCATACACATATTCATAATCCCCTATCAATCCTCTATTGTCACACCTTATACAACACAAATGTCTCTAAAATCAAAACTACATTGACTCTAATTCCTATCTTCACAAGAAACATAGAACGCATTACCAATTCTTGGAGCCCATATCCAATATTCAAATTTCTAAAATCCTAGTTACATGACATAAATATTCATGATAATTTCCTTACCACATGAAATTAAACTGCATGATGTGGTCTATTTATATGACCTTAAATTGTTTCATTCAAACTACATTGGATTTGATTCCTATTTTAATGGGATATGTAGGATGACTCTCTAATATTCAAACCCAACATCATTAATCTTATATCCAACTCAACCAGGGACATATTCCCTATGAATAATCCCTCTATTGTGCCATATTCTCAGTGGTATCATACCCCCACCTAGAGGGCCATATTCCCTCCAAGTTATATCATATTATTATCATCAAACCATATTCCTGATGAGATATATATTCACAGGTTCATATTCCTTGTGAGACCAACCCATCCTCATTGAGCCATACTAACTTCAAGTTCAACCAGAAAGGGATGTTCATGCATAAGTCCTACACTAACCATTAACAGGAATCTTTCACCTAGTCATCCATATCTCATGATGTTAAACTGCATGGATCGGTCCTTGTCTCATTACCTTAAAAGGTATGATGTGTCCCATTAAGTGGTATAAAACTATGTGGGTTCTGATTTATTTTAAAAGGATATATAGGAATCCCCTTAATGGGCCCAATAATTACACCATAAACATCCACTACCCTCCTAGATAGTGATAAACTCTAGAGCACCCAACTGTGTGGCTTTAAAACATAGTGACCTATAGACCAGCTTCACTAAGTAATAATAAGATAAATATGGAGAATATATGATACATACCAATGGTTTAATTCATATAGAACATATTTCACATATATATGTTCACATTGATAGGATTACTCTAATATGTATAGACATTCACATTAGCATACGCCAATAACTGATTTCTAGTGTTAGGGTAACTAGTCTTGTACTAGGATCTGGAAAATGTTCATGAACATGAATTAAATCTATAAGATATTCCTAGATTAGTCAATAATTCCCCCAAATAGGTTTTTATGAGCCCAACCCCTCATCTCTTGACTAATGTGCGTTCTGAACTGTCATTGGTAAGAAACCCCAATGACCACCTATATTTGGAAAACATGTATGTAGATTTTCAGGGATGTGGGGGTTGTTGGGTGTTTTCTGTCACGAACCAAATCTGGTCGCCACCAAAACTGGCACCAAACCCAACCCATGAAAAGGCCTGAAAGGAGTTCTCAATCCACATGGGATAGAAAAAGTGCCCGGGTATCATAAAATGAGAATTATGAATGATTTACCTAAGTTTATAAACTTAGAACAACAAAAGAATCCAATAACATGAATCTTGATTTTTCAAACCAAACAATCTTTTACAAAAATTCAGAACTGAATTACATATTTTAAAACAACTCAATAAGACTATAAGAAAGGTACAAAACCAAAATGAAACAACCCAAGAACCCTCATGGCAAGGGTCACCACCCACAATCCATCTCCACAAGACTTAACCACCAAGGGCCTGCTAGAAACCCGAACCACTGGAACTAAAAAATTGTACCCAACCTACGACAAAAAAAATAACAAAGTATACTTACACCCAAAGTTGTAAGTAGGGTTTGATCCAATTCCCATTAGTATACCACCACTAATATATTCCATGCGATAAACATTCAAAGATGAAAATCATGCAAGTTTTCAAAAACATGTAATTTCTAGTTACAATTTCTAAAGGATGCAACTTAAAAAAAAATCAATTTTCATGTAGGATAATTTAAAGAATCAACACTTTTAAAATAAATTCCAAAGATACTAAATTTTCCAGACAAATATACCGTATGACGATGGTAAGTATAAATGATCTAATGAGCACAAGAAATAGGAAATAACCCATAGTAACTAGCTCGTTGTGGGCTCCAGGTACCTCGTATCTCGGTGAGAGTAACCATCGTAAATATCTGTTCTCATGCACGAGCCACTAGTAGGGAATATACCCATAAGTGGTCCCCAATCATCATTATCATAGTTTATTTAGAGTTTTAAGTATCAATCTTGCTAAGTAAAACTGAGGCCAAACCCCACGGATTCACTAGCATACTAGAACATGTCCACCCACCGAGATACCTGGGTTTTCCCTTTGTGCTCAAACAAGTTAAACAAGTCAATAAATATACTTTTCAAATGAAAATATCATTTCAATATCATAAATTCACCAAAAATCCCACTTGTATACCACACAAGTCACAAAATTCCACTTTTCATTCAAATTGATTTTGAAATCGGACTCACACCAAAATATCCCACAACACTTTTCAAATTTCTTTAACACTTCCATAAATCCTTTAAACAATTTTTATAAACCATTCCAAGACATTATAACTCACATAAAAGCCCAATAAAATATCATATAATACCTCTTTCATCAACAAAATTCATTTTTCACAACACACTCACACAAAACAGCCCACAACCTTGTTTTGCTGCTCTCTTTCCATTTTCTAAAACATTTCAGCACTTTATAAAACATTCTAAAAAAATATTTGACATCCTAAATCACCACCTTACCTTTAAAAAACCCATATTAGGTGAACAAACCCCACCAAAAAGTACATATACACTCTTTTACCCACTTTGTTTAACCAAACAAAACATTCACAATTTTCATAAAACAAACTCAAGGGGTGTAAATATGTCTTGCACACAAAACCCATTTCAAAACCCCCATTTAAGACCAAAACCGTACCAATTCCTATCCAAAAAATAATTGGAATCCCTAGATACATTTATAAAACCACATTCAAGTGTTATAAAATAATCTTGAATAATACCACAAAATATACAAATGAAAACACACATTTTCATAAAATGCTCTCAAGATGTATATCAATGTTTTACACATCAAACCAATTCAAAAACCTTCTTTTTAGGACCACATGACACTAATACATTACCAAACTATAATTTTAAGGCCAAAAAATATTTATTAAACCAATTCCATAAGTTATAAAATACAACCAAATAATACCCCATGAGTTACACATGAAAACACCCAATTTCAAGTTAAAAAGCAATTGTAAAATTTAACACTTAACCAAATCAATCATAAACAGTTTTTGCATCAAACCCAACACATTATTAATATAAAAAATGAGTAAATACATCAAGTTAACTCATCAATAATTGTTTACACATGGAACCACCTACCTTTTGAGTCAAAACCCTTGAATCTTGGTGCGAAATCTCAACCGCACCTCCGCCGCACCACAAGGAAGTGAAAATGAACACTAAACCCTAATATTTCTCCAACAATACCCCAAATAAAACCCTAGGTATGAACCCTAACTTTTTGACACTCTATAAATTTATGAAAGAGGGAGGAAACCCTAAGGAGAAGGAAGGAATTGAAGAGAGAAACACTTACCCAAAATAATCTTGAAGAAAACGACCCAAAATCCACCAGAATATGAATTTTAAAACAGCTAAAAAATTAAGTTAGTTTAGAAAAAAGATGATGAGATCAGGTAGGAACTGGAATGGGAGAAAAATAGTAAAAATAGGAGTTATGAAAGGATCAATTTACCTCTTCAAATATGGGCGATTTGTGAAATCCAGAGAAGATTCTCCCAATTTCGAGATTCTATTGAGCTCTAAATTGGGTGAGGATAGAATGGTGGAATTCCTTAGGTAAGTGGTATTGGGTGGGAGTTAGAATAACCGAAAAAACTGAAAAATAGAATCAGTTATTAAATAATTAAATATTATTTTTAATGTAGGAAATGGGATTTCGGGTAGGCCCAATCCCTTAAATAAAAAGTCAAATCCACCATGATTATAGATTTCTAAATGGTCCAAATTAATTTGGTGGTGTTAATAGGTCAGGGTATGACAATTTGGAATTGTAATGGATGAAAAATGTTGAAAAATGAAGGAATTATAATGGAATCAAAATTTATTTTTAAATCTGGAATTGGGCTCGCGGTTTGGCCCAATTCATGAAAACTCACTCATTCCTCCATAAAATCTTGGGAAACCCCCAAAACAAATCATTAATGGAAATTAAATTATATTTACCTTTATAATATGTCATTTATGTGAAAATTCTCCCCACTAAGAAAATTTTCTATCCCTGGAAAGCCACAGCAAGGCCAAAACAATAACCAAACCCTACTGAGAAACCAAGAGGTACTCCCTTTCCAAGCTTCACCCCCAAGGGCCAAAACACCTCCAGTGATCAATTAAGGAAGGATTAATCTCAAAACCCAAACTTACACCACTTTACTGAAATGATAAATCACATTCATACTTTGTCCCAAAATAAAACTCCTCATACACTATCCAGACAAGACTCAAGCAATTCACCCAGACGAACAACAACTTCGAACAAGGTTACACTTACCTTACTTTAACTAAACCATTGGGCACTCTCTAGTCCCAACATTTACTCAAGAAAGATGTTGGTAGATAGATAGTTCCAAACAAGACTACCTAATACCAAGTAAAGACCATGGATAAATCTGATCTATTGGTACGGGGAAACACAAATAGGCACCCCACCATAAGAGACAACATATATTTTTCCGAGACAGAATCAGGACACTAACAGAGGGAGGCCTGAACGGACTCCCTAGTACAAAGGGTGGAATTCCATTAAAAGTTTATGAAGTAAAATACATGAGAATCATAGTGGGTCTCCCCACCATAAGAACCAACCATCTTAACCAACCAGCATGGGCCGACACATAAAGACCCAAAAAAATTAAAGATTTGGGAAGGGCGTAGGGTTAGTCAGCATGGTTTGAGAAACTGTGCACTAACTGTGAAGATCATTCTTTATACATGGCTTCCTAGCACACATCCACTACTAATAATGCACAAACTATGTGCTCAACCATGAAGACACCATAGGTTTGAACTAGTCCCATCTTTCATAATAAGGATAGTACTTTGTACAAGGGTTTAAATGACCCTGGGATTTCCCCTGACTACGAGCCAACTTTTCTCTAAGACCTATGGCTGGATCTCAATGATTGAAGTATCTTTGGACTCACAGTTAGGCTTTAGAAACCCCATGAATGATAATTCTTCCTTCGTTGCAACCAACCACTACACTACAATCCCTGATAAGGTTGCCAAGACATAACACATTCCAAACTCACTTTACCCTAACCCAATATTTAACTGAGACAGGGGATTAAAAGATGCACACACATCACACCTTTTTTCTTCGGGTGAGAAACAATAGAAGTAAAGAATACTTATAATCGCATTCCTCTAAAATGGAAGATTTTGAAGTTTTTCCATGGGATAAATTCTCCCAACATAACAGAGACTCTCAGAGGATTGCACGACTTTCACCTTTACTATCAATTGAGCACATAACATAATAAGGCATCACTGAACATGACCATTTAGACTGATATAAACAATGCATGGAGAAGGACCTTATACAACATCCCAAAACAACACATAATTCTATAAAGTGGCCACAATATCCTCTCATGACCAGATTTCCCACACTGTTAGTTTAATGTGAACTCCTTCTAAGAGACTACGAAGGACTGAGAGGACCTCTTAGACACCATCTAGATACTCATCCATGCTAACAACCCCAGACCACTTCCACCTTCGGAAAATCAAGTAGATTAAGAAACTAAGGACCCTTTAAACCTTCCACGTGCACTCTTCTACTATAAGAGGATTTGAAAACCCAATAAATTCAATGGTGTAGAATCAATCTATATAGCTCTAAAAAAAGATTCATTATATTGATCCACTAGAGGATTTTCCAATGGAGAAACAATCCGGGTTGCACTTTAGTTATGAACTAACCCTTAATGGGGCATACCTTATCCAACAATTGAACCTAAGGAACAAACCAAGATGGTCCATTGGTCAAGACACACCAAAAAACAGATCCAAACACATGAAGGGAACCACTATAAAGGAATCCCAAAACATTTCTCAGAAGATACCACTAACCGGCCTTTTAACACAGCTTACCCACCAAACACAATCCCAAAACATAGTCCAAACAGGAGGGGTTCTTGGACTCAAAACATCCCACAACATCAACATTTTCAAAAACAAAAAATAAACACCATCCCAAACTAGTCATCAATACATAACGTTTTTTCTTTAAATTCATCTTTTTAAAAACAAACGGGTCAGCGGTTAGTGTATCCACCAATGGTATCCCATGGGCCTCACACATGCATGTTTTTGTGCAACACCAGGCACCCTCCTCATATCCATCCCGAAACTCATCCAGTAATACCATTAACCATACACCATCCCATATAACCCCATTCATGTGGTTGCTCAGGAAAATACCAAAGGTTAATATAAAAACTCATTCCACTTTTCAAAACCAAAAAAATCACCCAATACTTCCTTTTTCTCAAGACCGCTAACCACGAAATCAAACCAAAATTACCGCATTAAAAAAAATTCAGAAAGGCACAATCATTCCAATGAAAACTCACTTTAAAGTAATTCACATCAATTTCAAAACATCTTATCCCATTAAAACACCTTTCAATAGTTTAGAAAACTCTATTGGAAACACTCTTTCAAAACCAACCTTGACATAGTTCATGTTTTCAAAAGAGGTGCAAACACACCATTTTCCATTCCAATACAATTCTGAAAATACAGTTCTCAATTTTCAAAAATCTAACCATTACCTCTTTATTAGATATTTATTTCACAAAAACTTTACACTTCTTAAAATGAAGTCAGTTTAAAACCAAAGTTCCAATATTTCAAAACTAAAGAACACATGACAATGCGAGAGGAAACTAGTTGAAATTGGAGACTTAAACATATGGTTGGAGGCCATATTCCAATCACTTCAATGTCACAGAGAGTGTTCTAGGGAAATATCCCTTTCTCCACATGACTTTCCAGACCCTGCGAGCTCACTGAGACCATTAACCCAAGTCTCTTTTCATTTCCACTAATCATCATCAAACCAAGAAAACCAAAGGACTTAGAAAATTCTTGACTTCCCCTAGAGACTTGAATTACTTCATGAGGTTTGGTGATCATCCACACTACTCCTAACTAGAATTCCAAGCCCTGACAATCCTAACCCCAGACTATCCTGACTATTCCCCAAATAATATGACCCAAAGAGAGCGAACCTCCTCTGATACCATTTTTTCATGAACTGAATCTGGCCGCCGCCAAAACAAGCACCAAACCGAGCCCATGACAAGGCCCGAAGGGAATTCCCGATCCCCATGGGCTGGCACAAGTTCCCAGGTATCATAAAATGGGAATTGGGAATGATTTACCCAAGTTTATAAACTTAGAAAAACCAAAGAATCCAATAAAATGAATCTGGATTTTTCAAACCAAACAATCTTTTATAAAAATTCAGAACTGAATTACATATTTTAAAACAGATCAATAAGACTATAAAAAAGGTACTAAACCAAAATTAAACATCCCAATAACCCTCATGGCAAGGGGCACCTCCCTCAAGCCATCTCCACAAGACTTCACCACCAAGGACCTGCTAGAAACCTGAACCACTGGAACTAAACAATTGTACCCAACCTGCGACAACAAAAATAACCAAGTCTACTTACACCCAAAGGTGTAATTAGGGTGTGATACAATGTCCAGTAGGATTCCACCACTAAGATATTCCATGCGATAAACATTCAAATATGAAAATCATGCAAGTTTACAAAAACATATAATTTCTAGTTACAATTTCTAAAGGATGCAACTTAAAAAAAATCAGTTTTCATGTGGGCTAATTTAAAGAATAAACACTTTTAAAATAAATTCCAAAGATACTAAATTTTCCATCCAAATATACCATATGTTAATGGTAATTATAAATGATCTAATGAGCACAAGAAATAGGAAATAACCCCTAGGCACTAGCTCATTGTGGGTCCCAAATACCTCGTATCTCGGTGAGAGTAACCATCGTAAATATTTGTTCTCATGCACAAGAAACTAGTAGGGAACATACCCATACCCTAGTAGTCCCCAATAATCATCATCATAGTTTAGTTAGAGTTTTAAGCGTCAATATTTCTAAGTGAGACAGAGGCCAAACCCCACGGATTCACTTGCATACTAGTACACGTCCACCCACCTAGATACCTGGGTTTTCCCTTTGTGCTGAAACATATTCAACAAGTCAAGAAATATACTTTTCACATGAAAATATTATTTCCATATCACAAATTCACCAAAAATCCCACATGTATACCACACAAGTCACAAAATTTCGCTTTTCTTTCAAATTGATTTTGAAATCCGACTCACACCAAAATAGCCCACAACACTTTTCACATTTCTTTAACACTTCCACAAATCCTTTAAAAAAATTTAAAAACCATTCCAAGACATTATAACTCACATAAAATCCAACTAAAATATCATATTATACCTCTTTCATCAACAAAATTCATTTTTCACAACACACTCACACAAAACATCCCACAACCATGTTTTGTTGCTCTCTTTCTATTTTCTAAAACATTTCATCACTTTATAAAACATTCTAAAAAAATATTTGACATATTAAATAACCACATTACCTTTCAAAACCCCATATTAGGTGAAACAATCCCCCAAATAGTACATATACACCCTCTTACCCACTTTGTTTAACCAAAAAAAACATTCACAATTTTCATAAAACAAACTCAAGGGGTGTAACTATGTCTTGCACACAAAACCCATTTCAAAACTCCCATTTAAGACCAAAACCATACCAATTCATATAAAAAACAGAATTTTAATCCCTATATACATTTATAAAACCACATTCAAGTGTTATAAAATAACCTTTAATAATACCATAAAAGATACAAATGAAAACACACATTTTCATAAAATGCTCTCAAGATGTATAACAATGTTTTACACATCAAACCAATTCAAAAACCTTATTTTTAGGACCACATTACACTAATACATTACCAAACCATAATTTTCATGCCAAAAAAGATTTTTTAAACCAATTCCATAAGTTATAAAATACACCCAAATAATACCCCATGAGTTACACATGAAAACACCCAATTTCAAGTTAAAAAGCAACTATAAAGTTTAAAACTTAACCAAATCAATCATAAACAGTTTTTTCACCACACCCAACATATGAGGAATATGAAAAATGATTAAATATTTCAAGATAACTCGTCAATAATTGTTTACACATGGAACCACCTACCTTTTGAGTCAAAACCCTTGAATCTGGGTGTGAAACCTCAGCCGCACCTCCGCCGCACCACAAGGAAGTGAAAACAAACACTAAACCATAATATTTCACCACAAATACCCCAAATAAAACCCTAGGTATGAACCTTAACTTCTTTACACTCTATAAATTTATGAAAGAGCGAGGAAACTCTAAGGAGAAGGAAGGGATTGAAGAGAGAAACACTTACCAAGAACAATCTTGAAGAAAACGACCCAAAATCCACCAGAATATGAATTTTAAAACAGATAAAAATTTAAGGGAGTTTAAAACAAGGATTAGGATATCATTCAGGAACTTTAATTTGGGAAAAGAGTAAAAATATAAGGATTTATAAAAGGATCAATTTACCTCTTCAAATCTGGGATATTTGTGAAATCCAGAGAAGTTTCTCCCCATTTATCGATTATATTTAGCTCCAAATTGGGCGAATAGAGAATGGGGGCGTGCCTTAGGTAAGTGGTATTGGGTGAGAGTTGGAATCACCGAAAAAACGTAAAAATAGAATAAGTTATTAAAGAATTAATAATTATTTTTAATGCAGAAAATGGCTTTCGGGCAGTCCCAATCCCTTAAATAAAAACTCAAATCCACCATGATTATAGATCTATAAATGGTCCAAATTAATTTGGTGGTGTTAAAAGTTCTGGGTATGACAAGTAGGAATTGTAATGGATGAAAAATGTTGAAAAATGAAGGAGTTATAAAGGAATCAAAATTTATTTTTAAATATGGAATTAGGCTCACGGTTTGGCCCAATTCATGAAAACTCACCCATTCCTCCATAAAAGCTTGGGAAACCCCCAAAACATAGAATGGATGGAAATTAAATGAAATTTACCTTTAAAATATGACATTTATGTGACATTTCTAGTTCCATGAATAAACCCCTTTATAAACCATATGATATAGGAGCAGTGGCTTAACATGAGGATTTTGTATCCATACGCATCCCTTCACAACCAACCATCCCCGGCCACCTTTTCCCAAGTTGAAAAGGTATTCTAAAATTATTATATATTTCTATATAATTTTGATAAGTGTTCTCAAATATAATAATTCTAATTATATGAATTTTAATTCTATAGAGATCAATTTCTTCAACTCCAACTCATGGGTATTACATATTGGGTGTGCATATCACATCTTTCTTGATAAAAATAGACTTAGAGATGGGAAGGAATTCAAAAATAATGAAGTTAATCCACATGTAAACAATAGATAAGTATTTACTACATTGGATATTAGATATTGGGATCTAATTCTACCTAGTTTATTAATTCTAGAATTTGAAAATTGTTATTATGTTCCCTCCATAAAAATAAATTTTATTTTCATGCCTTTTTTGGACAAGATGGGATTTTAATTCATTGTAAAGAATAAGATTTATTCTATATATATATATAAAGAAATTTTTTTTGTAATCAATAATATGAGAAACTATTTATATATTCTATATATGGATAATTTTTTCTATAACATTCATAATAATAAATTCAAGGTTGATTCTAACCTCACTTACCTTTTTCATTGTCACCTTAGATATATAAATGAGAAAAATGTTCAAAGAATCCATATAGATGGATTGTTGGAATCATTTTATTATGAATAATTTGATAATTTTGAATCTTGTTTATTAGTACAAATGACCAAATCACCCTTTAGTGGAAAAAATGAAAGAGTCAATGGATTTTTGAATCTTATACATAGTGATTTATATGGACTAATGAGTACATGGGCTAGTGGTGGGTTTAAGTACTTCATAACCTTTATCAATTATTTTATTTATTATGGTTATGTGTTCCGTATAATAAAAAAATAGGAAACTTTTGAAAATTTCAAATATTTTTAGAACTAAGTACCAAATTAACTAGGAAAAAGTATTAATATTCTCTAATCAGATCGTGGTGGTGAATACTTAAGATAGGAATTCACTGATCATCTGAGAGATTATGGAATTTTCCGCAACTCACTCCTTTTGGAACACTATAGTGGAATAATATAGTAACCCAAATTTTTCATACATTACTATTACATAATTTTTGAGATAAATAATATAATAGTAATACAATCCAAGATCCAAAGCTTTAGTATCTTGGGAAAATTAGGATCATGCATCACTTGTTCATAATAAAACATTAAAGTTATTTAATTCATTATTTATATCTCTCATAAATATCCCATTTAATCATTAGTACATGCATTCACCTGAATATATGCATAAAATAAATGGGTGATCTAAAATACCAATAAGGGGAGGGATAACATATAAAGAATAAAATACATGAATCAATAGTACATGGGTGAGCATAATCATCACCATCATATCATAAGTATGAAATCATCATTATAATAATGATGGAATAATTTGAAAAATACATGGAATGTGTAATATTTATAATAATGAAACATCATGACATAATGTTCAAATAACACACATATTTTTGAACAAATCTAGAAACATTTTCACGCATAACATATGTGAATAAATTATAACATCATAATTGTGAAAAATATAGAATCACATTTTTGAATAATACACATAATATCATGAGATATATAATATTAACCAATGAATTTAAGGGATTTATAATTTTGAGCTTACCTATCACATCAAAAAAAAAATTTGATCATGCATGCCATGGGTAATGGAAACAGATAACAATCATAGTCATAAAATAAACCCATGGAAATAAATGGGTTTAAAAAAGTTTTTTAAAACAATAATTTCATGAATAACCTTTTGGGTTACCAAATTAAAAATTGTAATCATATTTTGGCATAAAACATCATAATTATTGAGTATAGAAGAAACAAATCAAGAGGAGTCAATGTAGTGTTTTAGAAAATAATGTCTCTTTCAAAATTATTTTTGTTTGGATTAGAAATAATTTCAACAAGGTAGAAACATATATATTCCAAAAATGAGAATGGAAATAATAATTAAAGGATATTTTAAATACATTATAGGAACATCCATACAGATAATAATGTGAAAGGGGAGATAACCCAAAAAGAATGAGTTGGGTTCGAGAATCCCCATACCTTAAATCCTATTATGTTTCATCTTGTTTGCACCTATTGTATAATGAACTATTATTTATTAATACATGTAACCAAAGTTTAATTATATTAATTTATATCACTATTTATCCATTATAATTATTTTACTCTATTTTATAATACTTATTGTTAAACATAAATTGTTTTGATGTCATGTCTTCATTGAATTATCCTATCTTGTTTCAATTTTACTATTTATATTTAAGGCCATTTATATATAAGTAAAATTAATTCTAGATGATTAAAAAAATTAATTAAATATTTATATATTATATAAAATTAATACTATTAATCTATTAATATGGTGACAAGTAGATATTTGGAAATGTCTTTGTAGGTGATTAACTGACCATTGACAGGATGTAGTTAAAAGAGGAGGAAGAGAAGTATAAAATATAAATATTCCCTAAATATAATCATAAAATTTGGTTAAAATTGTTTATAAAGATTTAAAATACTATTTAATTAATCATAGTATATTTTTTTTTGAAATGTATGGAGAAAAAAAGAGAAGAGGAAAATGAGAGAAAAAATTTGACGAAAACTCGTTATTTTCTTGGTGTTGCTTCTTTTCGACAGCACTAAACTACTTTCATGATTGGAGTTGAGTGACACCATAACATAAAAAAGGATTATAATTGGATTTTTATAGGGTATTTTAGAAGATATTTGGATTTGGTGAGTGAGGGAGAGGGGGTTTTATAGTTGAGGAAGGGGGTATTTTTGAGTTATAATAATGAATAAATTATTATATCCAAGAAAAACCTTTAAATAATAATATTTTTAACATTATGAAATATATTTGAGTAAAATAACATGATTTTGAGGAATTTAAAACACTTTATAATTATAATTTATTAGTTTAATAAAAATTAAAGAAGAAAAATAAAAAAAAGTTTAGTTAAAGGGGCACTTTATACTTTTAGACTTTGGGAAATTATTTTGAGATTAATAATTTTAATTTCATAGATTATTTAACATATTAAACATGTTTTTGTTCAATCCTCAAATTATAGAATTGATTATGTCATTATTACATCATGAATTACTTCATTTAAGACATACCAGTTATGAAAAACTATATTTTTACTATTCACCTAAAAATTGAAGTATTTAAGAAAATTACAAAAAATTCACCCTTAAGAAAATTATAAATTATGATTAAAAAAGTTAAATTAAATTTATAAAAATAATTTTCTAACATAGTTAATTTTAATTTTTAATATAAAATTATGATTTTTATGAAATTCCTTAAAATATAGTTTACTAAAAATGTGTTTATAATTTCTTTGAGTTTTTTGTATCGATATTTATTTAATGGAATTAAAATATTTATATTTTCTTAAATTACTCATAAAAAAATTTTATTTATATAAAATTTTATTTTTTTGAGTTCAAATTACTATTCTAACATTTTAGTTATTATTCCTAAGGGTCGGATTATTATTCCTAATAGTCAGCTTACTATTACAATGATAAAATTACTATTAAAATAGTCATATTACCTCCTATAAATACCTCTTCATTCCTTAAGACATCATTCACTATAATTAATCCAAAGGTTATATATTTTCCTTTTCTAAAATATCAATTTTTTTACTAATATTCTGTTTCTTTTCTATAATTGTGTTTATAGAGGTGATAATTCTAGTAGATTGGAATAATCCATATTTTCCCATTATAATTTTCTAATTTTATATTTTTTTGTCCCATTATAATATTTAGAATTTTCATGGGTTTATTTGTTGACTAATTCAATGATATCCATTAATAAAATAGATTGTTGTTGATTTTTCTATGTGTTGTATGCATATAATAATATACAATAATATAACACACATTAAATATTATTTATAAATTTTGGGTCATTACAAATAATTTTTAATAGATAAGGAATCATACCTTATTGGAAATGGTTTGATAAATGATGAGTTAGTGTGACCTTCATATTTAATTCTGGGGATATGGATTGAAGATTTTTCCATTCCTACTTAACTCTATTCCATATAAATAAATCATAAATAAACTATATGATATATGTACTGGGAAACATATCAATATGTATTTTACAAATATTTTGGGTTTTAAATCATACGTATGATGTTTGTATTCTGATAAACCTTTCCCTAAGTCCACAAGTATTTATTTTTTTAGTTATCTGAAGAAAATTAAGGGATATTGTTTTATAGACCCACTAACCACAAAATGTTTATGAACCAAATTGGTATATTATTTAGGAAATAATATATAAGTTAAGTAATTTCTAAGAGGAAATTTGAACTTAGATAAGTTTAAGATCGAAAAATAGTGAGTGTTCTTAATATAGAAGTTGAGTCGGTTCTGTAGAGAGTAGTGGAAGAAGAACCGAGCAATATTACACAAGAACCTCAAAGGTTTGGTAGGATTAATTAAGATCCTGAGAGATGTGGATTTCTTAAATAAAATGATGATGGAGTAATTTTTGTAGATAATGAAGCTAATACCTATGGAAATTCCATTGATATTTTTTATTCTAAGAGATATCTAAAATCAATGGAATATGAAATAGACTCCATATACACTAACCAAGTATGGAAATTGGTGGATACACCTGAAGGGGTGAGACCCATAGGGTAAAAGTGGGTTTTATAAAATAAAACTAACATGGATGGTGGAGTGTCTACCTAAAAATATCATCTGGCGGTAAAGGATTGCAGACAAATTCATGGTATTTAACATGAAGAAACATTTTCTCTAATTATGATGATAAATTCCATTCATATATTTTTTGTCATAATAGTTCATTTAGATTTTTAGATATATAAAATAAGTGTTAAAAATTATTTTCCTTAATAAGAATTTAGTTGAATATGTGTATATGATACTTCACAAAGGTTTTGATGTTATAAATATGTATTCTAAGGTTTGGAATTTTAAATGATCCATTTTGGAGTTGAAGTAAGCCTCTCATATTTGGAACATCTAGTTTTATGATGTAATCAAAGATTTTTGTTTCATAAAAAACATGGAAGATTCTTGTGTATACAAGAGGATTATTGGGATCATGGTAGTAGTTAGGATATTGTATGTAGACGACATAATTTTTATCAGAAATTATATCCTAAGTTTGCATTCTGTAAATATGTGGCCGAGGAAATTATTCTTAATGAAATGCATGGGTGAAGTAGTCTACATACTGGTTATGAATATCTATAGAGATAGTTCTAATTGGTTACTTAGACTAAGTCAAAACACATATATTGGTCAAGTTCTAAAGTGATTTATCATGGATAACTCCAAAAAGGGGTATTTACTAGTGTTTTATGGAACAAATATTAGGAGGATTAAATATCCTTCTGAATATTTAGAAAGGATGGATAGAATTACTTATGCATCGGTCATAGGATCTATCATATATGTCATGTATTATAATTGACCTAGTGTATCTTATGATTTGATCTTAACTAGTAGATACCAATCTGAACCTGGTGAGAGTCATTGGATTGCTACAAGAACATCCTTAAGTACTTAAGAAGAAGAAAGGATTTGTTCTTGGTCCTTAGAGATGAGTATGAGCTCAGTTTAGAGGTTACACAGATGATAGATTCCAACCCAAAAAAGATGATATGTGATCTCAATATAGTTTTATGTTTTTCTTAAATGGTGAAGTTATTAGTTGGAGAAATTCTAAATAATCCATCATAGAAGACTCAGTTACATAGTAATAGTACATCAATGATTTATATGTTGTGAATGAAACTGATTATATTAATAATTTCATCACTAAAAATGGGGTGGTTCTTAGTATTGAGGGATAAATCAATATTTATTGTTACTATAATGGAATTATTGTTGAGGAAAAGGAGCCTTAGTCTAACCAAAGGACCAAACACACCATTCACAAGTATTATATCATTCAATTGATTGTTCATAAGGTCATTTTAATGATCTATTGGGTGGATACATATAATAATGTGGTATATCTATTGCCAAAACCAATAATGAGGTTCAGTTGAATCTCTCAGTATTAGATAAATGAGAGATTGGTTGTAATGGTTATAAAAGTATCATTATTTTATAATAAAGGAAATATCTATTTATCATTTAATGGTTAAAAATTTATCATTATTTTAAAATAAATATATTATTCATTTATCATTCATTCATGTGTGGTATGTTTATATTATATGAATTGTAACATGATAATATCCCCTCAAAGTAAGACTTTTAGTTATCCCTAATCAATGATGATCATGAAGTATTATGGGTTGTGATGATATGTAAATATTTTCTTGAGTAGAATCTTATACTTAATTCAAAAAAATTATATACATGATATAAATAATAGACTCATGAGGCAATGAGTTCTGACTTATTATCTTGACCAACCCACTATTTGAGGTTGAAGAGATACCAACCATGAGAATCTTCATGCTTTGATACCTTTCTTACATAGGACTTATGGCTTAACTAATTAGGGGATGGTTGGGAATATTTTTGATCATGTAATTGGTCAGAGCACAACCAATACATTATTTATTCACTTATATAATGATTTAAAGTAATGTGGTACCTTGATTGAATTTCACTGAATGAATTTATAGCCACGCTTACTTCAGTGACATGTGATGTGATCAGCTACTTAGATGAATGACAGATGATGTATCCATTCATGTTGGTCAATATATTTCAAAAAATTATGAATGCATGAGTTGAACTATATTATATTGACATGTTCCATGTCTATTGGTCACTTTATGTCATTGAAAAATGGATTATATGGGTTTACATATGATGTATATGATATATCTTATGGTGGACATGTTTATCTAGAGTTATGAGTACATTTGATCAAGGTCACACCAAACCCCTTTTTTAGCTTGAGTGAAATTGAGGTTTTTCTAGAGACCACTCTTTGATTGCATATATGAAGTCAGGATTTCATATTTACTATCAATACTATAAAGGCCCATAGAGTCATGTATTTAGGACTTAGAATGGAGACTGAATTTTGGAAAATGTTTTTGTTTCAAAATTAAGAGAGTCTGGTAATCCATATTTTATTTTATGATACACCCTAAGTTGTATCATGTGATACGGCCATGTAGATACTTCTATCATAGCTTACAACTATTGATATTTAGAAAATTCATCAAATAAACTTATATTGTAAGAAACCCAAGAACAAGGCTTGTTCTTTCTATAATAGATCAACATGATATAAAATACAAAGAATAAAATAGGTGTGTACCTTCACTTTCATAGTCTTAATATCCATTCCTTGATGGAATATTTTTTAAGGGGATCACCAAAGAAATAAACAAAAACATTATACCTTTGAGGGTATTACAATGTCATGGGATCCTTGATCGTGTCATGAGGACCCCAAACCACCAAATGGGTGTTAGAACCTTCACCAAGTGATAAATGGTGTTTCAAGAAGAATATATTTTTGGTTGTATTTCATGAAATAAGGGTTAACACTAATAAATAGAATTATTACCTTTTATAGATCATTCCTAACACTCTTCATTAAATGAAGAGTGAAAACTGTATTGAGTGGAATCCCATGCTCCTATACATTACTGGCCATTGGTTTCTATTCATTAAAACTATTTCAATGAATGTTAAATCCCATGAATGAATCATATCATGATTCATAACTAATTAAAATAGCAATCAATACCTTGAATCATGTATACATCAGATCCCCCTATTGTAAGCCAATCGTATAATGTGATATTGGCTAAAGGAAGCAACCCATTACTTCTTATGAAACATGTATATCGTATACTACTATTTGAATTATATGAATATACTAATATATGTCCTGGTCATATCTTAAAATACAATATACCCTTATATTTAGTTCATATCCATAAATTTTCCACTTTTACTAAAATCTCATAAAGACTTTACAAAAAAATTCACAACTCTTTTTGAATCCATCCAAAAATATTTTTGAAATAGTTTATCATACTCTCTTAATTTTGGAACAAACACTCTATACAAAACTATATCTATATCCAAAGTCCTAACTATGTAACCCTGTGAGCCTTTCTAGCATTGACAATAAATATTGAATCCTTATTTTATATATGTAATCAAAGAGAGACCTCTAGAAAATTATCTGTGCTACTCAAGATACTAAGGAGTCTGGTGGGATCTCTATAAAATATACTCATATATCATATAAACATGTCGACCATAAGATGTATCAGATATATCATATATAAACCTATATAATATCTTTTCCCATGAAATTAGGTGACCACTAGACATAGAACAATTTCAATCTAGTATGGTGCCTCTCATAATTTCTTGATTCATCGAAGAAGTCCAGCCTGGTCAATGAATACATCACATGTAATTTCCATATTAGATGAGAACATCACATGTCCCTCACCTAAGTGGTTGAAATTTTTATATGTGAATTGACTAATAATGTCCATGAATTTCCTCAATCTAATTCAATCAAGGTCCAAATGTATTTTCTCATCATATTAGTGAATAAATCCCATCTTGGTTGAGCTCTAAAATATGACATTATTAGTAATGCACCCAGCCACCCCATGATTAGCTAAGCCTCTAGGATTTAATAATAAATGTATATAAGTATGAAGGTTATAATTCTTGGTATCTCACCAACCTTGGGTAAGAATTATTGATAATAAGATACACCCTTTAGTATATCAATGAAATTACATGGGAATACTTTAGTAGGTTGGTCTAAATAATAAGTATCCACTTATTATCTCATTAGTATAATACTCATGCTAATCTCTATATATCATTATAACCCATAATACTTTGTGTTGATCATCAATTAGGGATAACTCAAAGTCATACTTCAAGAGGATATTATTATTCCATTGTTCATATAAATTAAATTTCAATACATCAGAATGAATTATAAATTAATATTTCCTTTTATTATAAAATCATGATACATTATTCAACCATTACATTAATATATTATTTATCTTATATTAATATACTAAACA
This sequence comes from Viscum album, assembly GCA_963277665.1. NCBI lineage: Eukaryota > Viridiplantae > Streptophyta > Magnoliopsida > Santalales > Viscaceae > Viscum > Viscum album. The sequence continues at coordinate 1,626,409,024 of OY728123.1, forward strand.
CAACGTTCATGCTTCTTCTATGATAATGGTTTCATCAATGGATCTTCTACAGTGTCATCAATACCCACCCAAAAAATCCTAACATTGCCTCTCTCAATGATCTATCATATGAGATGGTATTTATGAAGAATTTGTTTGTCCTTTTTGTGATACTAGGATTCCTTGTCCTAAGAAATGGATCCATTATTACCATATTAATGCTTTATTTCTCCCTTGATACTAGGAACCACCTCTAGATTGGAAATTAACTTCCTAATCCAAATAGTTTCCTTTACAACATATAATGAAAAAAATTACTCTAAATTTATTTTCAAGTATGTCATGGTAGATTATTTAGAACTATTCCAACTGATAAATCTAACATTCAAGAAAAATATCGTGATATATCATGTACCCTCTATCAAATTAAAAACTCACATCAGTTTAACCATTTATATAGAGATAATCCTCCCATCCAAAGACCAATAACATATTAATAGTTCTTCTCAAGTAATTAAGGGTGTTATTAATATAAATACATTGACTCTTACTAGGATGGTATTGGTATATACTGGTTATTCTAAGAGAATAGGCGACATCGGGTCATGTACACAACATGGTATACATGATAAAACTTGTGGCGGGGACATAGATAATTATATCCATCCTTTATAACTCTTTATAAGGATCCTGAAACTTCTTAAGATTCATACCATGCATCACTAGTAAAAAACTCATTTAGAGTTCTCCATGATAAATATATTTATCACTTCACAAATGTATGTTTTTTGACTTAGTCTAAGAAGTATCTTAGTTCTATCTCTAAATATATTCATACCTGGTTTATTGGCTACTTTACCCATGTATTTCATTGAGAAACATTTACCCAACTATATATTTACAAAAACAAAGTTGGGATATCATTTATAATAATTAATATGTCATCCAAATACATTATTAAAAACACTACAACACTCCCATTAATCTTTTTATATATATAATAATAATCCATATTTTTTATATAGTCAAACTCTTTTATTATATCATCAAACTGGAAACTCTACCTCCCACAATCATGTTCATATAGAAGGGAGAAGAAAATTGAAGTGAGATTTAAGACCCTTTCCAATTGAGTATTTGGGTGCCCTGATATCCCCTAGAAGGATATGTACTCATCACTTTTATGTTCTGATGGTCGCATCACACTGGTCAATAGTGTGCTTACTTCCATTCTTATGCATGTCTTTTCATCCCTCATCATCCCCAAAGTAGTCTTGCATAGAATTGAGAACATTTTAACTACCTTCATCTAGGATTCCCCTGATGTGGGAAAATATCACTAGGCCTTGTGGGAAAGGATGGTCTAGGAGGTTGGTAATAGAGGCATTGGGCTTAGGAGCACCTTTGAGACCATGTTCTACCTTTAAGGGAGGTTGGCATGGGACTTCATGGATGGAGGAAATTGTGTAAAATAATGATTAAAAAATATGGATCATGCTAGTATAATTATGGTGAAGGTGTTCCAAGATATTGGGCTCAATTCAGAGACACATCCCCATTCTATAATATTACTCAAGATGGAACAAAGGGTGAAGCTCAATTAACTACTGGAATTCCAACTAGGTGGGGACTGAGTTTTCCTTCCCGGGATGTCTGGTGGCAGATATCTCTTTTTCATAAGCGAGTACCTTTACAATTTTTTTCTAAACCACCCTCAACTATCAAAAAAAGGAGATTCATAATAGCATTGAGCTCAATTCAGAACCTGCTGAACTTGTTTTTACTGATGCAACAATCAGGTTCTTCTTGATGAAAATATACTGATGTTCCTTGCATGCTAATATCAATCATGATGCATGGGGAAGGTTTATATGGTGTAAAATGTTTCTAGAAAAAATAAAATCCTCACCTAAAACATATGAAATTGATATCTCCCATGGATAATGGGGTGAGGAGTAAGGGAATTACCATTGTGTCCTGGTGTAGCTGGTACAATAGTCCAAAGGAATAGTCTGTTGTTCATCTGTTCTTCAAGGGAGAGTGGGCTTCCTATTTTTGGAAAAGCTTTATTATCTTCAACAGTCCGGATGAGAAGACTACCAGTGATAAATTCCTTTAGAACTGGTTCTATGGCTCGGATTATAATAGGTATGAATGTAAGGTGATATCCCTTTTATTGACAGCCGACTACTGGAGCATTTTGAATACCCATAATAGAGCTATGCATGAGTGAATTCTATAAGGCCCCAGCCTTAAAACTTACTTAATATTGAATTAAATGAATAATTCACATTGAGGATCTTTTCAGTTTTAGAGTTTTAGAGAATTAGAACATAACTATTACATCTTAAAAGATTACAAAGTAGACACTTCTACTAAGTCTCCATAAAATAAAAACTCTTAAAAAGAAAGATGTCTAGATTCTATGTTTTAGATAGCATGAAATTCCCTTGATCCCATCCTTGACCTTATTCCACTTTAAGTCCTGTGAAAAACATTTCGAAAAAACTTGGGGTGAGCATAAAAAAGCTCAGTAAGGGATACAGAAAGAATGAAAACTGTTAGTTTTTCAAAATTAAGCAAACCATGTATACTCTATCAAAGTAATACCTTCACCTTCATGAAGTTGTAAAAAACTCTTAACTGAATAAAGTATCATTACTTACCTTCTTATAACCAAAGGATTACCATAAAACCCATATAAAGAACACATAGAATATATAAAGGTAACTTGGGACATAAACATACTTAAGTGGAATAACCATACGGTTGACTTCCACACATATCACTTAATGGAATAGCCATACGGCCAATTTCCATACATACTTAATGGAATAGCCATACGGCCGACTTCCATACCCAATGCATTGGAGGTTATAACGTAACCACCCATCCTGGTATTCACGGCACCACCCGTCATATGGTTTATAACGTAACCACCCGTTAAAATGTCCAAGTACCAATATAAAATCATAAATCATAAAACCAATATAAAGGAATGATGAATTTCCACATTTCAATCACAATATATCATAAATATATTGACATAATAGAATCCTTTATCAAAAACATTTTCAATACCAAAATACATAAAAGAGTATATGGTATTTATTTTATTTTAAAAACATTACGACTTGTTGAGGAAGCCAAAGACCAAATAATACTCGCGGCGGCGGAAAAAGTCATTGTCACCGCGTACGTTAAAAAAAACATTCCTTTTTGTCGTTTAGTAAAACGCTTCGTAGAAAAAGATTCCTTTTGTATAAAAGTAAAAGTCAAAGGATTTTATACACCGTATAAAAGAAAGTTGTGTATAAAACGAAATATGCCTCAATGAAAGGAGATTGAGACGAAGTCCCTTACCTCAGGTCCGACTTGACTCGATCGTTCTTTAACGTCCTGAATAATAAACTTGAGTTAATTTATACTTGATTAAGAACCTTTTTAAAGTTCATTATTCCTTTTATATCACTTATTGCCATGTTATAAACATTATGTAACCATTTAAGTTAATAATGTTTGTTTTGTCAATATTTGGTTCTTAAGTCGAAAGTTGACTTCTTACAATTACATGTTGTTCGTGTGGTCAAAAGTTCTTTATATCCAGAATGAAATTCCTGATTTGGATATAATATATATTATATATATCCAACATATACATGTATTTATAATATTACATAATCATTTAGAGGTAAGAAATGAAATGCACCGTTCATGGAGACGGTAAGCCGTACGTACGCATGAACGCTACTTTCATTTCTTTGTCATATTAATGGAATTAAAACTAAATGAGAGGTATGTATATTTTAATTCCAGAATTATATTCATCATTTATATATATAATTAATTATATATATCCATTATATACATGTACTTTTAATAGTACATTACATTTGGGGATAAGAAATGAAATGCACCGTTCATGGAGACGGTAAGTCGTACGTACGCATGAACGCTACTTTCATTTCTATCTCATACTTTAATGGAAAGAAATAATAATGATATATAGGTATATTATAATTCCAGTATAATATCATATATAATAACTTTAAATCCATCCTTTACACGTCCCACATATGGCATTAATGAATCACATCACTTTTAGGGGGAGGTAGTCCGCACTTCCTTAAATGAAGATATCGTGTTTACCCATAATGGAAACCATAAAGGTATTCCCAAAATGAAAAATACAGAAGCTTAAGGAAATAATAAAAATATTATATATCATATATAAAAATTTTGACATCATAATGGCCACCTTTGAAGGTGTTAAATGAGTATTGAACAATCATCGTTTCGGGAGGCAGAATTTCTCCATCCACGGAAAACATATGTTCTTTAACCATTTGATGTAGTTGTGTGAGAGTGTAGCTCAAATAAATATTATAACAACATCCTAGTATATTGAATATACTGGTGTTGTTACAAAAGAAGTAAATAAAAAGAGTTTAGAGGGTTGGAGAAGCAAAATAAATCAAATGAACAAGAGAGAATGAATTACCTTTAAAAGTGTAACTCCCTTTTGATTTGAGCCTAAAGGATTCCACTGAAAGGATTATGCCCAAAGGGAATCCTCTAGGATGAGTAGAGGGATGTGGAGAGAGTAATTGGGCAGGGTTTGGCCGAGCCAAAGGCTTGAGAAGTGTGTGAAATGAGGTAGAGGTGGGGGCCTTTTATAAGAGGAGAGGAGGGGCACTTTTGGAAAGTAAAGAAATATTACTTTATTTGAAAATGTGTTTCGGTTTTAAAAGGTCCCACATTGATATAATTCGTGAATAAGGTGATAATGGTTCGAAATCCACTCATCCAATTGGTTTTGGACATGTGTAGGTTTTAGATTTTTCATTATCTTTCCATTTTATTTAAATCGCCAAATAATGATGTCATCACTGCATCATTATTATGTCATAAATAATTTAATTTATTTAATGTCTAAAAATTATAAAAAAAATACTATGATGTAGTAAATCTTTTTATCTTTCCAATGACTATTTATAATCAAAATTTGGACTTTTATAACCCCACATAAAAATTATTTTAGTAAACCAATTTATGTTAGTGTTATTTTCACTTTAACATTAAATAAAAATATATTAATGTCATTTTCCAACTAAAGTGGCTCCATGGGGTCCCCAAGTTGGCCCATGGCTTGTCTTGGTCGGCCATGACTCACCCAATAGGTGTAGGACAAGTGTCATGGTTTTTTCACATTTTTATAATATCATTTTTACATTAAATTACACTAATTACCTCTAATCGTGATTAATGAAAAAAAGTTACTATTCACCAAAAAATTATTTTAATCTCATTGAACCACATTTTACTTCTTAATGACAACCATGTATGTCGGATTTTCAAAATTCAATACACATTAGTAGTAAACTTTCATTTAACTGAAAAATCAGTTTGCTTGATTACCACTTAGTGGTTTCACTATTCAACAAAAATTGAAGTTTTTCCGAAAATTACCAAAAAATCACCCTAAGCTATATTTGATATTACGAATTCAAAAATGAAGTCCATTTTACAAAATTCAAAACATATAAGTCAAATTAATTAATTTAATAATTAATTCCCGCTGTCATGACAAATAGCGTGTTTCTGTGAAACAATAAGTATCAAAAGATTGACACCAGTTTAAGTCCAATTTCAAAGTGAAATTGATTCCAATGACCACCATTGGATTAACTGGTAAAAATATTTTCTCATTTCACTTTAAAACCAATTAAAATAATAATCTAATCATATAAATAATTTAGATTAAAAAGAGGTTTTGAATTAAAATACAACATTTTACACTATTCATAAAAAAATGAACTTTATCAGAAAGGTACCAAAAATTTATACAAAGTAAATTTTGATGTCCCGATTCTAAAGAAGAGTTATATTTGGTCCAAAATAAAGTATAAGAGTGATCAAAACTATATTTAATGACGGTTCACCATTAAAAGCTGATAAGTGAACCTTTAGTGAAAATTAGAGTATATATGCCCTAAAATTGAACTCTTTCCGTATTTTAAGCCTTTATCTTTTATTGGGTAAATGTATAAACATTTAAAAACATATATAATCATATTTTAGTTATTTCTATCCATTCCCTCTAGTAAAATGGCTACTTGTTAACTAACATTTAAAATAATATTATTTTATTACTAGTGTGCTACGTAAGTTTCAAAGAAACTCATCGTTGCGTATCGGGTACGCTATCAAACATAGAAACCCCTTTAAAATAAAATTAATATTTAATTCGTAAATATTAATAAATATGAAAATTATTTATTCTTTATTTACCTGGGATGTTACATCCTTCCCCCCTTTTGGGAATTGCGTCCTCGCAATTTTATTCACTTATCAAAATAAGTGGGGGTATTTATCCCTCATAGCATTTTCAGATTCCCACGTTGCCTCTTCCATCACATGGTTTTTCCACAAAACCTTTACCTGATGAATCACCTTATTCCGTAACACTTGCTCCCTGTGGTCAAGAATCTGGACCGGTTGTTCCTCATAAGATAGGTTCCCTTCCAGCTGAACTACCTCTGGGCTCAAAACATGAGATGGATCTGGAATATACTTTCTCAACATCAAAACGTGAAAAACATTGTGTACCTGAGATAAACTCGGAGGTAAAGCCACTCGGTATGCAACTGATCCAACTCTTTCCAGAATTTCGTATGGTCCAACCAACCATGGACTCAACTTTCCTTTCTTACCAAATCTCATCACACTTTTCCAAGGAGAAACCTTGAGAAAAGCATGATCGCCTACCTCAAAAGATAGATCCTTCCTCCGGTTATCCGCATAACTCTTCTGCCTGCTCTTAGTTGTTCTCATGTGTTTCTAAATCAGCTGAATTTTTTATGCCATCTCTTCTACCAATTCTGGTCCCATCAACTTCCTTTCACCCACTTCATCCCAGAAAGCTGGAGTTCGACACTGCTTCCCATATAATGCCTGAAATGGTGCCATCTGTATACTGGAATGAAAACTGTTATTATATGAAAACTCAACCAAAGAAAGATGTTGGTCCCAACTTCCCTGATAATCCATAGAACAAGCTCGTAGCATATCCTCCAATGTCTGAATTGTTCGTTCTGACTGCCCATCTGATTGAGGATGAAAAGCTGTACTAAAATTTAATTCAGTACCCAACGACTTCTGAAGGCCTTTCCAAAAGTTAGAAGTAAACCTGGGATCACAATCCGATACAATGGAGAGAGGAACTCCATGTAACCTGACTATCTATTTAAGATACAAACGGGAAAGTTGATCAAGAGAGAAAGTATCTCGTATAGCAAGGAAATGAGCAGATTTGTTCAAGCGATCAACAATAACCCAGATTGCATTATTACCTCGAGATGTCTTTGGTAATCCAACAACAAAGTCTATGGATATATTCTCCCATTTCCACTCTGGCACTGGTAAAGGCTGAATCATCCCTTTCGGTAACTGCCACTCTTCTTTAACCTGTTGACATGTCAAACACTTCACAGTAAAATCAGAAATATCTCTTTTCATTCCATCCCACCAGTAATACTCCCGCAGATCTCTATATATCTTAGTACTTCCAGGATGAACTGAAAACGAAGAACTATGACCTTCACATAACAACTCTCGCTTCAACTGTGAATCACAAGGAACACATAACCTCTTCCCAAACCTCAAACCACAAACACAAACTTATCCAAGAACTCATGGAAAACTTTATTCACAAGGTCCATGAATACAGCAGGTGCATTGGTTAACCCAAAAGGCATAACTACAAATTCATAATGGCCATATCTAGTACGGAACGCAGTCTTCGGAACGTCTGCTTATTTTACTTTCAACTGATGGTACCCCTACCTCAAGTCAATCTTCGAGAAATACTGAGCTCCCTGGAGCTGATACCACTTCATTCGATGGCCCAACATCTGCTGAAGTTGTTGCAAAGGATTTCACCACCCCTTTCTGCTTGTAGTCTGGCTGCATTCCCCCAGTTGAGTTCTTCGTTGGACACTCGTTTGCATAATGACCCATTTCATTACACTTAAAACATCTTACCGTTGGCTTTTCATTTCCTGCTTGATCATCTTCCTTACAGTTACGAGCAATATGACCAGACTTACCACACCGAAAGCACTTACCAGACTTGGATAAACATTCTCCAGGATGCATTTTACCACACTTCTCACAGGATGGATATTTGGTTTTCTTACCTCCTTGCTTCTTTGATGAATTCTTCCCCTTTTCCTGCCAACTAGATCTCTTATTCTGTTGTTTGTCATAGAACACCTGATCATCAGCAAACTCTATTTCCACCTTCTCCGTACATCGAACAAGTTTTTCATAACTTTTGAACTCACGAGAAGCTAAAGCCCTTCGATACTTTGGCTTTAACCCTGAGTAAAAACGGTTTATTTTACTATCAAGATCTCGTATGAAGTTTGGAGCATACCTTGCCAATCGAGTGAACTTTTCTTCATAAGAAGCCACTGAATCATCCTCCTGCCTCAATTCTAGGAACTGTTTTTCCATCCTAAGACGAACCACCTTAGGAAAATATTTCTCAAGAAACATACCTTTGAATTCGTCCCAGTGAAGATCCTCAATCTCATCACTATCCCTTATATTTTTCACCATCGACCACCACTGATCAGCTTCACCTTCAAAACGGTAAATAGCAAGACTAACCTTTTGATGTTCTGAACACCCCATGACATCAAAAATCTTCTACAGTGCTTTAATCCACCCTTCAGCTTGCACAGGGTCAGATGATCCTCTGAATGATTGGGGATGTTGCCTCATGAAATGTTCCACCACTGACATGTTCCTCTGCGGTTGATCTGGCTGATCTCGTGCATGGATACCACCACCATTTATAGCCTGAGTCAACTGTGCCATCAATGCAACAAACTGTTCAGTTCCGATTCCGACCATCTCAGGTTGCTGATTTGGAAGGTTATCTTTCTCCTGATGTCGTCCCAACATAGCTGCTTTGTTTACTCTGCGGAAAACCATTCTGAAAACATAAATATCTTAGGCGAAGCAACATGGTAATCCGTAAATGCTATATCATTTCAATCATATTATAACTTAACACTTTTCTAACTCCTAAAGTTGTCTAAACCATCCTCTGATACCAACTATAAGGCCCCAGCCTTAAACCTTACTTAATATTGAATTAAATGAATAATTCACATTGAGGATATTTTCAGGTTTAGAGTTTTAGAGAATTAGAACATAACTATTACATCTTAAAAGATTACAAAGTAGACACTTCTACTAAGTCTCCATAAAATAAAAACTCTTAAAAAGAAAGATGTCTAGATTCCATGTTTTAGATAGCATGAAATTCCCTTGATCCCATCCTTGACCTTATTCCACTTTAAGTCCTGTGAAAAACATTTCTAAAAAACTTGGGGTGAGCATAAAAAAGCTCAGTAAGGGATACAGAAAGAATGAAAACTGTTAGTTTTTCAAAATTAAGTAAACCATGTATACTCTATCAAAGTAATACCTTCACCTTCATGAATTTGTAAAAAACTCTTCACAGAATAAAGTATCATTACTTACCTTCTTGTAACCAAAGGATTACCATAAAACCCATATAAAGAACACATAGAATATATAAAGGTAACTTGGGACATAAACATACTTAAGTGGAATAACCATACGGTTGACTTCCACACATATCACTTAATGGAATAGCCATACGGCCAATTTCCATACATACTTAATGGAATAGCCATACGGCCGACTTCTATACCCAATGCATTGGAGGTTATAACGTAACCACCCGTCCTGGTATTCACGGCACCACCCGTCATATGGTTTATAATGTAACCACCCGTTAAAATGTCCAAGTACCAATATAAAATCATAAATCATAAAACCAATATAAAGGAATGATAAATTTCCACATTTTAATCACAATATATCATAAATATATTGACATAATAGAATCCTTTATCAAAACCATTTTCAATACCAAAATACATAAAAGAGTATATGGTATTTATTTTATTTTAAAAAACATTACGGCTTGTTGAGGAAGCCAAAGACCAAATAATACTCGCGGCGGCGGAAAAAGTCATTGTCACCGCGTACGTTAAAAAACATTCCTTTTTGTCGTTTAGTAAAACGCTTCGTAGAAAAAGATTCATTTTGTATAAAAGTAAAAGTCAAAGGATTTTATACACCGTATAAAAGAAAGTTGTGTATAAAACGAAATATGCATCAATGAAAGGAGATTGAGACGAAGTCCCTTACCTCGGGTCCGACTTGACTCGATCGTTCTTTAACGTCCTGAATAATAAACTTGAGTTAATTTATACTTGATTAAGAACCTTTTTAAAGTTCATTATTCCTTTTATATCACTTATTTCCATGTTATAAACATTATGTAACCATTTAAGTTAATAATGTTTGTTTTGTCAATATTTGGTTCTTAAGTCGAAAGTTGACTTCTTACAATTACATGTTGTTCGTGTGGTCAAAAGTTATTTATATCCAGAATGAAATTCATGATTTGGATATCATATATATTATATATATCCAACATATACATGTATTTATAATATTACATAATCATTTAGAGGTAAGAAATGAAATGCACCGTTCATGGAGACGGTAAGCCGTACGTACGCATGAACGCTACTTTCATTTCTTTGTCATATTAATGGAATTAAAACTAAATGAGAGGTATGTATATTTTAATTCCATAATTATATTAATCATTTATATATATCATTAATTATATATATCCATTATATACATGTACTTTTAATAGTACATTACATTTGGGGATAAGAAATGAAATGCACCGTTCATGGAGACGGTAAGCCGTACGTACGCATGAACGCTACTTTCATTTCTATCTCATACTTTAATGGAAAGAAATAATAATGATATATAGGTATATTATAATTCCAGTATAACATCATATATAATAACTTTAAATCCATCCTTTACACGTCCCACATATGGCATTAACGAATCACATCACTTTTAGGGGGCGGTAGTCCGCACTTCCTTAAATGAAGATATCGTGTTTACCCATAATGGAAACCATAAAGGTATGACCAAAATGAAAAATACAGAAGCTTAAGGAAATAATAAACATATTATATATCATATATAAAAATTGTGACATCATAATGGCCACCTTTGAAGGTGTTAAATGAGTATTGAACAATCATCGTTTCGGGAGGCAGAATTTCGCCATCCACGGAAAACATATGTTCTTTAACCATTTGATGTAGTTTTGTGAGAGTGTAGCTAAAATAAATATTATAACAACATCCTAGTATATTGAATATACTGGTGTTGTTACAAAAGAAGTAAATAAAAAGAGTTTAGAGGGTTGGAGAAGCAAAATAAAACAAATGAACAAGAGAGAATGAATTACCTTTAAAAGTGTAACTCCCTTTTGATTTGAGCCTAAAGGCTTCCTTTGAAAGGATTCTGCCCAAAGGGAATCCTCTAGGATGAGGAGAGGGATGTGGAGAGATTAATTGGGCAGGGTTTGGCCCATCCAAAGGCTTGATAAGTGTGTGAAATGAGGTAGAGGTGGGGGCCTTTTATAAGAGGAGAGGAGGGGCACTTTTGGAAAGTAAAGAAATATTACTTTATTTGAAAATGTGTTTCGGTTTTAAAAGGTCCCACATTGATATAATTCGTGGATAAGGTGATAAGGGTTCGAAATCCACTCATACAATTGGTTTTGGACATGTGTAGGTTTTAGAGTTTTCATTATCTTTCCATTTTATTTAAATCGCCAAATAATGATGTCATCACTGCATCATTATTATGTCATAAATAATTTACTTTATTTAATGTCTAAAAATTATAAAAAAAATTCTATGATGTAGTAAATCTTTTTAGCTTTCCAATTACTATTTATAATCAAAATTTGGACTTCTATAACCCCACATAAAAATTATTTTAGTAAACCAATTTATGTTAGTGTTATTTTCACTTTAACATTAAATAAAAATATATTAATGTCATTTTCCAACTAAAGTGGCTCCATGGGGTCCCCAAGTTGGCCCATGGCTTGTCTTGGTCGGCCATGACTCACCCAATAGGTTTAGGACAAGTTTCATGGTGTTTTCACATTTTTATAATATCATTTTTACATTAAATTACACTAATTACCTCTAATCGCGATTAATGAAAAAAAGTTACTATTCACCAAAAAATTATTTTAATCTCATTGAACCACATTTTACTTCTTAATGACAACCATGTATGTCGGATTTTCAAAATTCAATACACATTAGTAGTAAACTTTCATTTAACTGAAAAATCAGTTTGCTTGATTACCACTTAGTGGTTTCACTATTCATCAAAAATTGAAGTTTTTCCGAAAATTACCAAAAATTCACCCTAAGCTATATTTGATATTCCTAATTCAAAAATGAAGTCCATTTTACAAAATTAAAAACATATAAGTCAAATTAATTAATTTAATAATTAATTCCCGCTGTCATGACAAATAGCGTGTTTTTGTGAAACAATAAGTATCAAAAGATTGACACCAGTTTAAGTCCAATTTCAAAGTGAAATTGATTCCAATGACCACCATTGGATTAACTGGTAAAAATATTTTCTAATTTCACTTTAAAACCAATTAAAATAATAATCTAATCATATAAATAATTTAGATTAAAAAGAGGTTTTGAATTAAAATACAACATTTTACACTATTCATAAAAAAAATGAACTTTATCAGAAAGGTACCAAAAATTTACACAAAGTAAATTTTGATGTCCCGATTCTAAAGAAGAGTTATATTTGGTCCAAAATAAAGTATAAGAGTGATCAAAACTATGTTTAATGACGGTTCACCATTAAAAGGTGATAAGTGAACCTTTAGTGAAAATTAGAGTATATATGCCCTAAAATTGAACTCTTTCCGTATTTTAAGCCTTTATCTTTTATTGGGTAAATGTATAAACATTTAAAAACATATCTAATCATATTTTAGTTATTTCTATCCATTCCCTCTAGTAAAACAGATACTTGTTAACTAACATTTAAAATAATATTATTTTATTACTAGTGTGCTACGTAAGTTTCAAAGAAACTCATCGTTGCGTATCGGGTACACTATCAAACATAGAAACCCCTTTAAAATAAAATTAATATTTAATTTGTAAATATTAATAAATATGAAAATTCTTTATTCTTTATTTACCTGGGATGTTACAAATTCGTAGCTCGAACTTGGAGATGATGGTTAGGGAATGATCCCTCACAGTCGAGTTGGTTCCTCTTCTCATGCACTGGGAATGTTATCCCTCCTTGCAACAACTCATGTCCAGAAGGCATACGGCGCACATGGATCATAGTCAGGTCATGCAAGGCCATTGGGTGCAATGGATCCCTTCTGTTGGTGGTTTTAAATAGAATATTGATAAATCATGTGCCAAAATTAATATGCAGGGAGGAGGTATTATTTGTAACCAATTCATCTTGTTCATCTTTGTGTTTATCATTTACATGGTCTAAGGGTACTCCCTCATTACTGAAGCCTATTCTATGATCAGGGGTATTGAATTATCCCTCTCCCACGGTATTGTTCTTGAATAGGTTGAAACCGATTCATCTATTTTTCAAAAGTCCATTTGGGGGATATATCTATTCCATGGACTATCATTTACTTAGTTCATAGGTGCAAAAATATCTTCACTAACCATGTGAAGGTTACCCACACATTGTGGGAGATAAATACAGTGGTGGAATTCTTGGATTCTTGGGCCACTTCTATTAATACATGTAATTTTTTTTGTTTCTACTGGATCCATTCCCCCAGAATGTTCTAGTCTTATAAGATCTGGAACTCTGGGTATATATTATTTCAAACCCCTTGACTATTTTTTTGGGCCTTGGCCCTCCCCCTAATAAAATTTCTTAATATTGGATGGATATTTTAACTCTGGGAATCTTTCTCAATCTATAAATAGACCATTATAACTTTAAAACATTAGCATACTCATTTGGTACTTAAAAATCTATGGGTAGTATCATATAAACATTCATGACTAAATCCACATTAAGGAAGTAGTCTTCACATTTATTTGATATATCTCATAATCAAAATGATTTATTATAGAAATAAATATCTTAATGAACTTTATCATCATTGTAGGTGAAAATATTTCTTCATAGCCAATACCATGAATTTTCTTATAACCCTTTTTCCATTAGGCATGATTTATAGGTAGACACTCTACTATCCATGTCATTTTTCTTAAAGAAAACCCAATTTCACCCTATGGGTCTCACCCCTTCAGGTGAATCCACCATGTTACATACATGGTTAGTGTGCATAGCGCCCATATTAAACTCCATGGAACCATTTCTAAGAATCAAAAATCCCAATATCCTCCTAGTAGTTAGTTAATTCATCACCTATGAACATTAATTCATCATCATTATCCACACAAAAATCCATATCTCACAAGATATTTATGAATCCTACCAGGATCTATAGGTTATTGTGTAATGTGAGTTTTTTATTATTCTATAAATATTTATGGAACTAACTCAACTTCCACTATAGGAACACATTTTTGTAAGTTAGTCTTGAACCTATCCAAGTTCTATATTCCTCCCACTAACACCTATAATGATAAATTAATTCTCAAGGAATTTATAAAATAAATGTATAAACAGTTTTTTCTTAGTATAACTATAGAAATAATATCTCTTACTTTCCTTAGGATAACCAACAAATAAGCACTTATCAGAATTAGGGTCATGTTTTTTAGAAACCAAATGATGTGTGTATAATTCACAATTCCAAATATTCATAAAATACATATTGGGACATTACATAGTCCATATCTCATATGGTACCTTTATGGATTCTTTATATGGAACATGATTAAGTAGAAATGCAACAGTCTCTAGAGAATAACCCCTGAATTAAATTGGAATGTCACATTGACTCATCATTGATCAAACCATGTTTAATAGGTCATCATTCCTCCTATTAGACACACAAATCTACTTTTTTTTATTTAAGTGGAGTTATTTTTGAAACAATTACACAATCCCTCAAATGATAAATGAATTCATGGATCAAGTATTCACCTCCTCGATCTGATCATAGGATCTTAATAATTTTTTCTAGTGGATTTTGTACCTCATTATAAAAAAATTTGAACTTTTAAAAAATTTCAAACTTATGTCTCAGTAGAAACCCATAACTATAAAAAAGAAAGTAATTATGAAAAAGTAATGAAGTAATTAAAACCAAAAATTGTTTGAGCACTCATTAGTCCATGTACATCATTCTGTTTGTGGTTCAACAGTCCACTAGCCATTTCACATTTTCACAAAAAGGGGTTTTGGTCATTTTTTATAATAAAAAAGATTTGAATATATCAAATGATTCATAATTGAATGGTTTGAATAATCCAACTCTATGGATTCTTTGGATGTGTTTCTCATTTATAAGTCCATGGAAATAATTCCAAAGGTAAATGAGATTAGAATCAACACTAAACTTCTTATAAAGAATGTTATAGGTAGATTATCCATATCTAGAATGTATAAACTATTTATTATTTATTATGTTCTAAATTCCATAAAACATTCCGTTCATATATATATAACAGAATGTTTTCTTAATAATGAATTAAAATATCATCCTATAAGAAACTAGTTTGATTCAACCTAACTTATCACTCGATCCAACCCATCACAAGGCTTGAGATGTGTTCTCAATCAACCAAGACTGGAAACTAGTTCTAGGGTATCACAATTGACCAAGTGGGGATGATTTAAACCTTGAATCCAATAAACACATGAATTACTCCCAAGAATATGGAATGAATCATCTGTAAGTTTTACATCAATGCCATCAAATAAATAGATTCAAAATATATGAATGAAACAATATAGTGTAATCAAAAGTAGAAACAAAAAATAACTCATAAATATCATATCAGCAATATAAATAAATGGAAACTAATATCAATTTATAATAATACCAAAAAGAATTAAGGGTTATATAGACCGATAGAGCATAAACCAAAAGCACTGAGAAACCCAAGATGATCTATATGATCCCAACTCCATATGACCCATGGTTACCACCACTACAACCTCAAAGAAGGATGATGAGAGTCAGGAAGAGACACAAAACTACATGGTGCCTTTTCCATTATCAGTATCCTATAAAATGAAGTCTATATATACCCAATGGTATATGTAAGGTGTGAGGAAAAGCCTAGCAGGACACCACCATGAATCTATAAAACACTTTTCACCATGAAAACCTTTAATTATAGTTTGAAAACTATTTTGAAAACACTTACATAATCCCTTTGGTTTTATAAACAAATTAAACCACTCTATAAGAAATAATGAGGCAATATCTGATATAAATGGGCGTAATAAATATCCATCAAATCACTAAGTCAATACAAGTGTGGTCATAAGCAATAAGAATCATCTCAAGAATAACATATGCAACATGGGGGAAGCTTTGACTTATGGGTTCCAAAGGTAACTAAGACTTACTCATAGAACATTGGTCATCCTATGATCCTAAACAAGTTGTAAGACCTAGGCCTCTCAATGAAACACCATAAATGACCCCTACCTAGTACTATTCATAAAGCTAGAGTAGTACCTTCTTGGTCACCCACCTACCTAAAGTCACCCATGTTCCAACATAATTATTCAAATCAAATAAATTCCCAAAGAACCCAATAATAGTCCACAACCAATAATACACCATGAAATCGCATTATTCTTTAAAAATACTCTTTGAAAATACATTTTAAATCAAGGAATACCTTGGAAACATTTTTACAAACACATTATAGGTAAAGACTTCTCCTTGGCATCCAAAAGACCCAGGATCGAATCTGGGTAGGGACAAATTTTCTAGTGGTGTAGCAGTACTATAACAGGTCACTATAGTAGTGGTGACTGTAGAAGCAGTGACATTGTAGCGGCAGAGGTACTGTAGCTGTAACTGTAGTGGTGGAGGTATTGTAGCAGGTACTGTAGTAGCTCAGGTACTGTAACAGTACTATTCACTAAAGGGCCCCTTGGGCCAAAAAATGGGCTTTAAAACCTTTTATTTAGGACACTTGGCCTTGGGAATTTGGGATATGTAATGGGTCTCCCTCTACCCAGAAAAAAAAAAGAGGTCTTTTCTTTATTAATTAAATGAGGATTCGACCCCAACCCTTAAAAAACCCTTTTTAATGGAAATCCATGAGAAATTATTATTTTTCCAACACAAATGGAGTACTATAATGAAAACACAGACAACTTCCCTTGATAAATCAAATAAATCATATAATGTTCATAAAACGAAAGTAAAAACTCAATAACAAAGGTATGCCAAAAGAAATGTCAAGATATGTAGAGACACTTAACTTTAAACAAATTAAACTTCATCGCCTTCACTTGAAATCCCTAGAAATGGGAAGTGAGAATCCTTACAAGCCTAAACCACACAGAAAATTCATTAAATTATAACCCATAACCATATATTCATCCCCTATGGGCTTATAGGGTTCCAAAATTATAAAAATAAGGGAAGAATAAGACACGGGAGGGAGAAGAGAGGAAGAAACCAGGTGAAGTTGAGTCTTAACATAAATAAAACCACTAATGATCAAGATAGAACACCAAGGCGAAAAGAGGGGAAATCTCCCATGAAATGGATGAGGGTTAATGTGAAATAAGGAGGAAGGGGGAGAAGGGTTAAACCTCATAATGGTATAATGGTAAATTACCTAATTTTCAGAATTTGATCCATGCTGCATGGTTTGGATATACAATTTTTCAAACTGTGTTCCAACCATACGAGACACATCTATTAATAAATTTAGGACAAAAATTTTTCCTAGGAATACCACATGGTCTGATAAACCATATGAAACTAAATTTTTTCCCAAACACCCCTCTCACATAGTTAGGCACACAATTACTACTAACCATGTGTTAATCGTGCACACCAGTCTATTTCTCCAAAAACATAAGGTTTCTGACTTCCAACACCCAAGAAACTAAAATAATAAATATATAAAACAATAAAACTCAAAAAAACATACTATTTAACTTACTAGTATCACAATTATACCCACCATGAAACTTTATGCCATCAGAAAGTCTTTTATTCCCTAATTTAATAAGAGGTGTGATCATTGTTCTCTCTCTAGGGTCTAATGTTTCCCAAAACTCTATGTCATCATAGCCCCACTACTATAGAGCAGAGACTAATGTACCATATTATGATGAATCATTAGACCAAGCATCCCAAAAATATAAACTAACTTTTCAATGATGGGTGCATTTGGCTCTTATTATAAATCCTCCCACTCAACCATGATAGTAAGTCTAACTAGAACAATTTGTTTCTCAAGTTACACCACAAATCAAAAGTCCAATAAAACATGGAATCATCCTATCTCAACCACCTAAATGATGGGGTCCCAATTAAATTAATATTCAAGAAGAGTACCCAATCATCAGCCCAAAACATCAGTGGAACACAAGACAAATGTTGGGGGATTTTTTTCATTTTTTTATATCATTTCTAATCCTCTATAAATATATTGAGTTCCAATAATACATTATAGAAACTCAGTTCATAGGGGAACTCACATAGTCACCCTAAAAGTTTTTTAGGGAGTCATATATATTGAGGTTTGGTAACCATTATTTAATGAGGTCAAACTAAACACTAGATGTTTTTCCTTAATCCACCTAAACCAAGAGTACATGATCAAAACATATGTTTAAGAATCTGGTTGGCCTACTTAGAAAAACCATCCATATGAAGAGTCACACATATATCACTTAAAAATAGACCTACTCCCTAAAAATCCTATATCTATTTCAAGGTAAGCACAAACCTATTCTAGGGGAGATGACAAGAATGGGAGACCAAGTCTGTCTAGTTGAGGTCTTAATACAATTTAGAATTTATCTAAAATGGTAGAATAAGTAAATAACATCTCTAGATAGAGAATATATTAAAAGACCATATCTACCATAATTACCTAAAAATAGAAATTCTCCAAAAAAACCAACTACTACTCTAAGAATCATTCATAACTTCCTCAAAGGAAAGTACAACCTATGAGAATACCCAAATATTATAGATTGAGATTCATCTAAATCTTCTAAGTAAGAGGAAAGTAAATGGTAACTCACTAATAGATCAAGAAGAGCTTCCATGGGCCCGATCCTTAGATTAAGAAACTTGATCACACATATAAATCTTCTTGAGACCAACCCATCATAAAAAAGCCTCTCTACCACCACCATCTCATGCATATATTTTCAAGAATATAAACTATTCAAAAGGCAAGATCACGATCAAATAAAATCACCACTCACTAGAAATATACAAAGAAACTAAAAACAACACATCAAATAATAATTAATTCAAACCCCATTTAACTATAATATATCAAATATAGGGCCTAAACAATCAAAAATATGAATCATACTGAGGTTTATCCTCATAAGAACTAGAATTACCTGGAGAAACCAACCCATTAACCTGAATTACAACTCAAATCAACTCTCCCCTAATACAATATCACTACCATGGCCTTTCTAAAGGTATCCTCAAGGATGATAAACCATGATCAAACTAAAAAAATTGGGTTCGGTGAAAACCTCTACAAAGGAATTGAACCTTTATAAATATATTATGTGATTCACTTCAAAATAAGGAACAAAAACTCTTGAGAAACACTTGACTCACTCCTTCATAGCATGATCATCCTAAAGAGGGATTGAATTTTCAATAGTTTCTCACACTATCTCACCACCATTGATTAAACTCTGCCTTAAAGATTCTCAGGACATGTTATTGTATAGGTGTGTCTGGTAAATAATTTTTCACTAACATAATTCAACACTCCACACATTCCCGTGACAATTTTCTTCCTTGAAACTTCAGGTTTTTTGAGAGGATGAAAAATTATAGCATCCCCTCTAACCACCATATCACCTCATTCCAATTCTAACCATCACCAAAAAAAATAATGGTTATTAAAAAAACCTAGGATAGCATCCAAGAGCATGAGGACACCAACTCCACCACTCAACTCAAAGTTTATGTGTATTCAATGAACAAAGATACCACTCATTTATAAAGAGATGATTTAATCATAAGTTCATTCCTAAGAAAAAACTACTCTCCATTTAATAAGATATTTCCAAGAGGTAGGCATTTAATAACATAAAATATGAATTCATACAATCAAGTTCTCACTACCCAGATCAAATGGTAGCATCATAACCCAAAGAAAACTCAAAAATACACATAACTAAGGTAAATGATCGTACCACGATTCACTGTTTTACTACACCCTTACACTGATATTTTAAACTAGTTTTTTAATAAATATTACAAATATAATAATAAACTACACTTTATGTTTGAATAAATTAATTAATGTTAATCAATATTAGAATGGGCAATGTTACTTGTTTTTGTTATTTCAATGTAGGTGGAGATGATTTGGAGGACATTTGATGAAGTGGAAGAAAAATGGGCCAAAATTTCATGGATCCATGAACATATATACACTGTTTTAAATAGAACCCAATCTTGATTCGGCTACTATGGGGCCCATCCGAACTGATCTACCCAAGCCACCGAATATGCACAAAGTCAAAAGTTTTATTCTGTATTTTATCAATATCTCGAGCTATATTTGTCAAAATGGTGCCACACTTTCAGTGGTTATAAATAAGACGTGGGGATACAACTTTCCAGTTTTTTCAAAATAGAGATTCGGCTGTCCAAGAGTCGAAAACTTTTATCCAAGTGGTTTATCAAAATCTGGGTGCCCAAAACCACTTCTCATTTTGGATATAAAAAGACACCTTGGGCACCCCATTTGCAAGTTCGGCCATGAGGAAAGGTGCTGCCATTTTGGAGTCCCCAAGGAGAATTATCAACATCCCTAGCAGTTCTGGAGGCTATGGGAAGTTATACCCCAACATCTTTCTCTTCCTCCTCTCCCATGGGTTTCTAAACCCCTTGTGATCACCCAGGGAGGAAGGTGATGTAAATCCCAAGCTTCATGTTTGTAATATTTGAATGATCTTTTGAATTACAGGTTGTTGTGTTGCTTTTCATAATCCTATATTATTATTTAATTGAGTTATGTACTAGTATGTCATGCTCAACTCATATGATCGTGTTTGGGGGTACCCATTCATGTGATGTTTCACACACCGTTCATCACTTTCTTTCCCCCCTTTCAATTGCGGTGTTTGTGTGGTTAATATTGGTCAATTGAACTCAAAAAATCACTATCAAGGCCATGTACATTTATGTCATGGTATCACAAATAAATAACATACAAACCTGGACAGCGCATCGAGTTCTTCTTGTGTTTCCTTGGTGAGTTTCGGTTATGAAGTCAAACACAATTCACCCAATCATCGGCGGTGTCCGGTGAATCATTGTGTGTTTTCAACTAAAACCTACGAGTTATCCTAGTATAAACTCAGTAACATTATGGTTCTAGGTGTTACAAACTAGGGATTAAAAGATCATAACCCTATATCATGAAGCGATGAATGATAAACATCATGAGAGTGCCTCGAATTGATCACGCTTAATTAATTCTGTTAATCTCTACATTGTTTTATTGCATTCATTTTCTATTTTCATCTTTAATCATCAAACCCCCAAGTTTTAAAAAACCTCATTCAACTTCTACTTTCATAAACAAAACCCTATTTTTAAATTAATGATCTAATGCTCTATCGAGAGACGACCTAGGGTTGTTGCTATACTACAGAAATTCTAGTCAAAATTAAACTACTAATTTGACGTTCTCGACTACGTGATCAAATTTTGGCACCGTTTTCGGTGATCCAATATCATTTTTTTCTTTATTTCCTTTTATTTATTTATTTTACTTCTTAATTAGTACTCCTTTAAATACCTCACCCCCATTTGATTGTTTTTGTTTTGGGTTTTGTCTTTATTTTTGGTTGTTTTTGGTATGTTTTCTATCTCTATCTCTTCTTCTTCTCCATCTCCCTCTCTATAATTCTGTATTATAACATTATATTATCTTTTCAACCTTCTTAAGCGATTTTATCCATATTCAAAAAAAACTTCACATCTTATTTGCATGACCCGAACTGGTAAAGAAACACTACTTGAATTTGACCATGAAATTGAAAAGTCACTTCACACTCAAATAAAGGAATATAGAGAAGGTAAATCAAGTAAAATTGAGGAACCCCTGTTGGAACCTCAAGTGGTCCTAAATCAATCCAAAATTGAACCCAATCAAACCCAAGAAAACATGGCTGCAAATAACCGAACTTTAAAATAACTGAACACCCCTGATGTGGAGTATCAACCTGCGTACATCCAATATCCCGAGGAAGCAACCAAATTTGAGCTAAGATCAGTTCTCATCCACCTTATTCCTAAATTCCATGGTCTTCCTGGTGAGGACCCTCATAAACACCTTAAGGAGTTTCACATAGTGTTCTCCACCATGAAACCCCAAAATGTGTCTAAGGACCTAATCAAATTTAGGGCCTTCCCTTTCTCCCTTGATGGTGTAGCCAAAGATTGGATATATTATTTTCCTACCATGATTGGGGGATGGAAAGAACTTAAAAGACTCTTTTTAGAGAAGTTATTCCCTGCCTCCAGAATGACATCAATTAGGAAATAAATCTGTGGAATTAGGCAATCACAAGGAGAGACCCTTCCTGAATACTGGGAGAGATTCAAAAGAATTTGCTCAAGATTCCCCCACCACCAGATCAGTGAACAACTATTAATCCAATACTTTTATGAGGTACTTATCCCCATGGATCGTGGAATGATTGATGTTGTAGCTGGTGGTTCCCTAGTTGACAAAACTTCATCCTCCACTCGTGACTTAATAGCCAACATGGCTCAAAATGCACAACAATTTGGTACATGAGCTATTGCACCAACCCGAGGAGTTCATGAGGTAAGTCATTCAGCCCTAGAACAAAAGGTAGATACTAAACTTGATGATATTCTTACCCTTCTAAGGAAATTATCTCAAGCACAAGGTAACCCGCACTCTACTTATATTCCATTACATTGTGGTATTTATTCTGATAACACTCATTTTTCTGACCAGTGCCCAGAACTTCAAGATTCATCTGAGTCTTGTGCAGCTGTGTTCCCAGGGCATCCATTCCAACAAGCATCTCCCTTCAAGCAAGAACAATTCAGGCCAAATCCAAATCTAGGGTGGAAAGCACAACCCCAGCACCGACAAGGAGGAAACTCAAGATACCCCAAGCATAATTGGTATCAACAAGTCCAAGGTATGAAACCTTATTATCCATAAACATCTCAAAACAATCCTCCTCCTCCCAAATCTGAACCAAGCCTTGAGGATATGGTGAAGCAAATGGAAACCCGGAACCTTCAGTTCCAACAGACGACACAATCAGCAATTCAAGACCTACGAACTCAAGTGGGACAATTGGTGAACACCATTGGTGATCTTAAGATGCAGGGGTCTGGAAAACTACCATCCCAACCCATTTCCAATCTGAAGGACAAAGTTAATGTATGTGCAATTACACTTTTTAGTGGTAAAGAAGCTTCTACTTCTACTGATTCTATGAAACAGGTATGTCCCCCTCTTGAAAACACTCCTTCCCAACCCTCAAAAATTTCATGTAATGAAAAAAAAAGGGAAATAAAATTATCTTTGATGATTCAAATTAACAATCCATTCCTCTTCCTTTCCCACAAAGACTCTCTAAATCTAAGAAGAATTTTGATAATAATATTGATAATGAGATAATGGATACATTTAAAAAAGTTCAAGTTAATATTCCTTTATTGGATGCAGTCAAGAAAATTCCCCATTATGCCAAATTTCTTAAAGAACTTTACATCCATAGATGAATACTGAAAGGGAATGAGAGACTCAACTTGGGTAGGAATGTCTTGGCCTTGATTTAACCAGTAATTCCAACCAAATTCAAGGATCTGGGCACATTCACGATATAGTGTACCATAGGGGAGACCTTCTTTTATGATGTTATGCTAGATTTAGGTTCTTCCATTAATGTAATGCCTCACTCTGTGTATAATTCTCTATTGGTTGGAGAGCTTCAAACAACAGGAATTGTAATGAAACTTGCCTATAGGAGTACAACACATCCAAAAGGAGTGATTGAGGATGTCCTTGTTAGAGTAAAGAATCTCATCTTCCCTGCTGATTTCTACATTCTTGAGATGGAAGATACCCGGACCCAAGGACATTCTCCTCTCATACTTGGGAGGCCATTCCTTGAAACAGAAAAAACGACCATCAACGTTCACAATGGTACACTGTCCATGGAATTCAGAGGAGAAAATGTAAGTTTTAACATCCTTGAGGCTATGAAACACCCCGTTGAAGAGAACTCCACTCTTCTTGTCTATTCTATGGAAGTGCTCTAAAATGATGCACACACGCACAATTCTCTCCTCAACCCAAACTCCGATTCATTTTTTTTTCTTAACCCTTGTATGATTTAAGTTTTTATTCATGTTTTGAGTGTTTTGTGGGTTCTAAAAATTGTAAATTTTGTGCTTTAATTGATGAGTGTGTTCATTCTGAGGTGCCCATGACCGTCGATGATTCTTCAAATATCATCTCTATAGATTCTCTATCTTTATATAATAAACATGATCATATAGATAGTTTAATGGACCTCACTCCCCCTAAATACCCCCCCCCCCTCAATCCAGAAACCACCGGTGTTGGAACTTAAATCACTTCCTTCAAATTTAAAATATGCTTATCTTGAGGGTATTAACCAACTGCTCATCATTATTGCCAATAACCTCTCTCCACAACAGGAATTGAAATTGATCAAACTTTTGAGAGAGTGTAAAAAGGAAATAGGATGGACATTGGCTGATATTACCGATATTATCCCATCTATTTGTATGCACCATATACTTTTGGATGATGAGGCTAAGCCCATAAGACAATGTCAACGTCGTTTGAATCCCACTCTCCTTGAAGTGGTAAAATTGGAAGTCAGTAAATTACTTGCTGCGGAGATCATTTATCCTATATCTGATAGTAAATGGGTTAGCCCAGTGTAAATTGTGCCTAAAAAAACTGGAATAACAGTTGTGTCAAATGAAAGAAATGAATTGGTTCCAACATGTGTGGAAAATAGTTGGCGAGTCTGTATTGACTATCGTCGACTGAATCAAGCCACGTGGAAGGACCACTTTCCATTACCTTTCATTGACCAAATGTTAGAGAAATTGGCTGGTAAGTCTCATTATTGTTTCCTTGATGGTTATTCAGGTTATTTCCAAATCCATATAGCCCCTAAGGACCAAGAAAAGACAACATTTACATGTCTATTCGGCACATTTTCATACAGAAGGATGTCATTCGGTCTATGTAATGCTCCTGGTACTTTTCAGTGATGTATGTTGAGTATTTTTTCTGAGTACCTTGAGAGTTGTATGGAAGTCTTTATGTATGATTTCACGGTATATGGATCTTCTTTTGATGATTTTTTGGAACACCTAGGTTTTGTCCTCTTCCACTGCATTGAAAAAGATCTTGTTTGAAATTATGAGAAATGCCATTTTATGGTTGAGAGGGGGAGAGTTCTTGGGCATTTCATTTCAAATAATGGAATTCAAGTTGATAAATCTAAAATTGAATTAATTTTAACCCTTCCATATCCAAAATTTGTTCGTGAGGTGGGATCTTTCTTGGGTCGTGCTGGTTTTTACCGCCGATTCATTAAAGACTTTAGTAAGATTGAACTTTCATTGTCCCGGTTATTGCAAAAAGATTATGAGTTTTTGTTTGATAAAAATTGTGAGGATGAATTCAATTCACTAAAAAATAGTCTCACATCACCTCCCATCATCTAACCACCAAGGTGGGATCTCCCCTTTGAGCTTATGTGTGATTCCTCTAACTTTGCAGTTGGGGTAGTTTTATCACAAAGGGTTGAGAAGGCTCCTCATGTCATTGTGTATGCCTCACGTACCCTTGACCCTGCCCAAGTAAACTACACAACCACAGAAAAATAACTCCTTTCTATTTTGTTTTCCTTGGAAAAATTCCTTTCATATCTTCTTGGGTCAAAATTGATTGTGTTTTCTGACCATGTTGCCCTTCGATTTCTATTAAAGAAACCTGAATCCAAACCCCGTCTCATATGGTGGATGATCCTCCTCCAAGATTTTGACCTTGAGATTAGAGATAAGAGGGGGTGTAAAATTTTGTAGCTGAACACATTAGTAGGATTTCCCCACCATTGGACCATCATGTTGACTCACCCCTACCCATTGGAGAATTCTTCCCTCATGAGAACCTTTGTGATGTTGTGGACCTTACCCCCTGGTATGCGGAAATTGTGAATTTTCTAGCAACATTCAGGGTCCCCACTGATTTTAGCATTGCACAATCCTAGAGACTTAAGCATGAGTCTCATTGGTACATTTGGGATGACCCATACTTGTGGAGAATTTATAGTGACCAAGTAGTTCATCGGTGTGTCCCTAACCATGAGTTCACCTCTATTTTGACCTTCTGCCACACTTTGGCATGTCGGGGCCACTTTGGATCTCAATGTACAGCTCAAAAGGTCCTTGACTCATGACTCTATTGGACAACATTGTATAGAGATGCTCATAGATTTTGTAATTCATGCAGTCGTTGTCAATGCACCGAGAATATCTCTAAGAGGAATGAAATTCCCCAACAGCCCATGTTATTCTATGAAATTTTTTGATGCATGGGGAATTGACTTCAAGGGGCCTTTTCCAAATTCATTTGGCTCTGTGTACATATTATTTGCTGTTGAGTATGTATCTAAATGGGTGGAAGAAAAGGCCACCAGGACCAATGACTCTCGATTGGTTGTTGATTTTGTGAGGTCCCAAATTTTCAGTAGGTTTGGTTTACCAAGATTCATCATTAGTGATCAGGGTTCACATTTTTTCAATCGCAACATGAAAAATTTGCTTCTTAAGTATGGGGTTGAACATAAATTCTCCATTGCATATCACCCCCAAACTAATGGACAAGCAGAAATATCAAATCGGGAAGTTAAATGAATCTTGGAAAAATGGTACAACCCAATAGGAAAGATTGGAGTTTGCGCTTGGATGATGCACTTTGGGCGTACCATACAGCTTTTAGAACCCCAATCAAAATGTCACCATACAGAATTGTATTTGGAAAGGCTTGTCACCTCCCAGTGGAGGTAGAACACCATGAATATTGGGCTGTTAAACAATGTAATATGAACCTTTTAGATGCTAGTGAGCAAAGAAAGCTACAGATTCAAGATTTGGAATAAATTCGACGTGATGCATATGAGAACTCTCGGATCTATAAAGAGAAGAAAAATGATATTCATGATAGCATGATTCACCAGTGGAAGTTCCATATTGGTGAGAAGTTCCTCATGTACAATTCCAGGTTTAAGCTCCACCCAGGTAATCTTCATTCCCGAGGGCTCGGTCCTTATATTGTTACTAATGTTTACCCTTTTGGTGCAATACAGATTTTTCATGACCAAAGTGGACGAAGTCTTACCGTCAATGGGCAGCGACTTAAACACTTTTATGAGGATTTTCCAAATAATCTGGTGGAGTAAATCCACCTTCTCGACGCATCATACCAATAAAACACACCAGGTTTTATCCTTCCTTCTCACATTCTCAATTATTTCAATGAGGACACTGCACATTCTAGGTTTGCGGGTGGATACATTCCTGGTTTAGTTAGGAATTTTCATCATTTTCTCATTTCTTCTCCTTTTATCCTTCTTTATGGTATTTTCATTTTTCCCCATCAACAATTTCGAAGTTTGATAATTTGGTGACCATAAAGGGGGGAAAGTAAAAATACCATAACGAAGGCTAAAAAGAATATTTGTATGAATTTAACATCAGGGAGTGATTTTCTTTTCTTTTTTTAGTGAATTGGTTTTCTGTCAATGATATAAATGGTCGTATATATGTGAAACCTTTGAGATGATTGATGCCCCTTGTGTGATTAGTTTTTGGGAAAACTGTGTCACTAATATCTCCACAAATATTTGTACCAAACCACAAAGTGTGATTATTTCTTACTTAATATAAGGTTAATATATGTTGGGTTAATATTTTTCAGCTTTAAATGATATTTCCATATGTTCATTCCTTATTCGATATGTTTCATTACTGTACCAGATTAACCTATGTGTGTGTACCTAATGTCTAATTGTTGTACGCCCTCAAAAAAAATTGTGTCTTGGGCAGGTCAAAAACCACTCCTCCGCAACCTTTGATCTTGTTATAACTATTTCAATTAGTGTCATGAGGATATGAAACAAGGGTTGAGAGATGAGTGTGATATTTGTTCCAAATTCCCTAATAAATAAATGAGGGGAGTGATAAAATGTGCAACATATGGGGATATCTAGGTTGAGAGATTATGGTTTGACTTCTGGAAATGCTTAAGTGAGTGGGTCTTGAAATATGATTACAAAAGATGTAGGACAAGTTTGGTGAAAAATCATTTAAAGATGAATAATGTTAAAATAACCTATATTTATTTGATAGAAAGTGGAAAGAATGGTATGGAATGGTTTTCACACACACATATGGAGAGTTAGTGGAATGGTTGACTTTTTAATTCCTCGCTCATATTGGTGTCATGAATCTCTTTGAATTTTATTGTGATATGATTTATGAGACATCTTTTTTCATTTTCACTGGGAAGAACTCCTTAGTGTGGTTCGTGCATTGATCAAATTACTTTGGTGAATTAAAATTTCCTAAAATGTTAAATATTCATGATGTTAGAAATATATATATATATATATATGTGCATCATTTTATTTGGATATGTGACTTTTCCCAGGAGTGAAATTTTTTAGGTGTGGGGGTGTGATCGTACCACGATTCACTATTTTATTCCACCCTTACACCGCTTTTTTAAACTAGTTTTGTAATGAATATTCCAAATATAATAATAAACTACACTTTATGTTTGAATAAATTAATTAATTTTAATCAATATTATAATGGGAAATGTTACTTGTTTTTATTATTTCAATATAGGTGGAGATGATTTGGAGGTCCTTTTATGATTTGGAGGGCCTTTGGGAAAATTGTGTCACTAATATCTCCACAAATATTTGCACCAAACCACAAAGTATGATTATTTTTACTTAATATATGGTTAATATATGTTGGGTTAATATTTTTCATCTTTTAATGATATTTCCATACGTTTTTTCCTTATCTGATCTGTTTCATTACTGTACCAGATTGACCTGTGTGTGTGTACCTAATGTCCAACTGTTGTACGCCCTCAAAAAAATTATTGTGTCTTGGGCAGGTCAAAAACCACTCTTCCTCAACCTTTGATCTTGTTATAACTATTTCAATTAGTGTTGTGAGGAGATCAAACAAGTTTTGAGAGATGAGTGTGACATTTTTTCCAAATGCACTAATAAATAAATGAGGGGAGTGATGAAATGTGCAACATATGGGGATATCTAGGTCGGGAGATTATGGTTTGACTTCTGGGAATGCTTAAGTGAGTGGGTATTGAAATATGATTTCAAATGATGTAGGACAGGTTCGGTGAAAAATCATTTAAAACTGAATAATGTTAAAATAACCTATATTTATTTGATAGAAAGTGGAAAGAATGACATGGAATGGTTTTCACACACACATATAGAGAGTTAGTGGAATGGTTGACTTTTGAATTCCTTGCTCATATTGGTGTCATGAATCTCTTTGAATTTTATTGTGATATGATTTATGAGACATCTTTTCCATTTTCACTAGTAAGAACTCCTTGGTGTGGTTCGTGCATTGATCACATTACTTTGGTGAATTAAAATTTCCTAAAATGTTAAATCTTCATGATGTTGGAAATATATATATGTGTGTGTGTGTGTGTGTGTGCATCATTTTATTTGTATATGTGGCTTTTCCCAGAAGTGAAAATTTTTAGGTGTGGGGGTGTGATAATACCATGATTCACTGTTTTATTCCACCCTTACACCATTGTTTTAAACTAGTTTTGTAATGAATATTCCAAATATAATAATAAACTTCACTTTATGTTTGAATCAATTAATTAATGTTAATCAATATTAGAAAGGGAAATGTTACCTGTCTTTATTATTTCAATATAGGTGAAGATGATTTGGAGCGCCTTTGATGAAGTGGAAGAAAAATGGGAAAAAATTGCATGTATCCATGGACAACTGTCCACTGTTTTAAATAGAACCCAATCCTGATTTGGCTTCTATGGGGGCCATCTGAACTGATCTGTCCAAGCCACCGAATATGCACAAAGTCAAAAGTGGTGTTCTGTATTTTATCAATATCTAGAGTTTTATTTGTCCAAATGGTGCCAAACTTTCATTGGTGATAGATAAAACATGGGGATGCAACTTTATAGTTTTGTAAAAAGGGATATTCGACTGTCTAAGAGCAGAAAACCTTTCTACAATTGGTTTATCAAAATCTGGGTGCCCAAAACCACTTCTCATTTTGGCTATAAAAAGACACCTTGGGAACCCCATTTGCAAGTTCGGCCAGGAGGCAAGGTTCTGACATTTTGGAGTCCCCAAGGAGTCTTCTCAACATCCCTAGCAGTTCTGGAGGCTATGGGAAGTTCTAACCCAACATCTTTCTCTTCCTCCTCTCCCATGGGTTTCTAAACCCCTTGTAATCACCCGGGGAAGAACGTGATGTAAATCTCAAGCTTCATGTTTGTAATATTTGAATGATATTTTGAATTCTAGGTTTTTGTGTTGTTTTTCATCATCATATATTCTTATTTAATTGATTTATGTATTGGTATTTCATGCTCAACTCATATGATCTTGTTTGAGGGAACCCATTCATGTGATGTTTCACACACAGTTCATCACTTTCTTTCCCCCCTTTCAATTGCGGTGTTTGTGTGGTTAATACTGGTCAATTGAACTCACATAAGCACTATCATGGTCATGTACATTTATTTCATGGTATCACAAATAAATAACATAAAAACCTTAACAGCGCATCGAGTTCTTCATGTGTTTCCTTGGTGAGTTTTGGTTATGAAGTCAAACACAATTCACCCAATCATCGGCGGTGCCCGGTGAATCATTGTGTGTTTTCAACTGAATCCTAGGAGGTATCCTAGTATAAACTCAGTAAAATTCTGATTCTAGGTGCTACAAACCAGGTATTAAAAGATCATAACCCTATATCATGAATCAATGAAGGATAAACATCATGAGAGTACCCCAGGCTGATCACGCTTAATTAATTTTGTTAATCTCTACATTTTTTTATCGCATTCATTTTCTATTTTCATATTTAATCATCAAACACCCAAGTTTTAAAAAAACCTCATTCAACTTCTGCTTTCATAATCAAAACCCTCTTTTTAAATTAATGATCTAAGGCTCCATCGAGAGACGACCTAGGGTTTCTGCTATACTGTAGAAATTCTAGTCAAAAATTAAACAACTAATTTGACGCGCTCGACTATGAGATCAGTAAACATATCACAAAACTCCATATTAAAAGTTATAATCAAAAATATAGACCACCCACTCCTTTAAAAAAACATAAATTCTCAAAAATAATATCCATTTTGAAACCTCTCATTATAAAAATATTCTATTATTTAAAACACCACACTTCGCTCACCAAGAATTTTTGAAACATACACACCAGTTTTTAAATTCTATCTGAATTTGATTATAACATTCACTACCATTAAAAAATAGTCACAAGTTAAAATACCTCTTTATACCATATTCTTATAATAAAACTTCAAGATTCAAATATTTTTCAAAATATTCCTTTCAAAAACTTTATGAAAATCTCTTCTAACATAAATTATTTCATTAATTCCTATTTTAACGCAAAATAAACACCCATAAAATCATCCAACATAATCAATCCCAAAAATAGTTTTTAAAAATAATAGACCAATCCTCAAGGAACCAAACCATCTAACAAATCATAAACATCAATCAAAAAAATTCACAATATCATCAACTTAATCAAAAAAAATCATTCAATTTCTCTTAAAAAATTAATAACAACAATCATGACAACTTCAAATGCTAAAGGGGAAAAAACATTACAAAATTAAGAATTTACCCACTATGCATGATTTGGCTACACTATGTGGAAAATTTTGTGGAAACTATGAAAAATGGAATTGGGAGAGTTACACGCCTAGTTTTATAGGTATTTCATGGATTCTTATAATTTTTTACCTAAACCATGCACCTCTGCTTCCCTTTCCCATTTCACCCCAAAACTTATAGTTTCTAAAAATGAAATGTTGATTTTTCTCACAACCTGACTTGTCGAGGTCCGACCCTTGATTACCCCAAGCATGCATTCAATAGGCCAGGGGCTGGAGACTAGTGTTTAGTAAACATATCCCACAAATGGGAGGAATTGTCCTAAAGTAACTGTACACACACATACATCTCCAAGCTCACACAATGCTGAAATGTAAAACAACTAAAACAATGCATGCATATATTTAAGATCCCACAACACAATACAATAGTAAAAATATTTAAAGTGGAAAAGGGGTCCAAATAAAAGCCCAATAAAAAATATAAAAGTCTAACCTGCTCTAAGGGATAAGGATAAATCAAATGCAAGCTCCCGGTAAAACACTTTGTTCTATCAAGCTCTATCTATTATCCACCCACTCCTTATCCTCCCACGACACCATCAAAACACTAGTAGAAATAGTAATTTTAATGTTGCATTTATAATTTCGGTACTATATACACTGATATTATAATTGTAAAAAATTTATATTTGGCATTGGTTATTATAATAATCGACACCTAACTATTTAAACTAAAATTTTCAGTATCATTTTTTCATAAAACTAAAGCCAAAAAATCTTTATTATATTTTTAGCATTGTTTTTCTTAAAAAATTCTAAAAACAAAGTGTATAAACTTTTTAGTATCAATTTATAGAAAAATCAATGCCATAAATCATAGTTTTGGCATTGGTTTTCTTAGAAACTAGCATCGAAATCAAAATTTTTAAACTTTTTTAATGTCGGTGTTTCCTAAAATCTACGTTAAAACACTTTTTAAAAACCCTGCCCTAGAACCCTTATTTCATTTTTCGATTCTCCTTTCTTCTCTCAACCTAAAATGAGTATGAAAACTACTGAAATTCTCTGATGACTATTTTAGTGGATATTATTCGATTTGAATCTTATTTTTACAATCCCTGACCATTAATCATTCAAACTACTTCCTTGTTTCATGATGTAGGTTTTTATTTCGTCTCCATAACCCTTTTATGATTGATTGACACCCCGATTAGAGGTTTTTTGTTGTTATTTTTTGTTGTTCATTTTTTTTCAAATGTTATAATTTTTCCTTTTAGTGTTCTTCCTTACAAATAATTCAAGTGAAATTATCTATATTTCATCTCTGGTAACCCTATTACGATCGAGCGGTGTCGTGATTAGAGGGTTTTTTTCTCTTTTCTTGTTTGTTTTTTTGAAAATTATTTAATTTTTTGTTTCAATATTATCCTTAATAATTAATTCAAGGGACTTTATCTATATTCAAGATCAATATTGAATTGTAAAACTTCAAAATTTGTATGTGGTATTTAAAAAAAATTAATATTAATTCATTATCTGTCAGTTATAAATTTGATTCATTCCTTCGTCTGTTTGTATGCATTTGACTATTAATTATAATTTTTTGTTAAAGTTTGTTTAATTATATAAATTATATATTTTATGGAATTATAAAATGTTTTTTCCAATATATATGGGAATGCATATATTTTTCATGTCACACTTATTTTATATGTAAGTGAAAACTGGCAATGCATACCAAAAAATAAGCACATATCAGAATATGTATACTAGAAAATAAATACAAATATAAAGTTATGTAGAGAATAATTGGGGATGAAAGGTGTAATGATAAAGAACACCCTTCAGTAATATAACTTGATTCACCAAGATAAACTATATAGATATATATTAATCAACAACTATTTTCACATGGGACCCTCGACTGCCACAACTATGTTCTTAGTCTCATTCAAGAATACATATATCAAATTTTCACCTTAATCACTAAATTAATTATAAATCGTTAAATATTATTCCATTTCTATTCCATTGATAAATATATTAATACTTATTTTCATGTGACTTATTTACTCTAATTTCTCTTATATTTATTCTCAAGTATGTCCTCATAATCTATAATCACCATGAACAAAAACATTTTTTTACTAATTCTAATATCATTTTACATTTAATCAATCTATTTTTGGTATTAATTAAATTCCACCAAAATAATTATGTAATAGTTTCAAAGAGTAAAATTTCATCAAATAGATGGAAACAAAACATAAATTTTATATTTGGCCATCTAGGCATCAAGGATGGAATCATTCAATATAAATTATTCATAAAAAGATATTCTAATGCCCATCTTGGAATAACCATTTTATTTAAATTTCTTTTTACATACAGAGAATAAAATATGAAATAGCTAGAAAATAAGTGTGTCATGAATATATACATATGGAATTTGTGTTTAACAATATTTGTTCTAGGTTGACTAAAGAAAAATATTGATGTCTATTTTAAAGGATCTTGGTAGAATGAAAGTTGTGTTGTATGATAGTCATTTAAAAAACCTATTTAAACTTAAAAAAAATATTTGTATTTCTTTACTATGGACATCAAGAATTTTTTATAATTATTTATTTAAATAAAATAAATACCTAGAGTAATTTATTATTTATTTTATTCTTAATAATCATTGATATCTCTCACCTGATTGCAAATTTTTTTGATTAAATTTTTTTTGTGTTTAAAATTTATCTATTTATATATATTTTTTTAAATTTTTATATGTTTTATATATATATATATGTTTGTATATATGTATATATATTAGTTGAAATTAGTTGTTTTGATATTTTTAATTTTTTATTCTAATCAAATTATCTAGTTTTGGATAAGCATGACACATCATGAAAAATAAATACCTAGAGTATATTAGTTCTTATTTTATTCCTAATAATCATTAATATTTAATATATG
This sequence comes from Viscum album, assembly GCA_963277665.1. Classification (NCBI taxonomy): domain Eukaryota; kingdom Viridiplantae; phylum Streptophyta; class Magnoliopsida; order Santalales; family Viscaceae; genus Viscum; species Viscum album. The sequence goes on from OY728123.1 coordinate 1,626,444,105, forward strand.
ACTACCAATCATTTTTATTGTATGTTTTTATGTTTAAAATTTATCCATTTATATATATATATATGTATGTATGTATGTATTTAAATTTTTATATGTTTTAATATATTCACTAATTATATTATAATCTCAGGTATTAAATGGATTGTAATTGGATAAATTTATGAAGAACCACTAGTGAGTATAGAAAAGGAGTTGGTGATTTATTGGAATTTTCTAAACAAAATACTCAAAACACATATTTGATTTTATATCCATGTGTTAAGTGTTTAAATATGAGAAGGTTAAATTCTAGATAAATCAATGATTATCTCATTTTCTATGATCTAACCCTTAATTATACATGTTGGATCTGGCATGGTGAAAGAACTATAAATTCAACATCTAATATTAATGACAATATTCATAATGAGACAGGGGAATGTATTAAAGAATTAATTAATGATTTAGGTGTTAAAACCATTGATAAAACAAAAAACTATTGAATTATTTTATAAAGATTCTAAGCAACCATTATTCCCAAGTTGTAGTAAATATATAGTGTTATCAATATATTTAATATTGGTTAACTTGAAAGCAAGAAATGGTTAGAGTGATAAAAGTTTCTCTAAATTATATGAGCTTGGAAACAGGCTTCTAGATTCCAAATATTATGCCTAATGGGATTAGGATATAAAAAGATACATGATTGCCCCAATGATTGTATCTTGTATAGGAAAGAATATGAATTTTTATCAAAATTCCATACATGTGTAACATCACGCTATAAGATGGATGAAAAGGTCAAATTAGATCCATTCTTAGGTACTGACATGTAACTTCATGCTAAATCAAATAATTCCTTCCAATAATCCCTTCATATAATTACAATAAATTAACTCTGGTTCATTCTCAAGTACCAAAATCAAATCTCCTTCTAAATCAATTTGGTACCTTCCAATAATTCCTCATTTGAAGCATCTATTTTCAAATTCAATTGATGCAAAAAGGTTAAGATGACATTAAAATGAACGCAACTCAAATAATAAATTACATCACCCTGCTAACTCATCACAATGGAAGATATTTGATAAAAAAAATTGATTTTGGAAGTGAAGTTAGAAATCTCATAATGGGAGTGTGTATAGATGGAATGAATCTATATCGGAGCCTAAGTAGCCAACATAGTTCATGGACTATTTTTTGGTAGTTTACAACTTATCTCCATAGATACGTATGAAGAAAAAATATATTATAATGAGCTTGATTATTTATGGACCAAAACATCTTGGAAATGATATTTATGTGTATCTTTCACCATTGATTGATGGTTTGAAACATCTATGGGAGGCAAGTGTTAATGTTTTTTATGCATACAAAAAAGATTATTTTGTTCTTTTTTTCTATGACAATGTTCATTATAAATGAATTTCATGCATATGGAAACTTATCTAGATATAGTGTTAAGGGACATAAAGCATGTCTAATTTTTTAAAAATATACTTTATATTATCAATTAAATAATGGAAGAAAGATAGTGTATATGGGACATCGAATATTTTTGTGAATTGATTATCCTTATCGTATATTGAAAAGGAATTTAACAATTTATAGGAATGTAATCTTCCCCCACAACCATTTTTATTTGAAGAATATTACGATAGGGTGAAAAATATTGATTCAAAATTTGTAAATAAAAGAAGTTCTGGTCTTTAAAAAAATATCTAGAAGAAATAGTCTTTTTTTCAATGACCTTATTAGATATTTTAAGAGATAAAACATAACATTAATGTTATTCATGTTCATAAAAATATATGTGATAGTTTGATTGGAACTTTGTTAGATATAAAAGGAAAGAAAAAAATATGGATTAAATGGTATATTAGACTTGGTATCAATGGGAATACATTTGTATTTATCTCCCGCTATGAAAGGAAACAAAACATATTTACCTCTAGCCTGTCACACGTTAATCAAGAGTGAGAAGTTAAATTTTTCTCAGTGTATGTATGGTATAAAAGTACCTGGTGGATATTATTCAAATGTGAAGAATTTTGTGTCAGTGAATGATTGTAAATTAATAGGTATGAAATCTCATGTATTTCATGTATTAATGAAAAAAATGCTACTAGTAGCACTGTGTGGTATATTTTCGTTAGCTGTCATAAAAACTATCATCAGTTGATGTGATTTTTTCAAATCCATTTGTAGCAAAGTCATTGATCCAAATTTTTTAGATGAATTAGAGAATGAAGATGTTCTTATACTTTTTCAACTAGAAATGTATTTTCCACCTACATTTTTTGATATAATGGTTCATTTAGTGATTATTTTGGTGCATTATATAAGAATGTGTGGGCCTATTTATTTACATTAGATATATTATTTTGAAAGGTATGTGAAAATTTTAAAGGAATATGTTGAAAATAATTATCTACCGGAGGCCTCTAATGTTAAAAAAATATGTATTGGAAGAGGTGATTGAGTTCTGTAGTTATTATTTATATGAAGTGGAGCATATTGGTCTCCATATATATTGAAATTTGATAGTTGATAGTGAAGGTAGAGATATTTGAGGCTTAAAGGTAAATTTTATTCCACATGATGAAGTAATGTAGTCACATTTATATATTTTGAACAATATAGAAGATGTTAAATCATATATATCATCACATATTATTGAATTAAATAAATGATATCTAAAAAGAAACAAAAAATGGTTGATTATTGAGCATAAAAAACATTTGTTTCATGGTTTAAAGAGAATGTGATCATAGATATATCTACATCAGAAATGTTGAAATGGTTGGCAGGGGGAATCTCTTAATGTGATAACATGGTCTGGTTTTGATATAATGGGTACAAATTTTACAAAAAAAAGTTGGATTACAAGAGTACCATTCAAAATAGTGGTGTGATGGTCATCGTTGAAGTAGTGCATTTTTTTTGAGTGAAAAAGATAAAACATCAATTTTTTCTTCATCGACGTATTTTAGAGTTATTAAAGATATATGGGAAATATAATATACAAAATTTTGAGTCATAGTGTTTAATTGTAATTGGGTTGATAGTAATAGTGGTGTGAAACATAATGATAGTGGTTTTACACTGGTTGATTTGAAAATATTTAATTACAATGAGGAACCATTTATCATGGAGGCACATGCAAAGCAGATATTTTATGTCATTGATCCATCAAAAGATCGGTGGTTTATCATTTTGCAAGGAAAAGGATTCCATTTGGTTGATGAGGATGATATTGATGATGTTATTGATTTACAAGAGTCTTATTCATCTATTACATGATTTTAGGATGACTACAATGACTATAAGGAAGACATAGTGCATACAGTACGTAATGATCATGGTGAAGGGATATGGGAAACACTAAATTACTCTCCTAATTATTCTGGTAATTATTTATATTTTGTTTATTTTTTGAAATTTAAATGTATAAAAATTCTCTTTTTAATAGGTTATCTTACATATATTTTGGTTATAAGAATCCTGACATCATTATTTTTTTGAAACTTAAAAATGCATGTCTCTTTTTTTACTTACATATTTTTTCATCCTTGTTTATGAATATTGAATTTTATAATGATATTCAAGTACACAAAATTTCATTACACTTCATTGTTTCAGTGTCATATACAGAGAGAGAGGAGCAGTTACCAAGGTATATATATTTTTTCATATTATTAAATTTTCAGTAATATACTTATTTAATGAAAGAAAACTTTAAATTTATAAAAAATATTTGCAGCACTATTGATGCATCTTCAGTGGAGGATAATTCTCCTATTACTATATAGAAATCAAGTTCTTGAGTTGATAAACATGGTATTACACATTTACCAAAACTGTCACTTGTTCATGGAGATGATAGATTATATATTTCCATTGATGGGATAGAGAAATAGCAGATTTGGGATGCCATGACAGTAAAATATCTCAATTGATTTATTTTATCTCATTTTATTAATTTTAAATATTTTAAATGACTAATATTTAATTTATTCAATTAAATATGACATTCAATTTTAAGTAAATTAAATCAAGTAGGAAAAGATACCTCTCTTTAGTGGTGGTTCGATGGAGATATTTTAAAACAAAATTGACAAAAAAATTATATTTTTGGAAATAAAAAAGCTGAAAACTCGTGCCTTAAGTATGAGTTTATAGATTCAGATACATGGAAGAAATTTATTGACAGCTGACATGAAGAAAAATTTTAGGTATGATATTTATTTTACATTGTAAATTTTATTATATATTTATCTAATTACTTATTAGTTTATTTTACATAATAGGCCTCCATGAGATATTATCAAGAGATCCAGTTGCAAAATGTATACCCTCATACTTTATCACTTGAGGGTATCAGTTATTTGAGCAGAAAATGATTGAAGAAAAATTTGAAACATTAAGAGATCAATCTAGTAATGGTTTAGAAGAGGTCCAGTTTGGTCCTCTATCTCCTCCCACTCACCATGAATAATGGAAATGATTGAGAAGAAAGAAAAATGAAATGTAACTTATAGAGCAAGCTAAGAAAGTAGCTGAAAGAATTGTAAGTAAATATTTTTTTATATCTCATTGATGTTTATATTTTTAAAATTAAAAACATTTATATAATAATTTAATTTTATATTTTAGGATGACCTTATGGATGAATAGATCCAGGGAACTTTTATCCCTAAGGGTAGTATGGATATCCTAGCTACTACTTTAGGAAAGCAAGAACACTCAGGCCGAGTAAGAGGGTATCAAGCGGGTGTTAGTATTAGGAACGTTTTTTATAATCAAAGTAAGTAGTCAATAGATCTAGAAATTGATTCCTTAAAAGATGATATGAAAGAAATGAAACAGTCCATGACTGATCAAATTCAATCAGTTATGAAAGCTATATTTGAACAATTTATGAGACAATCACATCCTGCTCAGCCTACCCCGTCATCCAAACTTGCCTAGTTTTCCCAACCTTTTCAGTTAGATTCACAGCTTGTACAGACTGCCCAGTTGGCCTAGCCCACCCATCCTACCTACTCAGATCCTCTGACTCTTTGTTTGGACCCAACATTATATTGTGAGTTGTATACTGGAGATCCACATGTATGTATTATAGCATACGAAGTCATACATATTTTTGGGGATTATGTACACCACCAGCCTATGCAGTTGGGTTATGTTAGAGTATCGGTGTATGATATTATTAATCATAATTGTCCACTACCATTTCCTATTGAGGAGGTTATCATAGTTGGGGATTGTATGGGTTAGTTTTTACTTTGTCCGGCTAACCTTCCTCATTATCTGTCATATGAGATATGTGTTGTTTATAAATATTAATTACATTTGATTGAGAATTACTTATAATGTTTTCTGAAATTTAATTTGTATAGGATTATCTATAATCAAAAGAAATTATACAAAGGAAAAAAAGTTTTAAGAACCAATAGTTGTAGATACTTCTAAATCTAATGGGATAATATATTATCCTAGAATTTTGCTTCATTGGATAATTTATCTGAGTTTCAGATGATGGTTGAAATATGTGGAAGAGACTATCCATTGAGAATATTTAAAAAATATATCATGGATCTAATAGAGTTTAAATAGATCAGTGTTCCTTTGTTTCAGTTGTTTTCCATATAAGTAAATTTATGTTTGAGTTTAAAATTTTCTTTAAATAAAGATGATTTTAAGTGACTTACTATTTTACTTATTTAATTTGGTATTTATCCATGCTTATAATACAAAATGAGACCATTGGTGTTTATGGTCTTAAGGATGAATAATTTATTTCAATGGCTCTTCAATATGTGAAGACTATTGGTAGAGTTAAATATATATCTGAGATATTATTAAACACAGATATTGGATGTTGGTTTTTAGAATTCCTTGTTGGGTAAGAACACTATTATAATTATAAACTAATTTTCATTATAATGTCATTAATTGTGAAAATTTTGTATTGTAGAGGGAATTCTATGTTAGGTATATTTTGTCCAAGTGAATGAACCTTATATTGGTTTTTCTCTTTATTAGGCCATGTTCATAAAAAATGTAGCACCTTATTAGAAAGGTAAGTTTTTTTCTTTTTTATAAGTTCATTATTTTTAATTTCATTGTTTATAAATATTTTATTAGTTAATATATATGAAAATGAAGGTCATGGATAAAGTTTAACAAAGATCACTTGTCGATAAAAAATACAAATCCAATCCAATGCATGAAAGTATAGGTAAATATTTTTATATTACATAATATTTTAATTTTTGATATATTTATATATATATGTTGGTTTTTAATATCAAGCTAATGTTTTATAACCTCAGTGTTATCATCAATAAGGAATCATATAATGTGGTTATTATGTTTTATGATTCATGTATGAGATAATCACAACTGAAGTAAGGACTGATTTTCATAAGGTTTGTTAATTATATTAACTATTTTATATTTTCTTTAATAATATTCTATTTTTAATCTTATAAAATTTTATGTTATTGTATACATTCAATGAAATTGAGTCATATATGAATGATTAACTTACCCATATTAAGTCCATATTTGCGAACTAATTTTTTAGTATGGTTGTGATTTAAATTATTTGTTATGTTTTTTTTAATTTTTATTTTTAAAATTATAGTTTTCTAATAAAGTGTTCAAAAACTAATAATTTTTTTATAATAGATGTTTAAAGTTAATAATCTCAAAAGAATACTTCAACAATAATTTTGGATGGTTATGTTATAATTTATCCGGTATGTGTTTTTTAATTCTAGTTTAAAATATATTTATGGAAATGTTTTTTTAATTAAGTTGTCAAATATTGTTTTTTTATAGATTTGTACTCCTCATACCTATGCATTTCTTTATATTTTGTTTTTTATTATAGGTGCACTATTTTTCTAGGATGTAATATTTGTAATTTTATTAAATAAAATTACTTTCGGCATTAGTTTCCTCTAAAACCGACGTCGAACACCGATTTTCCAGAGGTGTTCAGCATCAGTTGTTTTGTGAAAAATGACATTGAAGACCCATTTTCCAAAGGTATTTAGTGTCATTTTTTTTAGAAATCGATGTCGATATTGTGACATTGCATTATCAGCATTAGTTTTTCTTTATAAACGGTGTCACATATCTAATATTTTTTCATCTTCATTTTTTGGAAATTTTTATGGAGTCGGTTTCAAAAAAACCAATGCTGAAAAAATTATTTACAAATTCACCTTTATAAACATCGGTTAAAAACTGATGTTAAAATAAAATAAAAACTGATGCCAAATTTTTTTTCATTAGTGAAAGGATCTTCGTTAACATAAGACATTACAAGTGCAGGAAAATCCCATGTAGAGGCGAGTATAACAATACTTAGTAGGACACCCCAAAAACACTAAACATGAAGCACCAAGTACAGTTAGATCAATATAAGATATAAAAATCAATGTATAATAGAAACACCTAGATATACTCAGGAAAGACACCATGCAAATAGGGGGTCATAACCAACTGCCAGCCACAGGATCTTGTTCGAAGAAACACTCATTACAATAGAATCCACTCCATAAGCCATGAAATTATTAGAGACACTCGATGAAGAGGTCTAACTCATTGGGTCCCACCCAATAAATCTCACCGGTCTAAGGATACCCTAATACAAAGATAGGGGTTACACCCATAACCATTGTGGGACACCACGAACCCAGTCTGGATCAACCCGCTATGTAGCGGATCATATGCCAACGTTACCACAAAACCTACTGATATGGACTTATTAATGGAGGATCAACTTCCTACTAAGGGATGTCACTCTGGTTTCAAAAACTCTAACTAAGGAACAAAGGATGATAGAGGATAGCACTCTAGCCTCATGGAGGGACACCACAACTCTATCTGAGACTTAGCCTCTATAGGGGATCACAATCTAGTGAATATGGATATAATGTCACATTGTAACCTTGAGGGAAATGACTAAGAGAATTTAATAAGCCTATACTAGTCCAATATAAGAAAACAAAGAGCCATAATAACTCTTGAAGGGCGTACATGGCGTATACTAGGGGGTGCATAGCATGTCCAGTTATTCCCATGTTTTCCCATATAAAAGATCCTCACACAGCATGTAGTCTCCATATACACAGCATGTAGAAGTAGTACATAGTGTGTAGAGACACACAGTATCCTTCATGTGTCACCTGGACATGTCTGTGTACCGAAGTCGTGTCCATGTATCGACTCGTGTATTCCAATCCATGTCTGTGTATCAGTGCACGACATATCATCTGACCATGTATTTTTACCCAATGTTTGTGTACTCTCTGAAGTACATTTCGAGTCACACGAAAGGGGTCACATGCTGTGTAAAAAGGGTCACATGTTGTGTGATCCTTAACTCTGGATAAAACTCTAGTGTTGCAGCCAGGGGCACATGAAGTATAACTCTGGATTACACACCATGTTGCTCACGATTTCCCAGATTCTCTCTGCATCATCCCACACCTCTTCAGAGCCTCTACCCTTACCAAAAATTGAATATTGAGGTTCATCTAGACCTTTACAACATTGATCTATGGAAAACTAAGCTTGAATCTTCTTGTAAAATGGATCTACACATCGTTCTTCATTATGCACTAAAGAACATTGAAGAATGAGAAACCAGGTATCCAAAACCATCAGATTCACTGCCACTTCTATCATCACACCACTTTCATGTTGTGCCGAACCTAGATCTAAAATATTGGATCATTTTTCTAAGAAATATGTGCACAAAGATCGATTGATCAAGATATGTCGAACTCTGGTTGTAACACCCCAAGCTTCTATGGTACGCTTCTCTTGGAATAATGTGATAGCATGTGTTGTACGCAACATCGAGTTCTAACACACCATAACCAATCAAACTAGCCGTTATGAATAGTAATACCTAATTTTTTAAATTATATATATTTTATATTTCAAAATGGACTTCATTTTTGGATTCAGAATATCAAAATTATCCTAAGTTGAATTTTTGGTATTTTTCTGAGAACTTCCAATTTTTATGAATAGTGAAAAATACTTAAAAACAACTTTTTTAATCAAAATAATTTATAGTGATAAATTATATTATTTAGTGGTTTTAAATTATAATTAGAATATATTTTTACCATTTTATCCAATGGTGTTCATTATAATTAATTTCACTTTGAAATTGGACATAAACAATTGTCAATCTTTTGATATATATTGTTTCTTAAAAACAAGCTATTTATTGTGACAGCGGGAATTAATTATAAAATTAATTAATGAAACTTTTATGTTTGTAATTTTTTAAAATAGACATCATTTTTGAATTCGGAATATCAATTAGAGTTTAGGGTGAAATTTTGGCATTGTTCTGAAAAACTTCAATTTTTGATGAATAGTGAAACCACTAAGTGGTAGTTTAAAAAAACTGAATTTTTCATAAAACTTAATTTTACCGCTTCTGTTATTAGAATTTAGAAAATCCGAGAGACACGATTAATATCAAGGAGTAAAATTTGGTTCAATAAGATGAAAATAATTTTTGGTGAATAGTAACTTTTTACTTTTATTTACCACGGTTAAAAGTAAATAGGGTAATTAAGGGTAAATATTATATTAATATTACCCTAACAAATGTCCTAATTCTATTGGATAAGCTTAATTAGACCAAAAATAACCTTAGGAATAAAATATTATCATTTAGGTCCACTTGGATTAGATTAGGACATTTATTATTATTTAATTCAAAGAAGAGTTAAAAGAGTTAAAATCAATGTTTATTTACTAAAACATTTTTAATATAGGGTTATACAAAAGATAAATTCGATTGTAAATATTCATTAGAAATATAAAAAGATTTCCTACATAATTATATTTTATTTATAATTTTTAGATGTTAAATAATTTAATTTATTTATGACACAATGATGATGCAGTAATTACCATAATAGTGAAAAATTAAAATAATTGATATTATAAATACCCAAATAAATATAATTTGAGACTTTTAATGAATTACACTAATTTTCTTGGTTAATATGACATGTTAGGATTGACCTAAGTAACGTTTTTTGAATTAATAATTCTGTTATGATTTTCACAAAAATCAATTATTGAATAGTGTCAAAATTGACATAAAAGCGTTTTTAAAACAAATATTATATTATTAATTGATATTAAATTCCTAAAAATCTAAGGTTCGTCCAAGAGACTTATATAATGATATTTTTATCATTAATATACCACTTGGGGGTCTCTTGGATGTATATAGTAAGTTTATTAACCATATAATATAAAAATACAAAGAGACATTGTAAAAGTGAAACTAATTAACTAAGAGTTAATACTTAATGATAAGGTTAATATAGTAACCCAAACCTGTCTAAATTCTATTGTTTGAGTGGTTTTAGACTTATCACAACCTTACCCTTTAACTAATCCACTTTGGAGCCATTATAAACTGAATATGAATTTATTATAAAATAATATTTCTAGCATTTCCAAAGGTGCCCCTCACCCCTCTTATAAAAGGGCACTCTCCCTTCTCATTAACTCACACCTTCAAAGCCTTTTGGCTCGGCCAAATTCTGCCCAAATACTCTCTCAACATCGCTAAATTCATCCTAGAGGCCTTTATTTAGTCAGAAATCCAACCTAAGAGCCCTTTTGATCAAATCAAAAGAAAGAACCCGAAGAAGAGGTAATGATTTCACCACCCTTTTCCAAGTTCCTTTCTTCTTCCACTTCTTCCTTCTTTGTTATTACCATTCTAAAATAATAACTCCAGTATCTTATATATACTGTGATGTTATTATAAATATGGTACAACCATATTGATTATTCTATCCATCCTTTGAATAACATGTCACCATATGTGTGTACGTACAGCTTACCGTCTCCACGTCGTGGTGTAATTGTTATTCAATAAATTATTATTTGGATGGGTATAATAATGATGTGTAACTCATGTAAATAATAAATATAACATGATAATTATTATTTATATATGTTATACCATCCAATTATATATTATTTTAATATCAAAAGAATGATATTGTCGCTCGTGCGTACGTACGGACTACCGTCTCCACGAACGCGATAAGATTCATTCTTCATTGTATCCATTCAAGTATAATTCTCATTTTATTATTAATAATAGTATCTAAGGACTTTATATAATTCTGGATATGAATAAGATACAACCTATCCATGACAAACATGGCTTACGTAACAAAACATATAAAAGAAAACGAGTAAGATAACACCCGAAACAACGATAATACTAAGATATTATTAACAAATCAATGTTAAAAGATCATATATGATATCATATTCTTGTATAATTTAATAACAATTATTTCACCATTATACAGGAGGTTAACCTACCCCCAACCAAGGAAAAGTACAAGGTAAGGGTTTATTTCGCAATCTCTTCATTATCCGAGGTTGTTTATACGTAATAATCTACTGAGATCTCTTTATCATCCACATCCATGTTTCTTAAAAAAATAAATTTCAAAAAAAAATTACTATTTACTAGAATATGGGTTAAAGTCATTTATACCCTTTTTTGACTTTTTATAAGAGGTTTATAAAGGAATCTTTTCGTCGTTTTCCAAACAAGGTGTTTTTTAACCTTTTTGACAAAATTAAGGTAAGAATGTTTTTTTAACTTATACGGCGGGTGCGGCTATTTCCCGCCGTTATAAAATCGTCGAAGCTTCCCTTACAAGCTTATAAGAAAATTTTCAAAGAAAATTTTTTATTTTATAAATATATGACTCTTAAATGATTTAAAAATAGAAAGATATATTTCTCTAAAAAGAGTTTTGATTTCATCTATGTCAACATCCTTTGATGGATTTTACGCTTATTTGAAGTTGATTTATTATAAAACAAAACTTCTATATTGTATTGAAGGTTTTGTGATATGTTTGACTATGGATGTTTTATTTTTATACCATTCAAGGTTTATGGATGAATTATTTACATTTCGTATGCTAGTTTTAATACGAATGTTTATGTTATGCTTAAACCTTTTCATATGGGAATGCATTGGACTTAATATGTGACGGGTGGAGCCCGCTATAGCTCCTCGATGCATCGGTTGGTCTCATGAGACAAACTAGTGTCTTGGCACAAGGCCTTGACAAAATCTTATTTCTAGTCTTGGCACGAGGCCTTGGCTATGTGGTTATGATAGTCTGGAATTATGCATTCCATCATTATGAAAGTGGTTATTGATATTGCATGTGATTATTCGATTAGTATAATATCCATGTGAATAAGTAAATGGAATTATTTCATTTTATTTTTGCCATACTATGTTGAATTTCAAGTTTAAAAGGCTTTTGTTTTAGTTATACATTTCCTTAAATGTTTATTCTTATTTATGAAAGTTTCTTCTATATTGTTATCCTTACTGGGCATTTGAGCTCACTCCTTTTTTATGTTTTATTTTTCCCAGGATGTGAAGAAGTAAATTATTAAGGACCTGCAAGGATATTATGAGGGGATAATAGTATGGACTATGGAGATAATATGTTTTTGTATTATTTTTTCACTTTATGATGTAATGTAAAACTTTATGAATATATCTAGTGTTTCCAAGGCTATTAAACCAATCGGTCTTTCGAGATTTGATCTTTCTTGTGATCATGCCAATGTTATGTAATAATTCACCGACTCTGGGTAACTAGGGTCAGGGCGTTACACTGGTCCAAATGAAGAACACTCATAGTGAACGAAGAAATAGGGGAGAAAAACAAAAGAACAAATAAGAGGAACGGACCTTGATCGATGTTTGTGTTAATTTAGATTCATTATCATGGTAATAAAAATTAATAAATCAATAATCCAAAGTAATTCTCCCCAAATCACCCCACAATAAACTCATCCTACAAATATGAATGATCCACTAATCAATTCATTGGTCGATTGATCGGTTCCCATCATAGGAAACAATAGCAGGGAAAGGAAACAATTCAAAAAATTGCCCTATATTGATTTGGATCAATAGATAGTGAAGAACAATGTGGGGTCATAGTTTTTGTAAAGATCATTAGATTCTGTTCTATTTTAGCCATCAATCCTTGATTTGGTCATCGTCTGCCAATGGGATCTCATTCCACACTCTCCAAAGGCTCTCCAGTGATTTTCAGGGTTATGTGGCTAACCCTAAAAATTTACCATAAGTGCTTATTTAAATATGGAAAATTAGTTCACTATGTTGATGCGATAGTAAAACAATTAAAATAATTTAATAAATTATTTTATTTATTTTACGCTCGCGATGAATTTTTCACAATCGACACACACCGACTTAGGTTAAGTCGCACCTAGGGTAAACCTCACATTATGAAATCAATGGTTCCCTCAGATTTCTAATCTAGGCACCCATTTATAAGTTATTATAATTTTTAGGAAAACTATGTGCATGTGCTATTTAATATATTTAATATATTTAATATATTTCAAACATTTATTCTGGGCACACTAGGCCTTAGAATCGCACATCATCTCAGCATCTGGTCTAGAAAATAATCCATATAATATCCAAAAATAATACACGGAAAATATGAGATGTTAAATTCTCCCCATTTTATGGATTTATGCCCCAAAAATCCAAGAAAAGAGATGTATAAGGACCCATCCTTATTACATTACATAATCTTGAGTTTTAATCAAGAACTCACTTCCTTTTACATTGAGGATCTTTTAAAGTTCAGAGTTTTATAGAATTGGGATATAATACATACATAACATTCCACATTTATAAGGAACGAATACCATAAAAATAGTATCCATTTCTTCCAAAATATAAAACTTTTCAAATAAAACATGATTTCTTTGAAAAGTCTTCATAACATTTAACTTGGTTTCCTTCTTAGTCTTACACTTCCTTATAACCTGTGAAAATAATTTAAAAAATTGGTATGATAACAAAAATCTCAGTAAGGGATATAAAAAGAAGAAAAGAAAATATTAGTCCATGAATACTTGTAAACTTATGAAATCATTTTCAAAAATACATACTTGTCATCCATATATACTTACTTTTTAAAACTTGAGATTTCCATGAGATTTCCAAAAAACATAATGAACATAAATAGAACCATAAAGGTATCTTGGGGAATTACTTACATAATCTTGTAACCATCTTGGATACCTTATGATTTGTAACACTCACGGCTACCTTACAATATAACCCTCACGACTACCTTACGGTGTAACCATCGTAGTTACACTTAGAGTAACCATATGGATGACCTCAAACTTACACATACCTAATGAATTGGAGGGAGATATATTTCCCACCCTTCATTATAAACAATTCCCAAGAACCAAAACATAATCATACAACATGAATAATTTCATAAAAACATTGCTTTTAAATTTTGTAAAATAGAATTTAAAAAGAGGATTTTAAAAGAAAAACCTCTTACAAAAAAAATAATTGAAGTGAGACCTAATAGAGTGGATGTAATATGTATATACACTGTAAATAAACATAATTCAACATAACATAAAAAAAATTCGTCACACAAAAAATTTTAATACCACATAATTAATGAAGTAGAAGGTTAACCCAAAGAATGGAAATTAGGTTAAGAATTATCATACCTCGGGTTCTTCTTACTTCAAAAAGTGTTTAAAACTACTATATAATGGTTAAAATAGTTTTATTAATATCTTAAATAAACATATTAATGTTTATAACACCTTATATGATCATTTCATAGCATTGTTTCACCGTTTAATTATTAGTATTTTGTTCCTTCCATTGTTTTGGGTGCGTTCTTTACAAGATTTCCATAGCCGGTTTGTATTTGATTTTCTTGTCGTATGGAAATTAAAATTCCAAAAGTGGAATGAAATGGTATTAATATGTTTCCATAATATTAAATTATTCCATAAATAATTTTGTTTATATGGTATGATGATGAATCGTTAGATAAATCATTAGTGATATTCATTTAGATCATTTTGGTGGTTCTTTGATAATGATGAACTAGTTTCACTATATAACATAATAATATGTATATATGTTAACTCCAAAACATGAAAGATGATATATCATAAAATTTACAATATTTTTCAACCATTAAAATGGTTTTATAACTAATTTTCAAGGAATTAAAGGAAATTGAAGACATGTTATCCACGATGTCGGTAAATCGACACATCATAGACGGCGTTTTTATTTTTAGAATAAGAAGAAGAGAAGAGGAAGAATGGTGATGAATTTTTTCATAAACATGATAAAAATCCAAAATATATATAATACGGGAGCTTTTAGACCTCTTGGATAAGGGTAGGATAAGAGATTATAAGAAAATAATAGAATTGAAAATAAAATGAAAGAGGATCTTTACCTTTTGATGTCTTCTCCTTGAGATCCTCCTTAAGGCCCTTGGTTTTGGATTTTTGGTGAGACCAGAAGGTCTTGGACATGTAGTAGGTGATTTCTATGAGTATTTCTTATAACATAGACAAGGTTCAAGGCTTTAGTAGTGTGAGAGGAAGAGGGGGTGAGGGTGGTATTTATAGTGGAGGAGAGGAGGGGTTTTACATTACTTTAATCATTAGTTTAATATTTTTTCTAAATACTGTGAATAGTCTTGATTCATGTGACCCAAAAAAGTAATAATTGAATTTTATTTCAAACCAATGGCCATTTACATTATACATGACTCAAGTATGATGCATAAATTCATTTATTTAGCATATTTTGTTAATTACTGTATTTCACTATTCACCAAAAATTCAAGTATTTTAGAAAAATCCCAAAAATTAATCCTAACCATTTTTAGATGCTTACAATTCGAAAATGAACTCCATTTTTTTAAAATAATTTTATAAATTTGATTAATTTAATTTTTAAATAAAATCATAATTTATTTGAAAAATAACAATTTTAAAACTATAACTGATTTTATATCACCTTGAAAAATTAATAAATATATCCTTATCTTATAACCTTAAGAAAATAAAAAATAATAATATTTTCTATTCATAAGGGTCATATTACTATTCATATTACTATTCATAAGGGTATGTTACTATTCACCAAAAATACAAGTTAGTTCTATCAAACCCCAAATAACTTATTGATCATAACCATAGATGTATTTTTAGAAATTCAAATCATAAAAGTGAAAAAATTATGTTTAATGGCTAGTTTATAACTATATCCTAAAAAAATCATTATGTAGAGATTCAGTGTTTCATGAATTTCAATTTATTTTTAAAACCTTGGTGTGTTACATTCTCCCAACCTTTTAGAAATTGTGTCTTCTCAATTTTATTTACTTATTAAACAAGTGAGGGTACTCTTCCCTCATATCATTTTCAGATACCCATGTTGCTTCTTCAACTATGTGATTTCTCTAAAAAACCTTTACCTGGTGGATTACCTTATTCTGAAATACTTGTTCTCTTCGATCAAGAATCTAAATAGGTTTCTCTTTATAAGAAAGGATCTCTTTTAGCTGAACTACTTCTAGACTCAATACATGAGATGAATCTGGCACATACTTTCTCAACATCAAAACATGAAAAACATTGTGTACCTGAGATAAACTTGAAGGCAAAGCTACTAGATGTGTGAATGGTCTAACTTTATCTAGGATTTTATAAGGTCCAATGAACTATGGACTTAGATTTATTTACTTACCAAAACGCATAACACTTTTCCATGGTGATATTCTAAGAAAAACATGATCACCTACCTCAAAATAAGTCTTTCCTCTTGTTGCCTACATAATTTTTCTGTCGGCTCTAAGTTATCCTCATGTGTTGCTGGATCATCTTCACTTTCTCAGCCACTTCCTCTAATAACTCTAGTCACATCAACTTCCTTTCCCCGAATTCATCCCAAAAATCTAGAGTTTGACACCACTTCCCATGAAATTCCTAAAAAGGTGTCATCTGTATACTGGGATAAAAACTATTATTATAAGAAAACTCATCTAAATAAAGATGTTGATCCCAAATTCTCTATTAGTCCATTAAAAAATCTTAAAGCATATCCTATAAAGTTTGAATTGTTCACTCTAACTAGCCATCTGATTGAGGATAAAAATCTATAATGAAATTTAATGTTATTCCCAACGACTTCTGAAGGCCCTTCCAAAAATTAAAAGTAAACCTAGGATCCCGGTCAGATACAATAAAAAGAGGCACTCTATGTAACCTAAAAATATATTTGAGATACAGTTGAGAAATATGATCCAAAAGAATTGTATCTCAAATAGGAAGGAAATGTGAATATTTAGTCAGTTGGTCAACAATAACCCAAATTGCATTATTACCTTGAAAAGTCTTTGGTAGTCCCACAACAGATTCCATGGATATATTTTCCCATTTATACTCTATCACTCGTAAAGACTAAATAATCCCCTTCAGTAACCACTACTCTTCTTTAACCTGTTGACATGTCAAACATTTCATGGTAAAATCTGTAATATCTCTTTTCATTCCATCCCACTAGTAATACTCTTGAAGGTCTCTGTACATCTTAGTACTACTAGGATGAAATGAAAATGGAGAACTATGATCTTCACAAAATAAATCTTTCTTCAATTAGAAACCACAAGGCACACAAAATATTTTTCCAAATCTTAAAACACAGTCTTTATCAAGGTTAAATTCTGGAAACTTACCCATTTTAACCATTTCTACCTTTTTCTATAGCTCACAGTCTTCCTTTTACGCTTGCTTAATTTTGTCTGATAACGATGACTTCACTAAAACCTGAAACAAAACATAGGTATTTTCTATAACAACAACTTTTAATCCAAAATTAATCAAATCATTAACCAAGGGATTATGTTCCAAATGTAACATGGTTATTGATGCATGATTTTTTCAACTCAAGGCATCCACCACTTTGTTTTTTTTCCAAGATGGTAATTGATCATGAAATCATAATCCATTATCAGTTCAAGACATATTCTTTGCCTCATGTTTAATTTCTTTAGAGTGAATATATACTTCAAACTTTTATGGTCAGTATATATTTTACATTTGGATCCGTATAAATGATACCTCTAAATTTTCAAAGCAAAAACCATAGGTGCTAATTCCAAATCATGTGTGGGATAATTTAACTCATGAGTTTTTAGTTTTCTTGAAGTATAAACAATTACTTGATTATTTTTTATCATAACACAACTGAGTACCTTCAATAAATCATCGTTGTAGATGACAAACTCACCAATCCTGAAAGGAAAGGCCAAAACTGGTGCATTCACCAATCTCTTCTTCAGTTCCTAAAAACAAACATCACATTATTTTTTCCAAAAAAAATTAACCCATTTTGTGTTAACTTAGTTAGTGGGATAGATAACCATGAAATTTTTTAAAAAAACTATCAGTAATAACCTGATAATCCAAGAAAACTACAAATTTATGTAACATTTTTAGGTCTTGTCCATTAATCAACCACTTTTGTTTTGGTAGGATCAACTATTATTCCATCCTTATTTACAATGTTCCCAAGAAAAGAAATATGTTAAAACCAAAAATCACACTTGTTGAATTTTCCATACAGTTTCTTTTCCTTTAAGGTTTGAAAAACAAACCTTAGATTTTTTTTATGCTCCTCTTTACTTTTATAAAATACCATAATTTCATCAATAAATGCAACTACAAACTTATCCAAGAACTAATAAAATATTATATTCATAAGATCCATGAATACAATAGGTGAATTAGTTAACCCAAACAGAATAAAAACAAATTCATAATGCCCATATCTAGTACAAAATGCAGTCTTTAGGATGTCTAATTTCTTTACTTTCAATTAATGGTACCCCGACCTCAGGTCAACCTTCGAAAAATATTGTGCTCCCTAGAGCTGATAAAAAAATTAATCAATATGAGGTAAATAATACTTGTTTTTAATAGGGATGTTATTCAAGGATCTATAATAAATGCAAATGTCTCATGGAACCATCTTTCTTTTTAACGAACAAAATAGGATCACCCCATGGTGAAGTGCTAAGACAAATAAATCCTTTATCAATTAACTCCTTCAACTAATTTTTCAATTCAATAAGTTCCATTTGAGACATTAGATAAGGGGGTTTTGAAATTGGATTAGCATCAGGAAGTAAGTCAATTGTGAATTCAACTTTTCAATCAGGTATAACACTAGGTTACTCATCAGGAAAAATATCAAGATACTCATTTACCACTAGAACATCATTAATCTGAACAGTTCCCTTGTTTTCAACAATATGATCAAGATAACATTCATTTCCATATTTTAAAAATTTCTCAAATTCCTGATATGTTATCAATTGTATGGGTTTATCCTTGTAAACAAACTAAAACTCTTTCTGAAAAATAACTTCTTTAGCTCTATAATCAATCTTAGCATAATAAAAAGAAATCCAATAAATACCCATAATGACATCAAACTCTACTAAGGGAAAAATAATAAGGTTTATAGGTAAATTATTTCCACATACAAAAATAGAAAGATTATTATGATCCCTCTTTGCTATAATATTTTCCCTTGTTGTTTTAACAATAAGTTTTTGTATCATTTGTTGAGGTGATATCTCCAATTTACCAAAAAAATTCTTATAAATAAAGGAATGTGTAGACCCTGTATCAAAAAAAACTTTAGAAAAATATGATTAAATAAACAAGTTTCCTAATACAATTTCATTGGATGGCCTGATGTCTGTTGATATAGTTTCAAAGGATCTCACTACACCTTTCTACATATATTTTGGCTGCTTTGCATCATTCAGATATCTATTTGGGTAGGAATTTGCATAATGACCCTTCTCACCGCATTTAAAACACTTTACAGTTTTCTTAACAGGATTAGTATTAGGATCATTTTCATTAAAATATTGAGCCATATGTATAAACTTACCACATCGAAAATACTTCCCAGTTTTGGTAAGGAATTCCCCAGGGTGATTTTTTCCATACTTTTCAAAAACTAGAAATTGGAATTCCTTACCATAAAATTTATTTTATTGATTATTACCCATATATTTCCATATAGACCTCTTCTTATACTTGTTGTCAAAGTGCATGTGATTATCAGAAAACTCCATTTTTACCCTCTTAGCACATTGGACAAGTTTCTCATAACTTTTTAACTCGCAAGAATCTAATTCCATTTGATATCTTGGCTTCAATGCTAAGTAAAAATGGTTGATTTTTCTATCAAGATCTAGAATAAGATTTGGAGCACACCTCATCACTCGGGTGAAGTTTTCTTCATACACAACCATTAAATCATCCTATTTTTTCTTCAATTAAATGAATTTCTTTTCCATCTTAAGTTGAACTATCTTAAGAAAATATTTTTCAAATAAAATACTTTTAAATTCATCCCACTCTAAGGATTCAATCTCCTCTTTATCCCTGATATTCTTAACCATTGACCACCACTGATCAGCTTCAACTTCAAAATGATAAATGTAAAGACTTGACTTTTGATTATCTGAAAATCCCATAACATTGAATATCTTTTCAAGGTATTTAATTCATCCTTCATCCGTTACTAGGTCAGAAGATCTGCTGAAATAGAGAGGGTGTTGCCTCATAAAATTTTCCACTATCATTGTGTTCCTTTGTGGTAACTCTGGTTGTTCTATTGCATGGATGAAACCGCCATTTATTTTCTACTTTAGATGAGCCATTTATGTCACAAACTTGTTAGTTCCAATCCCTACCACTCCAGGCTGTAGATTTGGAAGGATATCGTTTTGTTGATGCCTTTCCACTTCAGCTTCCCTCTTTCTTCTGTGGAAAACCATTATGAACAAACATATATTAGTCAAATAAACATGGTAATATTTAAATACTATAACATTTCAAATTAACCATAGAGTAAAAATCATTTATGGTATTCTTTTAACATTATCCTAACCCCTAAACTTATCTAAACCATCCTCTGAAACTAACTATAAGGACCCGACCTTATTACATTACATAATCTTGAATTTTATTCAAGAACTCACTTCCTTTCACATTGAATAACTTTTCAATTTTAGAGTTTTGGATAATTGGGATATAATACATACATAACATTCCACATTTATAATAATCAGATACCACAAAAATAGTATCCATTTCTTCAAAAATATAAAACTTTTCAAATAAAACAAGATTTCTTTGAAAAATATTCATAACATTTAACTTGGATTCATTCTTTGTCTTACACATCCTTATAACCTATGAAAATCATTTAAAAACTTGGGATGAGAACAAAAAGCTCAGTAAATGATATAAAAAGAAGGAAAGAAAACATTAGTCCATGAATACTTGTAAATGTATGAAATCATTTTCAAAAAAACATACTTCTCACCCATATATACTTACTTTATAAAACTTGAGATTTCCACATGATTTCCATGAAACATAAAGAATAAAAATAGAACCATAAAGGTATCTTGGGACATTACTTACATAATATTGTAACCCTCTCATCTACCCTATGATTTGTAACCCTCACGACTACCTTACAATGTAACCCTCATGGCTGCCTTCTAATGTAACCCTCACGGCTACCTTATAGTGTAACCATTGCAGTTACACTTAGAGTAACCATATGTCTGACATCCAAATTACACATACCCAATGAATTGGAGTGAGATATAGGTCCCACCCTTAATCATAAACAATTCCCAAGAAACATAACATAATCATACAACATGAATAATTTCATAAAAACATTTCTTTTGAATTTTTAAAAACAAATTGAAAAGGGATTTTAAAAGAAAATACCCTTAAAAAATCATATAATGGAAGTGAGACTGGATGGAATATGTATATAAACTGTAAATACACATAATTAAACATAATATAAACAAAATTAATCATACAAACAATTTTAATACCACATAATTAATGATGTAGAAGGTTAACCCAAAGTATAGAAATTAGGTTAAGAATTCCCTTACCTCTGGTTCATCTTACTTAAAAACGTGTTAAAACTTCATGTATAATAATTAAAAGAGTGTTATTAATATCTTAAATAAACATATTTATGTTTATAAAACCTTATATTATCATTTCATAACATCATTTCACCCTTTAATTATTATTATTTTGTTTCTTCTATTGTTTTGGGTGAGTTCTTTACATGATTTCCATGACCGATTTGTATTTGATTTTCCTGTCTTATGGAAATGAAATTCCAGGAGTGTAATGAAATGGTATTAATATTTTTCCATAATATTAAATTATGTCATAATTAATTTTAGTTATATGTTATGAGGATTAATCATTAGATAAATCATTAGTTATATTCGTTTAGATCATTTTGGCGGTTCTTTGATAATCACGAACTAGTTTCATTATATAACATAATATTATCTATATATGTTAAATAAAAAACATGAAAGAGGATATATAATACACTTTACAATCTTATTCAACCATTAAAATGGTTTTATAACCTGTTTTCAAGGAAGTGAAGGAAATTGAAGACACATCATCGATGATGTCGATAAATTAACATATCACGAAGAGTGTTTTTATTTTTAGAATAAGAGGAAGAGAAGAGGAATAATGATGATTAATTTCTCCAAAAACATGATAATAATACTGAATATATATAATAATTTAGATTTCATTCCTCTTGGATAGGGGGAGGATAAGAGGGTATAATAAAATAAGAGAATTGAAAAGAAAACACAACCACAAAACAGGCTTTTATCAGTGCTAAAAAAGGCCTTTATCAGTGCTAAAAGCAATATTAATCATAGATAAGATAAATGGGGATCCCTTTTATTAGCACTTAGAAAAGAACTGATAAAGTCTCCTTTTATCAGTGCTCAAAAAATCATTGATAAAAAGGTCCTTTATCAGCGCTTTTTTTAGTGCTGATAAAAGACCCGTTTTATCAGTGCTTTTTTAAAAGTAATGATAAAATTTTAAAAACATTAAAAAATATGAAAATCAGGGAGGTGCTTAAACATCACTTGAACCCACCTTAAACATCTCTTGACCCCCCCCCCCCCCCCCCCCGAGACCGCATGCCCAAGCCGCCGCCCCCACCCACCCTTTAACAGCGCTAGCCCTTATTCCACCCACGCACACGACCTGTCTCCCCCTGGATTCAAACTCAGGACCTGTTTCCTATGAACCCAAACCTTTAAAACTCCACCATATTGCTTTACTCTTCATTTATTAATATATCTATTTATTTATATATATATTTAGTTATATTTACTCTTATATTAATATATATTTATATTAACATATATATATTTATATTAATATATATTTTTAGTTATATTAATATATATATATATTCATATATTAATATATATATATATATATACATATATAGTTATATTTATATATTTATATATTTATTTTTATATTAATATCTATTTATATCTATTTATTTATATATATTTATATTTTTTATCCGTATATTTATTTGTATATTAATATATATTTATAAGATCAGTTTTAAATACATTTATAAAATATGCTTTTTTGTGTGTGTTTATAAATAGATAAATACATATATACAACACACACACATATATATTATATGTGTATTTTTAATTATAATTATAGGTATTTATATATATTTACAAATATTATATATTAATATGTATATACAAATGTTTAGAATATATAGATAATATATATCAGTTTGTCAATATAGACGCAGACAAATATGTATACACACACACACACACATCATATAGGTATATAAATATTAATATATTCGTATTTTAAATAAAATTGATATTATTTTTTTATTTAGATAAGCCTTATATATTGAGAAATATACTTTATATGTAAATATGCTTAATTGTTTATTTATAAAATTAAATTTTTATGTGTGAATATATAAAAAATATGTATATATTGTTATATAATTGACTATAAATAACATTACATTGTGAAAAATGATAAAATTTCAAATCCATAATATCAATATAAATGGAACCCCTCAGAATAATTTTAATCCCCAGTGAAAAGGGTCAAAAAGACCCCTCGAAATGAGGCTGGAATTCCATCGAATGTTAAAAAAATTGGGTATTTGGACTAAAAACTCATTTGAAAGGTCTTTTGGGCCTTTTTTGTCCTTGAAAAATAAAACATAATGTTTCCTTATATCGCTAGTGCATATATCTCATCGTAGGCTTTGATTTGATATGTCGTAGAGCTCAAACGAACACTTGGATCAAAAGTTATGATCGTTTGAAGTTTGAGTTTTGTTTTCAATTTATTTTACATATTTTATTTATTTTTTGATTTTTTGTATCTTTAAATTGTTATTAAATGATTATTAGTTTGTGATAATTATAAAATTATTAATTAATAAATTTTTTCAGATATTTTATAATCCATTTTCACTAAATATCTTATATATTAAGTGAAAATGTTTATTTATACTTATCTAAAACATGTTTAAAAAATATATATTATATTTATATCAATATAAATATACTTATATATTTATATATCAATATATTATTTTTTAGTAAATATGATTTTTTTTTTAAATATACACTTTATCAGTGCTAGGAAAAAAACACTGATAAAGCCCCCCTTTATCAACACTACTATAAAAAGTGTTGATAAAGGGGGCCCCTTTAACAGCACAAAAAAAAGTGATGATAAAGGGGGTTCCTTTATTAGTGCTAAAAAAGTTTTGATAAAGACACCCCCTTTATTAGTGCTTTTTTTAGCGCTGTTAAAGGGTGGCGCTACAGAAACCTAGTTTTGTGGTAGTGAAATGAAAGGTGATCTTTACCTCTTGATCTCTTCACCTTGAGATCCTTCTTAAGGCCCTTGGTTTTGGCCTTTTGGTGAGACCAGTAGGTCTTGGACATGGGGGAGGGTCTTGGGAAAAGTATTTTGTAGAAATTAGACAAGTATCAAGGCTTGAGTGGTGTGAGAGGAAGAGGGGATTGAGGGTGGTATTTATAGTGGAGGAGAGGATGGATTTTATATTATTTTAATCATTAGTTTAATATTTTTTCTAAATACTATGAATATTCTTGATTCATGTGACCCAAAATAGTAATAAGTGCATGTGATTTTGAACCAATGGCCATTTACATCATCCATGACTCAATCATGATGCAGAAATTCATTTATTTAGCATATTTTGTTAATTACTGTATTTCACTATTCACCAGAAAATCAAGTATTTTAGAAAAACACCAAAAATTTACCCTAACCATTTTTTAGATTTAGAATTAAAAAATGAACTCCATTTTTTGAAAATAATTTTCTAAATATTATTAATTTAATTTTTAAATAAAATTATAATTTATTCGAAAAATAATAATTTTAAAACTATAACTGATTTTATATCACCTTAAAAAATTAATCAAGATATTATTATCTTATAACCTTAAGAAAATAAAAAATAATAATATTTTCTATTCATAAGGGTCATATTACTATTCATATTACTATTCATAAGGGTATGTTACTATTCACCAAAAAAACAAGTTGGTTCCATAGGACCCCAAATAACTTACTAATCATAACCATAGATGTCCGTTTTTCGAAATTCAAATCATAGAAGCGGAAAAAATATGTTTAATGGCTAGTTTATAACTATTTTCTTAAAAAAAGTTTCATTATGTATAGATTCAGTGTTTCATGAATTTTAATTTATTTTTAAAACCTTGGGGTGTTACAAGATGTGGGTATTGAGCATGAATCTGAGCCTACCGCTCTAATGTGCTCTCCTAAATATTCTCGTGTTGTCACCAGATGCGCACAAGGGGAATTGAATGCCCATGAAGGACCATCTCATGTCGATCCACAATCTCCACTAGGTATTCTACAAAGGTAGCTCTATCCTTGATATCCAGCTCGCCCCAGTCAATAACGTCTGATGGTTCATACATGTATATCCTCAACTACAACATATGGAAGATGTCGTGTACCCAGTCCAACTATGGTGGTAGTGCTAAGTGGTATGCCACCTTTCTAACTTTACACAGTATCTAGAAGATACCAATGAATCTCATAGATAAATTTTTTTTACAGCCAAATCTCCTCAATCCACATCAAGGTGATACTCTTTGGAACACATGGCCTCCTTACTTAAACTCTAGAGGTATTAATCATCGGTCTGCATAAAACTTCTAACAAATATATGCAATCCTCATCCCCTCCTGGATTATCTGTGTAACACCCCAATCTTCCACGGTACATTTCCCTTCGAATAATGAAATAGCGTGTGTTGTATGCAACCTCGAGCACTAACACACACCACAACTAATTTAACTAGCCGTTGTGAATAGTAATACCTACTTTTTGAAATTTTATAAATTTTATTTATCAAAATGGACTTCATTTTTGGATTCGGAATATTGAAATTAGCCTATGTTGAATTTTTGGTATTTTTCTGAGAACTTCTAATTTTGTATGAATAGTGAAAAATACTTAAAAACAACTTTTTTAATCAAAATAATTTATAGTGATAAATTATACTATTTAGTGGTTTTAAAGTATAATTAGAATATATTTTTACCATTTTATCCAATGGTGGTCATTAGAATTAATTTAACATTGAAAATGGACATAAACAATTGCCAATCTTTTGATATAAATTGTTTCTTAAAAACACGCTATTTGTTGTGACAGCGGGAATTAATTATAAAATTAATTAATGTAACTTATATGTTTGGAATTTTGTAAAATAGAAATCATTTTTTAATTCGGAATATCAATTATAGATTAGGGTGAAATTTTGGCATTGTTCTGAAAAACTTCAATTTTTGATGAATAGTGAAACCACTAAGTGGTAGTTAAATAACTGATTTTTCGTTTAGATGAAATATTACCACTTCTGTGATTTGATTTTCAAAAATCCGACATACATGGTTTTCATTAAGAAGTAAAATGTGGTTGAATGAGATTAAAATAATTTTTGGTGAATAGTAACTTTTAAGTTTTTAATCGCGATTAGAGGTAATTAGTGTAGTTTAAGGTAAAAATAATGTTTTAATAATATGAGATGAGCTTGACACATGTCCTACCCTCATTGGATGTGCCATGGCCGACCAAGACAATCCATGGGTCAACTTGGGGACCCCATGGAGCCACTTTATTTGGAAAATGACATAAATACCTTTTATTTAATGTTAAAGTAAAAAATGACACAAACATGAAATGTTTTACTAAAACAATTTTTAAATGGGGTTATACAAGTCATATTTTTGACTATAAATAGTAATTGGAAAGATAAAAAGATTTCCTACATCATAGTATTTTTTTTAGAATTTTTATACATTAATTAAATTAAATTATTTATGACATCATGATGATGCAGCGATGACCTCATTATTTAACGATTTAAATAAAATGAGAAGATAATGCAAAATCCAAGGCTTACACTTTTCCAAAGCCTATTGGATGAGGAGATTTCGAACCCTTATCACCTTAGCCACGAATTTTATAAGTTTGTGGCCTTTATAATCCGAAAATCATTGTATAATAATGTAACATTTCAATCTTTCCAAAAGAGCCCCTCCTCTCCTCTTATAAAAGGCCCCCACCTCTACCACCTTATTCACACTTTCAAGCCTTTTGGTTCGGCAAAACTCTGCCCAAATACTCTCCCAAATTCTCTCCCTTCATCCTAGAAGCTTTACTTTAGTCAGAAATCCATCCTAAGGAGTCCTTTTGATCAAATCAAAAGGAAGAACCCGAAGAAGAGGTAACATTTTCATCACCTTCTTTCAAGTTTCTTTCTTCTTCCACTCCCTCTTTGTTTATTATTTCAATTCTAAAATTATAACTCCAGTATATTCTATATACTGTGATGTTATTATAAATATGGAACAACCATATTCAGTATTCTACCCATCATTTGAATGACATGTCACCATACGTGCGTACGTACGGCTTACCGTCTCCACGTCGTGGTGTAATTGTTATTCAATATATTATTATTTAGATGGGTATAATAATGATATTTAATTAATGTAAATAATAAATATAACATGATAATGATTCTTTATATATGATATACTATCCAATTATATATTATTTTAATATCAAAATAATGATATTGTCGCTCGTGCGTACGTACGGACTACTGTCTCCACGAACGCGATGAGATTCATTCTCCGTCGTATCCATTCAAGTATAATTATAATTTGATGATTTAAAAATAATGTTTAAGGACATGATATCATTCTGGATATGAATAAGATACAACCTATCCATGAAAAACACGACTTATGTAACAAAACATATAAAAGAAAACGAGTAAGTTAACACCCGAAACAACGATAAATCTAAGATATTGTTAACAAAGCAATGTTAAAAGATCATATATGATATCATATGAATGTATATGATTCTTGTATAATTTAATAAAAATTATTTCACCATTATACAGGAGGTTAACCTACCCCAACCAAGGAAAAGTACAAGGTAAGGGTTTACTTCACAACCTCTTCATTATCCAAGGTTGTTTATACATAATTATCTACTGGGACCTCGTTATCATCCACATCCATGTTTCTTAAAAATGTCTTTAAAAACATTTTTACTATTAAATGTAAAATGGGTTAAATTCATTTATACCCTTATACGTTTTTGAAAGGAATCTTACCGTCGTTTTCCAAACAATGTACTTTTTGACCTTTTTGACAAATTTAAGGTAAGAATGTTTTTTTAACTTATACGGCGGGTTCGGCTATTTTCCGTCATTATAACTTCGTCGAAGCTTCCCTTACAAGATTATAAGAATATTTTCAAAGTAAATGTATTATTTTATAATTATGAGACTTTTAAATTATTTCAAAAAAGAGAGATATTTCTCTCAAATAGATTTGATTTCATCCATGTCAACATCCTTTGATGGGTTTTAAGTTTAATTGAAATTGATTTATGATACAAAACCCCCATTGAACATTTTGTGAAATATTTGACTGTGGATGTGTTATTTTTATACCATCCATAGTTTATGGAGAAATTGTTGACGTTTCGTATGCTAGTTTTAATACGAATATTTATGTTATGTTTAAACCTATTCATATGAGGAATGTATTGGACTTAATAAGTGACGGGTGGATCCCGCTATAGCTCCTAGATGCATCGGTAGGTCTCATGAGACAACTAGACGTGGAATTGGCCGAGGCCCTTTCCCAATTTGATTTATGGTTTTGGCCGAGGCCTTAATCATTTTAGATGTCTTGGCCGAGGCCTTGACAAAGTGTTTCAGAATGTCTGGCATTATACATTCCCTCATTATGAAAGTGGTTATTGATGTTTCACATGATTATTCGTCTAGTAGAATATCCATGTGAGTAAGTAATGGCATTATTTTATTTTACTTTTTCCATATTATGCTGAAGTTCAAGTTCAATAAGGCTTTTGTTTTAGTTATACATTTCCTTAAATGCTTATGTTTTCTTATGAAAGTTTCCGCTATATTGTTATCCTTACTGAGCATCTGAGCTCACCCCTTCCAATGTTTTAATATTTTCCAGGATGTGAAGAAGTATTTTATGAATGACCTGCAGGGATAGTCAGAAGAGGATATGAGTGTGGACTATGGATACTTTGTTATTGTAGTTTTTCACTTTATGATGTAATGTAACGTTTATGAATGTATCTAGTGTTTCCAAGGCTACTAAACTAATCGGTCTTTCGAGACTTGATCTTTTGTGATCATGCCAATGTTACAAAGTAATGCACTGACTCTGGGTAGCTGGGGTCGGGGCGTTACAGTTGGTATCAGAGGCAATTTAGTACTAACCTTGGAAGCTAGATTTAGATAAACTCTGATTAGAGCACATATCCCGAAGATAGACTTTGAGGATTAGTATAGAAGAACTTCCTAGAATTTTGGTATTGTAGAGATGTTGTGAGTTTTCCGAGCAATACATCCCTGTCTGGATATGAGCAGGTAGAGGCGGCTCTGGCACAGAAGTACCTAGGGGTAAAACCCGAAAACACCGCTTTGAGCTAGACTCGAACGGGAACTGGTGCACGACAACGGGCCTTGCTGCACTCTTGGTTACGACACTCCCGGGGGATATGCTTTGGATAATTCCCATTTTCTTTACAAACCACTATGAAGGGTTACGAGTATATACTTCCTCAAAGAAAACATTTTTATAATTATGGATTATATCCATAATTAGTTCAATTTATGTTAAGTGTTTTACAAGTATGGAATTATGTATTTTGATTCATGAACTAATCTAGTTTATGCCATTATTTAGAAATGGCGCCTAGTGGAAGGAATGGAAACCATATCAATGCACGCACTCCATATAGGGATTTCCCTCCTGCTCAAGATAATTATGGTGGAGCTAGTGATACAACTGGTGCTGATCAGCTTCTCACCGTACTGGGACAACTCACGCAGGTTATGAATAACAACCTTACTCGTATGGAGCACCCTGATCCGCAACGTGGAGGATCAATGCTAGACCGTTTCATGAGGCAACAACCACCAACCTTCAATGGGAGTACAAATCCTATAGTAGCTAAGCAATGGATAAATTCCTTAGAGAAAATATTCCATGCCTTGGGGAGTAGTGAAAGGGAGAATGTTGTCATGGCAGTTTACCACCTCACTGGAGATGCCGATCAATGGTGGTCACTAATTCAAAACACAAAGTAAGATTATGAATTAACAAACATGGAATGGTAGGAGTTCAAAGAGCTGTTCTTAGAAAAATACTTTCCTCGAGACCATCGAGCGGATATGGAAAGGCAATTTCTGAGTCTGAGGCAGAAGGAGGATGAGAATGTCGCAAAGTATGAGGCTAACTTTACAAGGTTAGCAAGGTATGCTGAAGATTACATACGTAACCCAAGAAGTAAGACTGGTCGTTTCTTTGATGGGTTGAAACCATTTCTCCGTCGAGCTTCAGTATCACAAACCTTCTCTTCATATGAAGGTATTGTCTCATGCGCTATCAAGACGGAAAAGGAATTCTCTAAGTCTTATGACTTTAAATCAAAGCAAGATAAGAAGAGATCCGCTGAAAACTCTGGTAAAGGAAATAAGGAAACAGGGAAGAAGGGTAGAAATGAATTTCCACCCTGTGATAATTGCGGTAGGAAGCACCCTGGTGCCTGTCTAAAAGGAAAAGGAGTATGTTACAAGTGTGGTGAAAAAGGCCACCAAGCTCATGAATGCAAGGGAAAGAAAGAGGTTGTCAACGTGGAATGCTATAATTGTAGAGAGAAGGGACATTATGCAAATGAATGTCCTAAGCGTCAGGGGAACTTACCTCAGAAGAGGCCAAGGGATCAGGTCCAGGCTTATGCTATCACTACTGCTGAGGTGGAAGCTCCGAAAGACGTGGTGGAAAGTAATTTAATGGTTTCCTCAAGTTTAGAAAATGCATTATTTGATTCTGGATCATCGCATTGTTTCATATCTTCCCAGTTTGCTAAGAAAATTAGATATTTCTAATTTGATTTAACAAGGGAGTTGTCGGTCAAAACCCCTAAGGGAAGTATGTTGCAACAAAGTTTTGTCGATTAGTTCCCATTAGAGCACCTAAATGTTCTTTACCTGCTGATCTCATCGTCATACCCATGATTGAATTTGATATAATCCTCGGTATGGATTGGCTTTCGGACCATGATGCAAAAATTTATTGTAAGAGGAAAGAGGTTGCGATTCTTGATGATGATGATAAGAAACACCTTATCTTTAGAGCCGAATCTTCGCCACATAATTATTATCTAGATCCACCCTCAGTAGCTCAACTAAATTCAATTATTGGGGAGGAAGAGAAGGAAATTAATGAGGGTGAGGAAAGGAATATTCAAATAGAGGATGTACCTATTGTGAGAGAATATGTTGATGTGTTTCCGGAAGATTTACCTGGACATCCTCCAGAATGAGAAGTTGAGTTTTCCATTGATTTAATTCCTGGATCAAGGCCCATATCGAAGACCCCTTATAGAATGGCCACTGTGGAATTAGTTGAACTAAAGAAACAACTAGAGGAATTGAGTAATAAAGGATTTATTCGCCCTAGTGTTTCTCCTTGGGGAGCCCCTGTTCTTTTTGTTAAGAAGAAAGATGGATCTTTGAGGTTGTGCATTGACTATAGGGAGATCAATGCTATAACAATAAAGAACAAGTATCCCCTACCTCACATTAATGATTTGTTTGACCAACTTCATGGAGCTCAATAATTTTCAAAGATTGACCTTCGGTCTGGATACCATCAGTTGTGTGTGAAGAAGGAAGACGTTCCAAAGACAGCATTTCGAACAAGGTACGGGCATTACGAGTTTACAGTAATGCCTTTTGGATTGACTAATTCACCCTCTGTTTTCATGGATCTAATGAATAGAGTTTTCAAGGAATATCTTGATGAATTTGTAGTGGTATTTATTAATGATATCTTGGTATACTCCAAAAGCCACGAAGATCATGAAAATCACTTACGCATTATTCTGAAGACTCTTAGAAGACATGAATTATATGGGAAATTTAGCAAGTGTGAATTATGGCTTCATGAGATTTCTTTTCTTGGCCATATTGTCTCTAAGGATGGAATTTCCGTTGATCCTTCTAAAACCAAGGCAATCCAAGAATGGCCACCATCGACAAGTATAACTGAGGTACGCAGTTTTATTGGTTTAGCAGGTTATTATCGACGTTTCATCCAGAATTTTGCCAGATTGGCTAATCCATTGACAAAGCTCACACGTAAAGGGATTAAATTTGTCTGGACAAAAGAGTGTGAAGAATTTTTTGAAGAACTAAAGAGAAGATTAGTCAATGCCCCTGTATTGACTCTACCATCGGGGAATGATGGGTTTGTTATTTATAGTGATGCATCGAAGAAAGGACTTGGTTGTATCCTTATGCAGAATGATACGGTTATTGCCTATGCATCACGACAGCTAAAAATTCCTGAGCAAAACTATCATACTCATGATCTTGAGTTAGAAGCTCTGATCTTTGCTTTAAAGATATGGAGACATTACCTCTATGGTGAAAAATGTGATATTTATACTGATCACAAGAGTTTGAAGTATATTTTCACACAAAAAGAACTCAACATGAGGCAAAGGCGATGGCTTGAACTACTCGAGGATTATGATTGCACGATACATTACCACCCGGGGAAGGCAAACAAGGTGGCAGATGCTTTGAGTAGAAAAGACCATGGAGTTTTGAATGTGATGAGAATTGGAAGGGATCCAATTTTCTTGGATCTAGTGAATATGGACATGGGAATAACTAGGGAAGGTGAAACATCAATGATTTTTCAAATGGTTGCCAAACCATCATTACTAGAAAGGATTAAGAGTTCTCAGACCAATGATGAAGAATTTCAGAAGAAGATTAAAGATGTGAATGATGGAAGATTGAGGGACTTTGTGTATAAGGATGGAATTTTGAAATTCAGGAAGAGACTTTGTGTTCCCGATATACCTGATCTAAAAAGGGAATTGCTGGATGATGCTCATAGTTCCAATTTCTATATACACCCTGGGAGCACCAAAATGTATATAGATTTGAAGGAACATTTTTGGTGGGACAATATGAAGAGGGAGATTGCTGATTTTGTGTCGAGGTGTATGGTTTGTCAACAAGTGAAAGCTGGAAGGCAACATCCTGGTGGAGTATTGCAACCTCTTCCCATACCTGAGTGGAAATGGGATAATATTACGATGGACTTTGTCATGGGACTACCAAAGACTCCTAGAAGGAATGATGCAATATGGGTCATTGTTGATCGTCTTACTAAGTTAGCACATTTTCTGGCTATACGGGAGGATCTACCACTTGAACGTCTAGCAAGATTATATATTAATGAAGTTGTAAGACTTCATGGAGTACCCCTATCGATTGTTTCTGATCGTGATCCTCATTTTACTTCAAGATTATGGAAAAGTATTCAAAAGGCCTTGGATACTGAACTTTGTTTGAGCACTGCCTATCACCCTCAAACAGATGGACAATCAGAACGGACTATTCAAACCTTAGAAGACATGTTGAGATCATGCTCTCTTGACTTTCAGGGTATGTGGGATCAATACTTACCACTGGTAGAATTTTCCTATAACAATAGCTTCCATTCAAGCATTCAGATGGCACCTTATGAAGCGTTATACGGAAAGAGATGTCGTACACCAACCTGTTGGGATGACGTTGGTGAAAGAAAACTTGTGGGACCAGAACTGGTGGAAGAAACAATGGAAAAGGTGAAGGTAATCCAAAACCACATCAAATCAGCTCAAAGTAGGCAGAAGAGCTATGCCGATAACAGAAGAAAGGTTTTGGAATTTCAGGTGGGAGATCATGTTTTCCTAAAGGTATCTCCATGGAAGGGAGTTATACGTTTTGGTAAGAAGGGTAAGTTGAGTCCCAGGTACATCGGACCTTTCGAAATTCTAGATCGTATTGGGGCTGTAGCTTATCGTTTGGCGATGCCGCCAAATCTCTCCAAAGTTCACGATGTTTTCCACATATCGCTATTGAGAAAATACATGCCTGACCCAACACATGTACTTACCTATGAGGAATTAGAACTGGAACCCGATCTATCTTATTGCGAAGAGCCCATCAGAATTCTTGATGTGAGGGAGAAGGTGCTGAGAAACCGGACGACTCGTCTGGTAAAGGTTTTGTGGAGAAATCATAAAATGGAAGAGGCAACGTGGGAACCTGAGGAACTTATGATGAAGAACCACCCGAGTCTTTTTATGAATTAATACCCTAGAAATTGCGAGGACACAATTATTTGAAGGAGGGGAGAATGTAACACCCCAAGCTTCAACGGTACGTTTCCCTTCGAATAATGCAATAGCGTGTGTTGTACGCAACCTCGAGCTCTAACACACACCACAACTAATTTAACTAGCCGTTTTGAATAGTAATACCTACTTTTTGAAATTTTATAAATTTTATTTATCAAAATGGAATTCATTTTTGGATTCGGAATATCGAAATTAGCCTATGTTGAATTTTTGGTATTTTTCTGAGAACTTCTAATTTTGTATGAATAGTGAAAAATACTTAAAAACAACTTTTTTAATCAAATTAATTTATAGTGATAAATTATACTATTTAGTGGTTTTAAAGTATAATTAGAATATATTTTTACCATTTTATCCAATGGTGGTCATTAGAATTAATTTAACATTGAAAATGGACATAAACAATTGCCAATCTTTTGATATAAATTGTTTCTTAAAAACACGCTATTTGTTGTGACAGCAGGAATTAATTATAAAATTAATTAATGAAACTTATATGTTTGGAATTTTTTAAAATAGACATCATTTTTTAATTCGGAATATCAATTATATCTTAGGGTGAAATTTTGGCATTGTTCTGAAAAACTTCAATTTTTGATGAATAGTGAAACCACTAAGTGGTAGTTAAATAACTGATTTTTCGTTTAAATGAAATATTACCACTTCTGTGATTTGATTTTCAAAAATCCGACATACATGGTTTTCATTAAGAAGTAAAATGTGGTTGAATGAGATTAAAATAATTTTTGGTGAATAGTAACTTTTAAGTTCTTAATCGCGATTAGAGGTAATTAGTGTAGTTTAAGGTAAAAATAATGTTTTAATAATATGAGATGAGCTTGACACATGTCCTACCCTCATTTGATGTTCCATGGCCGACCAATACAATACATGGGTCAACTTGGGGACCCCATGGAGCCACTTTAGTTGGAAAATGACATAAATACCTTTTATTTAATGTTAAAGTAAAAAATAACACAAACATGAAATGTTTTACTAACACAATTTTTATATGGGGTTATACAAGTCATATTTTTGACTATAAATAGTAATTGGAAAGATAAAAAGATTTCCTACATCATAGTATTTTTTTTATAATTTTTATACATTAAGTAAATTAAATTATTTATGACATCATGATGATGCAGCGATGACCTCATTATTTAACGATTTAAATAAAATGAGAAGATAATGCAAAATCCAAGGCTTACACTTGTCCAAAGCCTATTGGATGAGGATATTTCTAACCCTTATCACCTTAGACACGAATTGTATAAGTGTGGGACCTTTAGAATCCGAAAAGCATTGTATAATAATGTAACATTTCAATCTTTCCAAAAGAGCCCCTCCTCTCCTCTTATAAAAGGCCCCCACCTCTACCACCTTATTCACACTTTCAATCCTTTTGGTTCGGCCAACCTCTGCCCAAATACTCTCCCAACTTCTCTCCCTTCATCCTAAAAGCTTTAATTTAGTCATAAATCCATCCTAAGGAGTCCTTTTGATCAAATCAAAAGGAAGAACCCGAAGAAGAGGTAACATTTTCATCACCTTCTTTCAAGTTTCTTTCTTCTTCTACTCCCTCTTTGTTTATTATTTCAATTCTAAAATTATAACTCCAGTATATTCTATATACTGTGATGTTATTATAAATATGGAACAACCATATTCAGTATTCTACCCATCATTTGAATGACATGTCACCATACGTGTGTACGTACGGCTTACCGTCTCCAAGTCGTGGTGTAATTGTTATTCAATATATTATTATTTAGATGGGTATAATAATGATATGTAATTCATGTAAATAATAAATATAACATGATAATGATTCTGTATATATGATATACTATCCAATTATATATTATTTTAATATCAAAATAATTATATTGTCGCTCGTGTGTACGTACGGACTACCGTCTCCACGAACGCGATGAGATTCATTCTCCGTCGTATCCATTCAAGTATAATTATCATTTTATGATTTAAAAATAATGTTTAAGGACATGATATCATTCTGGATATGAATAAGATACAACCTATCCATGAAAAACACGACTTATGTAACAAAACATATAAAAGAAAACGAGTAAGTTAACACCCGAAACAACGATAAATCTAAGATATTGTTAACAAAGCAATGTTAAAAGATCATATATGATATCATATGAATGTATATGATTCTTGTATAATTTAATAACAATTATTTCAACATTATACAGGAGGTTAACCTACCCCAACCAAGGAAAAGTACAAGGTAAGGGTTTACTTCACAACCTCTTCATTATCCAAGGTTGTTTATACATAATTATCTACTGGGACCTCGTTATCATCCACATCCATGTTTCTTAAAAATGTCTTTCAAAACATTTTTACTATTAAATGGAAAATGGGTTAAATTAATTTATACCCTTATAAGTTTTTGAAAGGAATCTTACCGTCGTTTTCCAAACAATGCACTTTTTGACCTTTTTGACAAATTTAAGGTAAGAATGTTTTTTTAACTTATACGGCGGGTTCGGCTATTTTCCGCCATTATAACTTCGTCGAAGCTTCCCTTACAAGCTTATAAGAATATTTTCAAAGTAAATGTATTATTTTATAATTATGAGACTTTTAAATTATTTCAAAAAAGAGATATATTTCTCTCAAATAGATTTGATTTCATCCATGTTAACATCCTTTGATGTGTTTTAAGTTTAATTGAAATTGATTTATGATACAAAACCCCCATTGAACATTTTGTGAAATATTTGACTGTGGATGTGTTATTTTTATACCATCCATAGTTTATGGAGAAATTGTTGACGTTTCGTATGCTAGTTTTAATACGAATATTTATGTTATGTTTAAACCTATTCATATGAGGAATGTATTGGACTTAATAAGTGACGGGTGGAGCCCGCTATAGCTCCTCGATGCATCGGTAGGTCTCATGAGACAACTAGATGTGGAATTGGCCGAGGCCCTTTCCCAATTTGATTTATGGTTTTGGCCGAGGCCTTAATCATTTTAGATGTCTTGGCCGAGGCCTTGACAAAGTGTTTCAGAATGTCTGGCATTATACATTCCCTCATTATGAAAGTGGTTATTGATGTTTCACGTGATTATTCTTCTAGTAGAATATCCATGTGAGTAAGTAATGGAATTATTTTATTTTACTTTTTCAATATTATGTTGAAGTTCAAGTTCAATAAGGCTTTTGTTTTAGTTATACATTGCCTTAAATGCTTATGTTTTCTTATGAAAGTTTCCGCTATATTGTTATCCTTACTGAGCATCTGAGCTCACCCCTTCCAATGTTTTAATATTTTCCAGGATGTGAAGAAGTATTTTATGAATGACCTGCAGGGATAGTCGGAAGAGGATATGAGTGTGGACTATGGAGACTTTGTTATTGTAGTTTTTCACTTTATGATGTAATGTAACGTTTATGAATGTATCTAGTGTTTCCAAGGCTACTAAACTAATCGGTCTTTTGAGACTTGATCTTTTGTGATCATGCCAATGTTACGAAGTAATGCACCAACTCTGGGTAGCTGGGGTCGGGGCGTTACAATCTGCACCTTCTCTGTAGTATCTCACACTAACTTCGGGCCGATGAGTGCTAACTCGCCTAGATTATTCCAACAAAGTAGTAACCAAAAGGTTCTCTCGTAAAAATCCTCTAATGGTGTCATTCTGTTGATGGAATGGTATCTATTGTTGTATTAAAACTCCACCAAGGGTAGGTGATCTTCCCAATTATAGCCAAAAGTCCAATATGAAAGCTCGTAGTATGTCCTCTAAGATGTGGATAGTCCTCTTTGTCTGGCCATCTGTATGGGGATGAAATATTGTTTTCAACCGTAACTTAGTCCCAAAATCCTCCTATAACCCTCTCCATAACTGAGATGTGAAATTAGTATCACTTTTAGATATGATCTTCGATGTAACTCCATGGAGTCAGAATATCACATGCACATAGAGGTATCCCAAGTTCTCTATTGAACTATGCTCTCAGATAACTAGGAAGTGAGCCAACTTTGTGGGCTAGTCTATGATCACCCAGATGGAATCATGTCCCCTGGACATATGTGGTAAGCCTATCACTAATTCCATGTATATCCCATCCCACTTACACGCTATAACCTCGAGGGGTTTAGCTAAACCCACTGGGACTTGGTGCTCTGCCTTCACTTGCTGACAAGTGAGGCATTGAGAGACAAACTCTTTAACTACCTTCTTCATAAATAGCCACAAAAAAATGACATTTGAGGTCTTGGTACATCTTTTCTACACCTGTATATACCGACAAAGGGGATGTATGAAACTCTTTCAACACCTCCTCCCACAATGTTAAAGGTACCACCACCCATCCTTTGAAAAGGATAATGTGCTCCCCACCTTCATAATATACATTAGAATCATGTACAATGGATATCTGAGTACATAAGGTCTCATAGTTGGTATATCCATGATAATCATACTTGAAACACTGTAAAAACGATGGAGTAATAGCCATTGACTAAATATATGAAGCATTATCCTTATACACAAAGTAAAACTGCAACGGTGTTAATAACTCTGAAGCTTTAGCCAATAATTGAGAACAAGATCTCTTATTGAGAGCATCATCCACCACATTTGTCTTCCTAGAAGAATAGATAATTTTGAAGCCATGGTCCTTGAGGAACTATATCTATCTCCTCTGTCTCAAGTTAAGATCCTATTGGAATAATATATACTCAAGACTCTTATGGTCATAGTAAATGATAAACCACTCTCCTCTCAGGTAGTATCGATGCATATTCAAAGAAATGACTATCCTTGCTAACTCAAGATCATGGTTCACATAGTTCTACTCATGTGGTCTCAATTGGCATGAATCATAGGCAATAACCGCCTGCCTCTACATTATAACACAACCAAGTCTGATTCCTGATACATTGCAAACCACTACATACTCGACACCCTCCTCCGATAATCTCAAGATGAAAGCACTTGTCAACCTCTATCTCAGCTCCTGAAAGCACTATTGGCACCTTTCCAACCACACGAAATGCTTCCCCTTCCAAGTCAAAGTTTTCAAAGGTGTTTCAACTCTATAGAAGTTGGTTACAAACCTTCAATAGTAACCTACCAATCCAAGGAAACTCTACACCTCGATAACACTCTTGGGTGGATCCCAAGAAATAATTGTCTCAAATTTTGCTGGGTCCACTGCTACTCCAGCCTCTAAGATGACATTTCCTAGAAAGTGGACCTCTCGAATCCAAAACTGACACTTTGAGAGTTTCTCATAAATATGGTGATCTCAGAGTGTGTCCTGAACCATCCTCAAGTGTCTCATGTGCTCCTCCTCAGACACCGAATACACTAGGATTTCATCAATGAAGACTACCAAAAATCAGTCTAAGAAGGGCTGGAAGATCCATTTCATAAGTCCCGTGATAACTTTTGGGGTTTTCATCACTCCAAACAGCATCACCAAGTAATTATAGTGATCATAGAAACATCTGAATATCATATTTGGTACACTTCATCCCATACTCACAGCTGGTGATAGTATGACCTGAGGTCAATATTTGAGAACCATCATTACCCTCACAACTGATCGAATTTCTCATAGATCCTTGGTAGTGGATACTTATTCTTCACAATCACCTGATTCAAGCACCGTTAATCCACACATAGCCTAAAACTCCTATCTTCCTTCATAGAAAACAACACTGATGATGCCTAGGGGGTACTAGGTTTCACAAATCCCTCCTCTTACAAGTCCTCCAACTATATCCTTAGCTCCTGAATCTCTACGGGGACCATCTGATATGCTAGTGTAGATAATAGTGTTGTCTCGGGATGCAAGCCGATACAGAATTCTATCTCTCAGTGGGGAGGTAAACTTGGTACATCCTCAATAAAGACATCCTCATACTCTTCCACCACTGTAGGAAATTGATATCATAAAGCATTCACTTATCCAAGAGTTATGTTATTCAACTGATGAGTAATCAGCTACACTCTCATATGCCTATGATCATCCTGCTCCCTCTAAGGTATCCTTTTCACCCATAAAGGAAAACCTAGTTCTATCGCTATGGACACATCACATCCTCCTCTGAAGGCAATCAATATGGGGATAAACTATGGATATCCAGACCATATCTAAGATGACATCATAAGGCCTCATTGATATAATAAAGAGATCCTATAAAAAATATCACCTCCAATCATCAGATCACACTATCTATATAAGTGTGCAATCGCTGAGTCACCTCCAGTCAGAGCCTCCAACTGCAAGGTTCGAGCTAATTCCTCAATCAGAATCTCTAAGTCTTGAACTAGATAAGTGGAAAGGAAGGAATGGATATAACCTATGTTTATCAATATTGTATCTAAATTAGAAAATATACAGATTATACCTCATATCATCCTTGGATCCTCTAGTTCATAGTCCTCCATAGCTTGTAGTTTTCCTCATCCCTACCCACCAGATCCCTGAGCCTGGTGTGGACCACCTAGGGGTGGTGGTGGTAATAGGTCAAACCACTGACCACCTCCTACTACTCTTCTGGATCCTATGCCACATCTTCTTCCCTATGGACCACCCTTCTCTTTTCTATGTATATACATCAGTGGTCCATCGACTATCTCACAATCAGTTGTATGATGTTTCAGAAAATCTTGAACCAGATGTCCCTGACCTTCACAAGAGAAACACTACATGTACCTTGGATGATTAGAGCCACCCTAATAGCCCTACACTATTGGACCTGAGTCCTAGGATTGGCTCCTGAAGTATCTGACATGCTTAGATATCTATGACTATTTTCAACTACCTATTGTCGAGGTCTCATATACTGGGTGCCCACCGCTAATTCTCAATAACAGTCTCTGATCTTCCAAAAATCTCTCCATCAACAAGGCTCTCTCAATCACTCTAACATAGGTGGAAATGTGAAGAGATAAAATCAATTCCCTGATGTTCGGGTGCAAGACCTACTCAAAGGTCCGAGATCTGAATAACTGGTCCCACACCATATCCAAGGAGTAATGTGAGAGATTTTTAAACCTCCTTGAATACTCTTCCATGCTCATACTTCCCTACTACAAATGTAGAATCTCATTTATTCATACTAATCAAAACGTAGCTGGATAGAAATCCTCCCTGAAGAGATGCTCAAAGTCTGACCAAGAGAGAGTTGTTTCATCGTGTGACTGAGTCACTAAGCTCCATAATCACCTAGAATAGCCCTAAATAAGACTCACTATGAGGACTTCCATCTGATCTATCAGTGTCCATATAAGGCGTAAAATGTAAGTGACTACCTTTAGCCAGTACTCATCCACCTGGGGGTTTGTCTAACCCTGAAACCTGGGATTTTTTTGCCTCTAGAATTCGTGCAATATGATCAACCTACATTCACCCTCAAATAGTATTTCTAGCTCTATCTACTACTCAATGGGTGGTGTTATACCTAGTAAACCACCTGGAGGTTTTATCTCTGGTGCATTCCCTTGTACCAATGCCTCATCACTAGGCAGATCATCCTCATGATCATGTAGTGGAATCCTGGCTAGCTGACTATGTAGAGATATACTGAAATTAAAATAAGATATACCACAATAAAAAGGGTATATCTAGGGAGATGACTCAAGAAGGACATGGAAAACAAAACCATTCTTATATGATGCATGTACCAAAAATTTCCCCTACAACCAATGTTTATATGTACTGGGTCAAAAGGCGGGTGATCAGGGTCATAATGTATTGATATGTTAGACGTCGCACCAATACTGAAGTCTCTAGCCTAAAAACTAGAGTTGAAACACTAAATATTGTTTCCCTAAACCAAACTCACTAACTCTGGTCCCTTTGAAACCACTCTATCACAACCCAACCTATTGAGATTCAACACGTGACTACCCCAAGACTGACTCTAATAGGCTAGGGGCTGGAGACCAACACCGAGTAGGCATATCCCATAAATGGGAGGCATTGGCCTAAAGTACATGTACACTTTCAAAAATATCCAAACTCACACAATGTTGAAATATAAAAAAACTGAAACAATGCATGTATACATCTAAGATATCACAACAGAGTATGATAGTAAACTTATTGAAACTAGAAAAAGAGTCAAAATATAAGCCCAAACAAAAACTATAAAATTTCAACCTACTTAAAGGTCGGGGACTAAGTCAAATACAAGATCCTAGTAAAATACTTCAGTCTTTCAAGCTCCAGCTATGCTCCGCCTTCTCCCTGTCCTCCCAGGACACTGTCAAAAGGGTCGTCGTCTTCATATGACATGACAAGTGTGGGAAAAGACCATATAGGGGTGAGTGTAACAATACACAGTAGGAAACCTTTAAAACACTAAACATAAAGAGCCAAGTATAGTTATATCAATACAAGATATAACAATAAATGTATAAAAAACACCCATATATAATTAGGAAATACACCACACTACCAAGTGGTTATAACCAACTTCTAGACATAGGATCCTACTCGAAGAAATTCTTTTTCCTGTAGAATACACTCCACAAACCATGAAATCATCGGAGACACTTGAAGAAGAGGTCTAACTCATTAGGGTCCACCTAATAAATCTCACTGGTCTAAGGATACCTTGAAACATATATAGGGTGTTATGCTCAGAACTGTTGGGAAACACCA
This sequence comes from Viscum album, assembly GCA_963277665.1. NCBI lineage: Eukaryota > Viridiplantae > Streptophyta > Magnoliopsida > Santalales > Viscaceae > Viscum > Viscum album. The sequence goes on from OY728123.1 coordinate 1,626,487,483, forward strand.
TGAACCCAATTTGGATCAACCCACTACATAGGGGATCGTATGTTAATGAAACCACAAACCTTATCGATACAAAATTCTAGATAGAAGATCAACATCCTCCTTGGGGAGGTCACACTGATTCTCCAAACTCCAACTAGGGAACAAAGGATGATAGAGGATCTCACTCCAATCTCACAGAGGGACACCACAACTCTATATGAGACTTGGCCTTTAGAGGGGATCACAATATAGTGAATATGGATGTAATGTCACACTTTACCCTCTAGGGAAAGGACCAAAGGAATGTACTCAACCTATAATAGTCCAAACTAAGAAAATAATGAGCCACAAGCACTCTTGATGGGGGTACACAGTGTGTACTAGGGGGTACATGGCATGTCCATCTATCCCCATGTCTTTTCCATGTGGAAGAGCCTCACACGACATGTAGTCTCCATATACTTGGAATGTAGAGACACACGGTATCCTACTCGTGTCACCTAGCCATGTCTGTGTACCGAAAACATGTTCATGTATCGGCCCATGTATGACAATCCCTATCCGTGTATAAGTATACAGCATGCCATCTAGACATATACTTTTACCTCATGTTTGTGTACTCTCTGAAGTACATGTTGAGTCACACATAAGGGGTCACATGTTGTGTGATAAGATTCACATGTCATGTGATTATAAACTCTGGCCAAAACACTAGAGCTATATCCATGGATCCCATATAGTGTGTAACATCATATTACATACCGTGTTTCCCATGATTTCCCAAATTCTCTCTGCGTCATCCCGCACATCGTCAGAGCCTTCACCCTTGCCCGAACATATAGAAGGGGTTCTTCCAAACCTTTCCAACACTAATCTAAAAAAAATGGGATTGAATCTATTCATAAAATAAATCTACACATCGTACTTCATTGTTCACTGAAGAACGTGAAATTGGGTATCCAAAACCATCTGATTCATTACTGCTTCCATCATCGCACCACCTTCATGCCATTATGATCCAATATATTTGATATCATATTGTTGTGATAAGAAAATGGTGTGAAATGATCGATTGATTGAGATATATTGTACCTCAGGCCAAATGAATAATTATTATGTTGAATAAAGAACTGGGGGATAAAATAAAAAGAACAAACAAGAGGAACATACCTTGGTTGATGTTTGTGTCGATCTTGATTCATTGATGTGAGAATAAAAACAAATAAATCAATAATCCAAAGTAATTCTCCCAAAATCACCCCACAATAAACTCATCCCTCAAATGCGCACAATCCATGGATCAATCTTTTGGTAGATTGATCCATGTTCATCATAGGAAACAAGAACAGGGAAAGAAAAAAATTCAAACAACCACCCTACCTCAATTTGGATCAATCACTGATAAAAAAACAATGTGGTGTTGTAGTCGATGGTGAGATCCTTAAATTTAGTTATGTTCCAACTGTTAATCCTTGATTTGATCATCGTCTTCTAATGGGATCTCATTCCTTTCTCTCAAAAGGGTATGTAATGATTTTTAGGGTTATATAACTAACCCTTCAAATTTTCCATAAGCTCTTATTTAAAGAGTCTAAATTAGTTCATTGTGTTGTTGTATCAATAAAACAAATAAAATAATTTCATAAATTATTTTATTCATTTTATTTCTATGATGACTTTTCCACAACTGACCCGCACCGACTTAGGTTAAGTCATGCCTATGATAAACCTCGCATTCTAAACTCAATGGTGCCCTAATATTTCTGATATGGGCACTCGTTTAGAATTTATTCCACTTTTTCAAGAAATTTGTGCATGAGTTCTATTTAATATATTTAATATATTTCAAACATTTATTTTAGGGACACGGGGCCTCATAATTGCACACTATCTTAGCACCTAGTCTCAAAAACAATTCATCTAATATCCAAAAATAATACATGGAAAATTAGAGGCATTATAGTTTTCCCCAAAACTAATAACCAAAAATAAGAAACACCAAATCTCATCAAAACAACTCAAAATGGAGTTCAAATTCAAGACACAACTCTCGAACACCCATGGTAACTCAAAGTTTGAAAAAAATAATAGTTATCTAGGAACTCCCTTGAACTTACCCTAATGATGGGTTATGATACCATTTTGTAATAAATCAGCTTGGGTCGACCCAACCTGTCACTCGATCCAACCCATCATAAGGCTAGTGGAATTTTCCCAATCACTATGGGCTAGAAACTAGTTTTAGAGTATCGTAACTGACCAAGTGGGAAAATTTTCACCCTTGAATGCAATGAAAAACAAATGGATTCCTCCTGGGAATTTGTCATGGCCCATCCATAAGTTTTATTCCCATGACATCAAATAAATATATTCAAAATATATAAATAAACCATCAACGTATAAGCAATATCATAACTGAACAACAAATCTTAAATATCATATCACCAACATAAATAAACTGTAACCAATATCCAATTATAAGAATACCAAAAATAAGTCCGGTTTGAATAGGCCAATATAACATAACTTGAAAGTACTAAAGAACCCAAGATGCTACAACTAAGCCAAGCTCCATATGTCCCATATACACCACTACTATAACCATAAATAAGGACAATGAGATTCATAAAGATCCAAAAAACTACATGGAACCATTTGCCTTACTTTTATCTAGAAAAAGAAATTTTGTATATGCTCAATGGAACAAACAAGGTATAAGGAAAATCCGAGTAATATGCCACCATGAATTAAAATAACACATTTCACTATGAAATCCTATAATTCTAGTTTAAAAATCATTTCCATTTTGAAAATATTTCCATAATTAGATTCGTTTTATACAGAAATCAACCCATGCCATAATAAAGAATGAGGAAATATCCAATATAAATTAGGGTAATAAACATCCATAAAATAACCAAGTCAATACAGGTATTGGTATAAGAAATAAGAATTATATCAAGTATAACATAGGCAACATGGGGGAAACTTTGACTTATGGATTCCAAAGGTAACTAGGACTCACTCACAGAATGTTGGTTGGCCTATGATCATAAATAATAAATAAGACTTGGGCCTCTCAAGAAACAATGGAAAGAACCCCTATCTAGCACCATGCCTAAAGCTAGTGTATCACCCATCTGGAAACTCGCTTTACCTAGGTCACCCATGTGCCAATATAATCCATTTTTAAACCAATTTAATTCCAAAAGCAACCAATAATAACCCACCATAAAGAATACACCTTGAAATCACATTCTTCTTTAAAAATAATCTTTGAAAACAAACTTTAAATCAATGGATCCATTTGAAAAAAAAATCAAAACACCTCATAGGTATAAAATCCCCTTTTTAATGGAAAATAATGATAAATTTCCAATTTTCAACACAAATCAAGTACTATGATAAAAAATGCACAAACACCCTCAATAAATCAATTTAAACATATAATAATAATAATAATAATAATAATAATAATTAAAGAAAAACTCAAGAAAAAAGGTGTGATAAAGGAATTTTCTAGATATGTAGAGACACTTACCTTGAAATAGATTAACCCTCGTCACCTTTGCTTGGAATCCCTAGAAATGGGAAGATAGTGTCCTCATAAGCTTAAATCACAAAGTAACTTCCTTAAACTCCAACCTATAACCATAGTTTTGGCCTCCATGGAATTATAGGGTTCTAAAAATCTAATGTAAGGGAAGAATAAGGTAAGGTAGAGAGAATAGAAGAAGAACACAAGTAAAGTTGATTCTTGACTTGAATAAAATCACCATGGATCAAGGTATAACTATAGGTTATCGATATAGTGGAAGTGCCTATGGGGTATAGCTAGCATGTATTTCTATCATAATAAATAAATAATCTGAGATGTACATTGAAAATAATGACATGACCAATGGAATTAAATAAAAGATTAATTGACTTTTTAACACCAGAACCAGAAGGCGGAATCATCACATATAATTTATAATTAATTTATATATAGATTTAAAATTACCTTTTCTTATAATTATTTCATTGTTGATGATTTTGTTTCCTATTCTCATAGTTTCATCGTTGTTTCATAGGATCCAAGGGAAAAATACCTCTAGTGGTGATCTGCACATGTTCCAAAATCTTAGAACATTGTTATAGAATCATCAGGTGTTAGTATGGTTCATTCCAATCACTTGTATAATTTTTTGTTGACTGCAAGAAGAATATATTCATAGAAAAGGTATTATTAATGGTTTCTTGAAGGCTTGAGAGGTTGGAGGAGGATTGTCACTTTTTTTCTTGAGCGCATTCTTGATAGCATTCTCTCTAGGCCTAGAGAGAATTATCTCTAGGTTTATTGTGCACAACAAGTAGCTAACCCCATAAAGTGGCATAACTAGGTATTTATAAAGTTATGCTAGGGTAGTTAATTTCACATAGGCCCTTAGTCAATCCCTTATTCCTCAGTGAACCCCTTTTCTAATAATAATATAAATATTATTATTATATTCTTGACATGAGAAACACCTACAGATAAATAAATATCAATTGTTAAATAAATAAACACTATTGTAAATTAAGCCTTTACCAACAGTTTCAAACCATTGGTAAAGGCTTCCAAACCGTTGGTATATAGTATACAAACGGTTTGGAAAATAGTTGGCAATTAAGGCGTGGCAGTAGCCCATTACCAACAGTTTTTGTATAACTGTTGGTAAAGGCAGTGTAATTGGAGTACTGCCAACGGTTTTACAAACCGTTGGTGATACTGGCAGTGTAAATGTTTTTACCAACGGTTTCCAGAAAATATTGGTATATATTGTATACTAAACATTATACCAACAGTTTAGAACCGTTGGTATAGTTTTTAAATTTCTATTTCCAGAACTATTATACCAACGGTTTTAAACCGTTGGTCAACAGTTCTGGGAAAACACATTACCAACGGTTTTAAACCGTTGGTAATGTGTTTTTTCAGAACTATTATACCAACGGTTTAAAACCATTGGTAATGTGTTTTCCCAAAACTGTTGCACAGCAGCCCTCTAGTAGCCCCTCCAGTATACACCTGCATAAAAAATTTCACAAAAACCACATACAGACTTAAAACAAGATAAAAAACACCTAAAATAGCACAAAAAAACACGTAAAACCATCAAAATCTTCCAACCATGTTGTGTACTACAATTCCCTATTTCAATATTCATATGACAACAATCATCCAGTAAAGTTAATAATAGTTTCAATAACTCAAACATTATTTACACCCATTTCTATCTTCAAATGACAACCACTCTTCCAGTAGTAATTCACCTCACCCCTACACAACCCCCCAACCAGCACAGCCCCCCCACATCCCCATCAAGTTCTAATAGGCAGAATAGTCTGAGAAATACTTATTAGAGTTGAATAAGAGTTTGAAATTGGCTCAAATCCCAATTTTTTTTTTCTGATCCTAGATTTGGGTATGTAATGATTTGTGATGCATTTTTCATTGAACTTGTATTTTTTATAATATATGGTGAAAAGGTATTTTCTTAGGAGTCTCGTCACTTATGATCCCATGAATGAAACTACCCAACTCATGAAAAAGAGTTTGCGACTATCGTTGATGAGTGTAAATTTCAGTTGTCGTATTCACTTAAAATGATGTCCTTTTGAAACAAAAGAGAGACACTTTGAGTGGTGTCGGCTACACCATGCCTCGGATTGAGGCGGGGTTGACTCGTACACGTCACAAATGACCCATGGATCGTTTTCAAAAAGTATAAACACAACCCGAATGCGTTTGGATGGTTTTCCGTATTCCAGTTGTTTTTAATTAAAAGTGTATCCATTTAAAAAAAAAAGACACTTTGAGTGGTACCGGCCACACCATGCCTCGGATTGAGGTAGGGTTGACTCGTACATGTCAAAAATGACCCATGGATCATTTTCTTAAAGTATCAACATAATTCGAATGCGTTTGGTCCGTTTTCCTTATGTCAGTTGTTTTTTTCACTTAAAATGTTGTCCATTTCAAAGAAACGTGATACACTTTGAGTGGTGTCGGCCACACTGCACCTCGGATTGAGACGGGGTTGACTCGTACACATCAAAAATGACCCATGGATTGTTTTCCTAAAGTTTAAACATAATCCGAATGTATTTGGTCATTTTTCCGTATGTCAGTTGTTGTTTTCACATAAAATCATGTTCATTTTAAACAAAAGAGAGACATTTTTAGTGGGGGAGGCCACACCGCGCCTCGGATTGAGGCGGGGTTGACTCGTATGCGTCACAAATGACTCATGGATCGTTTTTCTAAAATATCAACACAATCTGAATGTGTTTGGTCTATTTTAAGTATGCCAATTGTTGTTTTCACTTAAAATCTTGTCCATTTAAAACAAAAGAGAAACACTTTGAGTGGTGTCGGCCACACTGGCCCTTGGATTGAGGTGGGGTTGACTTGTACACCTCACATATGACCCATGGATCATTTTCCTAAAGTTTCAATATAATCCGAATGCATTTGGTTGGTTTTCCGTATGTCAGTTGTTGTATTCACTTAAAATGATATCCTTTTGAAACAAAAGAGAGACACTTTGAGTGTTTTTGGCCACACAGCTCCCCGGATTTAGGTGGGGTTGACTCTTACATGTCACAAATGACCCATGGATTGTTTTCTTAAAGTATCAACACAATCCAAATGCGTTCGTCCGGTTTCAACCACCCCACGCACGCTTTTCAAGCGCGCCGAACACCTAAAAAACACATATTCAGTCGTGCCGTGAAAACTGCGCATCTGAATGAGATGTCATCTCCTTTTACACCTCAAAAATAATAATTAGAGTGTTTTTGTGTGATTTCAAGTCATTCTGATTTCGTTCGGCATGCATTTGACCGTTAAACGCGTGTTTTGGCCATTTACGACACGCGGAGTGCGTTTTTGGCCAGCGCGGTCACACGACACCTCCAATTGATGTGACGTCTAGCCGACCATTTCAAAATTCACCCACCCTTTGTTGTCATCTGATTTCATGGTATTCTGAGGTCGTTCAGCCAGTTTGGACCACCCCACGCGCACTTTTCAAGCGCGCCAAACACCTAAAAAATACTTATTCAGTCGTACCATGCAAACCGCGCATCCAAATGATGTGTCGTCTCCTCTTACACCTCATGAATAATAATTAGGGTGTTTTTGTGTGATTTCAAGTCATTAGGATGTCGTTCGTTATGCATTTGACCATTAAACGCATGTTTTGGCCATTTACGACACGCGGAGTGCGTTTTCGGCATGTGCGGTCACACAACACCTCTGATTGACGTGACGTCTAGTAGACCATTTCACAATTCACCCACCCTTTGTTGTCGTCCTATTTCATGGCATTCTGAGGTCATTCGGCCGGTTTCGACCACCCCACGGGCGCTTTTCAAGCGCGCCAAACACCTAAAAACACATATTCAGTCGTGTCATGAAAACCGGGTGTCCGAATGATGTTGCGTCTCCTCGTAACCTCAAAAATAATAATTAGGGTGTTTTCATGTGATTTCAAGTCATTACGATGTCGTTCGGCATGAATTTGACAGTTAAACGCTTGTTTTGGCCATTTACGACATGCGGGGTGCGTTTTCAGCCAGCGCGGTCACCCGACACCTCTGATTGACGTTTCGTCTGGCTGACCATTTCACAATTCACCCACCCTTTGTTGTCGTCCGATTTCATGGCATTCTCGAGGTCGTTCGTCCGGTTTCAACCACCCCACGTGCGCTTTTCAAACGCGCCAAACACCTAAAAAACACATATTCAGTCGTGTCGTGAAAACCGCGCATCCGAATGACGTGCAGTATTCTATTACACATCATGAATAATAATTAGGGTGTTTTTGTGTGATTTAAAGTCATTCCATTGTCTTTCAGCATGCATTTAACCATTAAACGCATGTTTTGGCCATTTACGACACGCGGAGTGCGTTTTCAGCCAGCGCGGTCACACAACACCTCCAATTGACGTGTCTTCTGGCCGACCATTTCACAATTCACCCACCCTTTGTTTTCGTCTGATTTCATGTCATTCTGAGGTCGTTCATCCGGTTTCGACCACCCCACACGCGCTTTTCAAGCGCGCCAAACACCTAAAAAACACATATTCAGTCGTGTCGTGAAAACTGCGCGTCCGAATGACGTGTCATCTCCTCGTACACCTCAAGAATAATAATTAGGGTGTTTTAGTGTGATTTCAAGTCATTATGATGTTGTTAGGAATGTATTTGACCGTTAAACGCATGTTTTGGCCATTTACGACACATAGAGTGCGTTTTCAGCCAGCGCGGTCACACGACACCTCCGATTGATGTGTCGTCTAGCCGACCATTTCACAATTCACCCATGGATCGTTGTGTTGAAGTATCAACACAATCTGAATGCGTTTGGTCAGTTTACCGTATGCCAGTTATTGTTTTCACTTAAAATGTTGTCCATTTCAAATAAAAGTGAGACACTTTGAGTGATGTCGACAACACCGCACCTCGGATTGAGGTGGGGTTGACTCGTACATGTCACAAATGACCTGTGGATTGTTTTCCTAAAGTATCAACACAATATGAATGTGTTTGGTTAGTTTTCCGTATGCTAGTTGTTTTTACTAAAAATAGTATCCATTTTAAATAAAAGAAAGACACTTTGAGTGGTACCGGCCACACCGTGCCTCGGATTGAGGTGGGTGGGGGGCTATCTGGGGGGCTGTCTGGGAAGGAGGGTAGGTAATGTATATAAAACTCTATATAGGTATCAAACATCTAATTCCGACAAGAATGTGAACCGCCACGGGGTGTCGTCCTGGAGCAGGGCCAAATCACGACATTACCGCGGTGTGACCGCGTTGTGTTGTCCCGGTCTAGTGACATTTGTGGGGTAGCATCTTCCGGCCATGATTCCAAATAAATCCTATGTAGGTGGCCTTCACATTATAGAAACTGATCTTATGTTATAAAAAACAGACTCTTGATTCGGGATTGTGGTATGATAAATATATATATATTATATTTGTTGTTTTTAAAAGTGGTACTAGGTAGTTGAAACTACTAATTGAGAGTCAAATTATCACACCCTAAACTATCACTGTGAGTTTTTGCAGACAGTGCACCTCTGTTGGAGGGGTTTTATTATAAAAACATGACTTTATTTATCAAATGAAACAATGATATTAAAGAAAACTTATTCAAGATATGCAATTCAATATAATTAAGCAGAATTAAGAAAGAAGATAAATTAAATTTAAAGAATTATTAAATTAAAGAGGCTTCCATATTTGGTCGAAAATAAAGATTTATACTAAATTCAAAAATATCCATACTAAAGTGAAAAACCAGGTTCAAAAATAAAGAGATATACAGAATTCAAAAATGTAATGGATCAATCTGCCACTGATCACCATCACTATCACCACTGTCATCATCGGCCTCATCCTCGCCGCCATCTCTGTCCTCGTTTTCGTCCTCATCATTGTCCCCATGATCATCGTCATCCCCATCCTCTCCCTCGGCCCCATCCTTTCCCTCGGCCCCATCCTTGCCCTCATCCTCATCCTCATCCTCACCCTCGTCCTCTTCCGCATCCTCGTCATCACTAGGAACGTCATCATCTCGACCTCCACTAGAACGGTCACCTGGTTCATTGGATAATGCACCCATTGACGACATAAATGTCTAAAAATCTGCGCTGGCCTCTGGTGGAAGTGATGAAGATAAAGCTTTCATCGGTTTCATAAATTCTTTATCCCTGGTTTAAACATGTACTTCCAACTCTGTGACCCTTTTATCAGATTGTATTGCATGCTCCTTGACCTGTTCCAACTCAGTGTTACTAGAATGGATACCTAGAGAGGACTAATACCTCATCGGGACTATATTATTACCAGGTCGGCAGCATACTCGACTAGAGTGCTCCTCTCCCAAAACCTGATATAAATGATCGTGTGGCCCTAAATTGTCAGGATCCTAAGCATCAAGGGCCTCTAAAGCAGCCTGTTAAAAATATTAATAGATTATTAAATTTAAAAATAGATATTAAACTTTTAAATAAACAAATTAAAACTTACAATCTTTTCTTGTGTCGGTTCATTAACCACAGTTCCATCTTTTTCCTTCTACTTGAGCAAAACAATTTTGCTCGAGGGATACGTCCTTCAATATTCAATGTGTGCTTCTGTAATGACATTGAAACAATATAAAGTGTAAGTATAATCATATATACAATATTCAATAAATCACATAATTTAAGTAGGAAACAATAAAAAGGGAAAGTCCTAAGGAAAAATTATAAACAACTATATCGTACCAGCTGCCTCTCATGATCTGACATAGTCGTGTTCCCCAAAGTGTGGAGGTATTGTTCTGAATCAATGTTTTTTTTTCAGAAGATTCCTAAATAATGTTTAGTAATAAATTAGATAATATTAATGAAAAATATGAAAGTTGTCATTTAAATACCTCAAATGGGATTTATACCTTAAATTTGGAAGTTTCCCAATGGGTAATCATTTGGCGATATTGCTCTATCAGGAATTCATCCATGATAGGTAATTTCTCCAACTCCATGCCCACTCTATCACACCATCCAACATATAGCTCATGCTTTTAATCTCTCCAAAGATCTCCTAGCTCCTTTAAACGCGTCTGTCGTGCACCTTCGCCATCAGGGAAGTTATACCGAAGATGACACCCAAAAGATTAATTCATATAAATACAAAAAAAATACTACATTAAATCCAATATATTTTTTACCCATATTTGTGCCCACGCATTATACTTCACTTCGTGTGGCAGATGTCTCCAAGAGAGAGGGCTGACCGGAATGATGTCGGAGTATTTGGCTAGCATCTCCAAAAAACCCCGACATTCCTGCCCATATTTATCAATCATTTGTCCATCATCATTGTATTCAACCATCAACTGTGTCTAGTGGTTCTATACCACACGCAAGCGAGTAGGCCCCCTCCCCTGCCTCCTATCAGTAGATGAATCTGTTATTAAAGAAAAAAAATATCAGTACAAGTTATAATAGAAATAAATTTTGGTATAAAAATTTGTTAGAGTTATATAAATATACCTGTGGTAGTTGGATCAATGGGTGTCACTAGATGTGCAGAAGCTGAAGGAATATCCTGTACAGGTGGAGTGTCCCTCAATGTATGCTCCTCAACCACATACTGTGTCGGAGTAGGAGTCAAAGAAGGTGGAATATAATAGCCTGGAGATAATGAACCAGAAGAAAAAGATGATGGCACAGACGTTTGTCCAACTGGTAGTGTAAAAAACGGAGGCCTAAATATCCCATGTTTCCCTAAATACACACTAGGATCAAAATGGGGCATAGAAGATATGTCGGTGGTAGGGGCATAATCCAATCTGGTACAACCAGTGGATCATCTAACTCTCTCACCACGAGCCCTCGTACCACCGGCCTCAGTACCGGGACCACCAGATGGTCGTCTAACTTTGACACCACCCCCCCTCCTACCACCAGCCTCTGTACTGGGAGAAATATCAGGCTCCTCATCGGATATCTCTCATCTAGGGGTTGGATCCTGAAAAAAAAATTAACACAAAATTAAACACATGATATTATAAGTTATTGAAATATATGTATTTGAAATAAAATACTCACAATAGGGATGAGTGGAGGAATTCCCATCTGTGTCATGCGACGATTATTTTCTGTCATCTTTTTGCGCTGTCTCTCTTCAATTGGTGTCATTTCCTACAATGAAAACAAATATGGAAGTAATTATTCCAAGAATACATTACATTATTTAAGCAAGGAAAAACATTCAAGTGGCTAGTATATTTCTAAGACATCCTTGGAAGACATTAATGAAGGAAGAAGTGAACTCATTAAAAAATATAATGAGATGTACACAATATAAAAATGGTATTAAGCTATGGGATATTAGTGGTAATGCTCAAACATGGATCCAAACTTATAAAGGATTCACTAAGTATAAATATGTTTAATGAGATTTTAGAATGCAATAAAAATGGGATCTGTCTTTGTACAGTTCCAAATAAACCACTTAGAAAACATTTTACCTATTTTATAAAAATATATTTAAAAACCACTCATTTATATCATTAAAATATAAATAGGTTTCATTATTAAAAAAATCGAACGTTGGCATCATAAAAACATAACCAAATAGTCACTCAGTGAGTCGACACCACCTACAAAAAAATTAGGCAAACTTTATGAATACAATGATCTCTAAGAAGAAATTAAGAATAACTCACCCGAAATTCATGACCAAAGGAACACAATACATAATCACTATAAATCCATAAGAAAATAAAATACATTAAAAACCAACACTACAAACTCTATAGAACAAAAGAAGAGGAAGCCCCATGATCCTAGGAAAATTCCAACATTCTTAGGTGGAATCACTATATTAGTGGTCGTATGTCATATGTTTAGTTACAAATGATATATGAAACCAAATTCAACCCTATTCACAGAAATCTACCAATCATGTATTAGTCATTGATTCAATATCAAATAGTGTGAATCATAAAATTTTCCAAAATCCCTAAAATAGGAAAAAATGACGTGATATTGCTAGATATTGAAATAAATGTAGAAATCGTAGGAAGAGGGATTCTATGTTTGTATTTGGGAAGAAGTTTAAAGATTATAACCTAGATGGGGGAGTTGCAGCCAATCGGATGGAAGAACTCAGTGTGGGTTAGGGTTCACCTCCACATCGGGGCTTTTGGAAATTGGGGGAATCGATTTCTGTTGTGCTGCGGGGGGACTACTGGAAATCTGGATATTTGAAGAGATCTTTCCCAACAGTTTGTAAAAACTGTTGGGAAACCATGACTTTTCCCAACGGTTTGTAAAAACCGTTGGGAAAAAATGGCCTTTACCAACGGTTTGTAGCAAACTTTTGGTAAAGGTCCACGAAACCAAGATTTACCAATGGTTTTTACAAACCGTTGGTAAAAAACACTTAAACCAACGGTTCTCCCGAACCGTTGGTATATAAGTGTTGGGAAAAGTCTATTTTCCAGTAGTGAAATTATTATTTATTTAAATGGTATTTATTATATCATTTCCATATAGACCATTAAACTTGGACTTCAACCCACCTCAATATTTAGCATGCCTTAAATAATGACTATTTATTTAATAAATAAATATCACTGCATTATTTACTAATAAATATAATAAATATTTTATTAATTAAATCTTGTGAAAATAAATATTTATTATTATTTAATTCACATATTTATTATTCATAAAAAAAACAATCCGGAATAATTATTAAACCAAAAATAAATAATAATATATATTTTAAATTATTAAAATCAAATAGAATTTATTTGAGATTTCAGATACACTTAATATGTGACCCTCTAAGACCATTTCTTGGCATCATTAGGTAGAGTCACCTAAAGTCCAAGGATAGTGTCTAAAAATATATCAAGTCACAAATCAAGAAAGAATTTAATGATGTAATGATGTAAAACCTCATATGAATTCTCACAATGTAATATATTCAATTTATCGTGATATCTCTAATCAAGAAAGTTTCGTACTAGTGTCAGCAACCTATTTTCTTGATGTAACATTCTTTGATTTTCTAAAATTGAACCATCCCATAGAAAACCATGGCCATGGATTTATTTAGGTTGTTCTATTCCCATAAAATGTCCTAAGATATCAACTTTTGTTAAATAATATAAGGGAAAAATTATTTCATGCATTATTCATTAAAGCAATATCACTCATGACGCACACAATGTAACATGCTTCGTCATGAACATATGTCATCATGATTTTTATCAATATATCAAAGTAAAAGACTAATGATATATATTAAATAATAATAATAAATTCTAAGGATCAATACACACACTTAAAAATATGAACAACCAATGACACATATAAATGTGGATTTCCTACTAGTGTGTCATGTTCTCATAATCTTCTACACTGTAAATTGCCAAGGGTGTATACCATGATAAAGTGTATCAAAGTCCTATGAATCTCCACCCATAATAGAATGTATCATTTTTATCCCATCAAATGATATTATCTAAATATAGAAAATGTATTTAAGAATACCAATGTGGCACTTCTAGGTTATCATTATAGTAGGGAGCTTCTATGAACATTTTGTGTAATGGTTACTCATAAGATATTATCACATACTATGTCATATATAAGAACAATAATTATGTGATAATGGGTTTATTAACATTCAGAATAATGAATATTGGTGATCATAAAGTAAATAAAGTTTTTTCTAGGGAAAGAGATCTAAAAAACTCTCACTCGCACTAGAGCCAACTACTAACAACCATTAGTCTGCTAGCTCTCACATGATACTCATTCTTCTGCTGAGATAAGGCTTTATTCAAGGTTTCTACCATGTTATCTTTTGTGTAAAAACTATTAATTTAAACTAAACCCCTCTAAGAAAACACTATCAAGAGGTGATACTTACATATTATGTGTTTTATACATTGGTGTGACCTTGGCTCCTTTAGGAACCACATCAAGTTCTTTATAGTGACACATACTTTTCATACATAAATACTCCATCTTATTAGAAAAATATGCACTGCATATCAATATGATCTATGATACAACCATAAAAGTTTAGTGTATTTGGAAACATGGATACATAAACAACTAGTACATAAAATATTTACATCATTTCTCATTAAGTTATTCATGACTAGAATCATTATTAGACATATCCTACTTAAAACCTTCCATTATAACCTAGGGAAAGGAAATATAAAAAAGGGTGAGATCAAATTCTCAGTAAGGGTAAACATAACAGATGTCAATAAATGATCATCAGTGAGTATAATATAAGAATAATGGTATGATAACATGATCAAAACTCACAATAATCATACCCAATAATCCAAATACCTTTAATCATGAATTATGGCATAAGGTTTTTTCAATCAAAATACATAAGTCATAAGAGTGAGAAATCATCAATAATCAATCCTAATCCATGAGAACATAACATAAAAATAAGGAATAAGTTTTTAGAATACACATAAGCATGGAAAATCATTTCTTTAATCAAGGATCACTTCCAAGACTATCATATTATATTTGGTTCACTTTCTATTTCATTATTTCTTTAGTCAAGGTTCACTCCCAAGACTATCTTATTGGAAAAATTCCATTGCTGAACTTGGTTCACTCCCCATTAAATTCCTTATTATCTCATGAGATATACATATTTACCTAATTAATTATAGGTATATATGATTATGGTCTCACTTATCACATAATTAAAACCATACATATGTGTGTCACAATATCATAAAACAATCATTATATCATCATATCATAACCTGTGGAAAGAATATGGGTTTCATAAAAATTTCATCATCGTAATAATAAATAATACAGAGAAATAATAAATATGGTAACATTGGATCATATCCATAGTAAATCATAACAAACAATAAAGGGTTTTATTATAGATGAAAATACCATTCAAAGATCACTAGAAAATTTCAAGAGAAAAATACCATTTTCATTTTAAAATCACTTATTTAAATATAATATTTTCCAAAATATTAAAGAAGAAATTTTATTTAAAAATAAAAAATGAAAAATATAAATTAATATTCAAAGAAAATAGTATTCATGATGTCATAGAAATTCACATATGCGATGTATGTTAAAACAAAAAAAATCCTTTTATATTTTCGATAAAAAAGTCAAAAAACCATGTTTGGAAAATGATAAGAAGAATATTTTTAAACCTTGGTAAATATATTAAAATATAGTTAAAAATAACTTTAAATAATATTTTAATAATAAAAAAAATATTCTTTAAAACATTTTAAAGAAAATATAGACATGGAAGAAAATATTCCTGATCGGAGAGAGAAATAAGGTCAGTTTCCTTAAAAACATTATTTTGGTCTCTTGAATACTTAAAGAGAATAAAATAAAATAAAAACATGTAATATATAGATATAAATAGAGGATAATAAAATTCATAAGATTTTGGAGAGATATTTTATATAATTTCATCACTATAAATTTAAGCATAAACAATACCGATAAAAATGAGATTATAATATAAAACCCTTACTGCTTTGGTAACTTTTGATTCATAACCCCATTAAATAAATAACATAAAATGAAACTTTAAATACCATGAAAATAAGGATATTAATGATACAACATAAAAAATGGGTGGTAGATACACCTCATAAAATAAGATAGGTTTATAACATAACATATGTCCCAAAGAAGATAATTTGAGACGATAAACCCTTACCTCAAGTCTATCTTGCCTTGTAAGCACTCTGACCTCCTATATAATAAATTTAAATTTATTATAATTATAAATAATAACTATATTAATAAATATAATACCATACATGGTTTACTTATAACATCTTATCTCTTTTTTATTAATAATCTTTCATTATCATCATCATTTTGGGTGTTAACTTCTTTGTTTTTCATATATATTTTGGTTTAGAAATTATGGTCCTTGAAATTTTATCATGGTTCCTAAATATATAAAATTTTAATAATGATATAAAT
The DNA here is from genome assembly GCA_963277665.1 of Viscum album. Classification (NCBI taxonomy): domain Eukaryota; kingdom Viridiplantae; phylum Streptophyta; class Magnoliopsida; order Santalales; family Viscaceae; genus Viscum; species Viscum album. The sequence goes on from OY728123.1 coordinate 1,626,504,019, forward strand.
ATAATATATATTAATTATATACATATTTATAACCATTGATATAAATCAGTGATGGAAAATGAATCACATCACTGCATGAAGATGATAGTCTATATGTACGCACGAGTGATGTTTCCATTTTTTGATGGATGGAATAAAATAAAGGTAAATAATAATTCTCATTTAAATAAACATTATTATATCATAAATATAATATATATATATATATATATTAAATATAACATAATAACCAACTATGAAATGTGGTGGAGTAAAATGGATCGTATCACTGCTTGGAGGCGGTAGTCTGCATGTACACACAAGCGATACTTTCATCTCCCATTTGATGGAGAAGAGGTGGGAAATGATTGTTAAATCATCATAATAAAATATCAGTATATTAATGATACTATATTATTTATTTTTTTATGACTATAATGAGTTTATATGAAGTGGAAAAAAAATAAATTGAAAGATCTTGGTTAATATTTATACCTCTTCTTTGAAAGACCTCCTTTGGCTTACACCTTAAGCCTTAAAGGATTTTCCGTAGGAGAATACAAGAAGATTTGGTATTAAGGTAAGGATTATAGTAAGGTTTTTAGTATTTATTTTCTAATATATAAGGATCAAATAGTTAGAATAAGGGAGGAGAAGAGGTTTCCTTTTATAAGTGAGAGGAGGGATACACATGGAATTTCTTAAAATATTTCAATTATATATGGTCACTTTCACAAGAAAGTGGATCCAAATGGACAAGTATTAAAATATAGGATAATATGATGTTAAAATATCTTCAAAAAATAATAAATAGGCATGTTTTTTGGGCAATCATACCCTTATCTCTTGGTATACCCCCTGCTAAATCCATTTTAACCTTAACTGTGGTAAAAAATCATATTTTTACTATTCACTATGACCAAAAATTAAGTTGAAGATATTAAATTATATCAATTATTATGATTCCAAATCTGGAATCTATTTTAATATATTCAATTTATATATTTTTCAGGATTTAATTTTAAATAAGCGCACAAACTGTAACAAAAATCCATTTCATAAAAATGTTTTTTAAGAATAAAACTAAATTTACTTCCATTCCTTGACTTATAAAAACCATAAAATGAATTATAAAATGTAACGCCCTGACCCCAATTACCCAGAGTCAGTGAATTATTACATAACATTGGCATGATCACAATAGATCAAGTATCTAAAGACTGATTAGTTTAGTAGTCCTAGAAACACTAGATATATTCATAAGTCTTACATTACATCATAAAGTAAAAAAAAACTACAAAAACATCTTGTATTCATATCCCCTCATAATATCCCAGCAGGTCATTCATAAATTACTTCTTCACATCCTGGGAAAAATAAAACATTGAAAGGGGTGATATCATATGCTCAGTAAGGATAACAATATAGCGGAAACTTTAATAAATAAGCATAAACAGTTAAGGCAATGTATAACTAAAACAAAAGCCTTTTAAACTTGAACTTCAACATAATATGGCAGAAATAAAATAAAATAATGTCATTTACTTATTCAAATGTATATTCTACTAATAGAATAATCACATTCAATATCAATAACCACTTTCATAATGATGGAATGCATAATGCCAGACTATCATAACCACGTAGCCAAGGCCTCGTGCCAAGACTAAAAATAATATTTTGTCAAGGCCTCATGCCAAGACACTAGTTTGTCTCATGATACCTATTGATGCATCTAGGAGCTATAGTGGGCTCCACCCATCACTTACTAAGTCCAATTCATTTCTCATATGAAAAGTTTGAAACATAACATAAACATTCGTATTAAAACTAGCATACGAAATCTCAATACTTTAACCACAAACCATGAATGGTATAAAAATAGCACAGCCACATTCAAAAATAACTCATTAGATACAATATTGAAGATTTTATTGTATCAGATTAACCTCAATCGAGAATAATGAAGGATATTGACATAGATTAAAATAATCATCAAACTATTGAGAGAAATATCCCCCTTTTCTTGAAAATATTTAAAAGTCACACTATTTTTCAAGAATCCATTTAAAATAGATTTTTGAATCAAAGTTTCCCATACCACTTTGAAACTTTTAAAAGAAATTTTGATTTTAAAACTTTAATGTCCATATAAATAAATCCTTAAAACCATTTTTAAAACATGGACATTAATGAGAAAGATTTATAATAATAAATCTTTAAAACATTTTAAAATGATATTTTAGTTAGAGTTCCTAACCAAAAGAGAGATAATTGAATACAAATAATTGAGGTAATAAAATTTTTGTAATATCATGAGAATAAAGGGATTCATGATATACTATGTTAAAGTACATTATATACACCATATAAAAGTGATTTGGTGTATAACAACAAAGGAGTCTCAATGGAATGTAAATTGAGATGAAATATCTTATAAAGACCATATCCTTAGGTAAAGGATAAATCAACGACATAATTATGTGTGATAAATATAAATACACTCAATATGATTTTATATTCACTGTAAATCAATCAGAGGACATTCACACATATTCTTGTAAAGACAACACCAATGAATTGGATATTTAACTCATCAAATGGATAATGAGTTAAAAATTACTCTTATCAAGTTCAAATCGATGACTTGAGAAATTATCAAAGGAATGATTATGTGTATCAAAAGTATATCCATAGAAAGGGGAGTGTAAATTATGACATAATAAAATGAATATTGATTCCACACATAATCTTGGATTAAAATAATCAATGAAGTATGCGTAAAGTCAAATGAGTGGAAATTGAAATATCAAATTCCCTTATCGATTTGGTAACTTATGAAACATACACCCATGAAATAAGGATAATACAATGATGATGTAAATATCCATAAATTAAAGTATATTAAACAATGAATACAATCATGGGCAGTACACACACCACATGCAATAAATAAGTGGTGAACAATGGAAATCTCACGAAATTAAAAGTGAGATAAGAAACCCCTTACTTTGTACTTTTTCCTTGGTCGAGGGTAGTTTAGCCCCCTGTATAATGGTAAAATAATTTTTATTGATTTATACAAGAATAATATACATTAATATGATATCATATATGATCTTTTAACATTGCTTTGTTAATAATATCTTAGTATTATCGTCGTTTCGGGTGTTAACATACTCATTTTCTTTTATATGTTTTGTTACATAAGTAGTGTTTTTAAGGATAGGTTGTATATTATTCATATACATAATGATATAAAGTCCTTAAAAATTATTTTTAATCATAAAATGATAATTAGACTTGTATGGATACGATGAGGAATGTATCTCATCACGTTCGTGGAGACGATAGTCCGTACGTATGCACGAGCGATAATATCATTATTATGATATTAAAATCATATATAATTGGATGGTATATCATATATACAAAATAATTATAATGTTATACTTATTATTTACATGAATTACACATCATTATTATACCCATCCAAATAATAATGTTTTGAATAACAATTACACCCCGACGTGGAGACGGTAAGTCGTACGTACGCACGTATGGTGACATGTCATTCAAAGGATGGATAGAATACTGAATATGGATGTAACATATTTATAATAACATCACAGTATGTATAAGATAATGGAGTTATTATTTTAGAATGGAAATAACAAATAAATAATAATTTGAAGAAGAATGGAACTTGAAAGAGGGTGGTGAAAACCTTACCTCTTCTTCGGGTTCTTCCTTTTGATTTGATCAAAAGGGCTCCTTAGGTTGGCTTTATGACTAAAGGAGTTAATATAGGATTAAGGTAGGATAGTTTAGAGGGTATTTGGGCAGATTTTGTCCGAACAAAAAGGTTTTTAAGGTATGAATTATTGGTTAGAAGTGGTGTTCTTTTATAAGGGGGGGAGGGGCTCTTTAGGAAAAACTTAAAGTATTAATTTATAAAAAATTCATATTCGGTTTCTAATGTATAAAAAGTTTATTATTAAAATTATAAGGTGAGGATGGGTAGAAATACCTTCAACCAATATATTTTAGATAGCTTTGGTTCCTTATATTAACCTTATCTTTTAGTTTTAACTCTTAGTTAATAAGATTGACATTTACCATGTCACTTTGTATTTTTATATTATATAGTTAATAAACTTACTATATACATAAAAGAGACCCCCAAGTGGTCCATTAATGATACAAATATCATTATATAAGTCTTTTTTCCGAACATTATATTTTTATAAATAGAATATCAATTAATAATATAATATTTTTTTAAAAAACTCATTTATGTCAATTTTGACACTATTCAATAATTTATTTTTGTTAGTCATAAAAACTTTATTAATTAGAACCAAGTTCATTTAATAAATCCTAACATGTCATATTAACCAATAAAATTCGTGTATGACATCAAAACTTTCAAATTATATTTATTTTAACATTTATAATATCAATTGTTTGATTCATTCATTAATAAGGAAAACACTACACCATTATTGTGTCATAAATAAATTTAATTATTCAATGACTAAAAATTATAAATAAAATACCATTATGTAGGAAATATTTTTATATTTCTAATGAATATTTATAGTCTAAAAGATAACATATATAACCCTATGTAAAACTTGTTTTTCTAAAAGATATATGCTTATGTCATTTTTGTATTTACTTTACTTAATTAATATAAAGTGTCTTTATCACCTACAAGTGGATCCATGGGGTCCCAAAATCGACTCAAAGATTCCCATGGTCGTACATGTATCAACCAATAGGGTTAGGACACTTTTTAGGGTAAATTAATATTATTATAATATTATTTTTTACCCTTATTTACCGGATTTACCCTTTAACCATGGTAAATAAAATATTTACCGAAGTAATTATTCAAAATGTCTAAAAATAAAAGCTACCTATTTACACAATTTGGACCTCCTGATTCCAAATATGGAATCCATATTTCTAAATTCAAAACATAGAAGTGGCATAAATTAATTTAAAATTAATTCCTGCTGTCAAAATAAAAAGCGTGTTTTTAAGAAATAATAACTATCAAAAGATTAACACTTGTTTATGTCTGGTTTAATTTTGAAATTATGTCTAATTACCAAAATTGTATTAAATGGTAAAAACATATTCTAAATATACTTTAAAACCACTCAAATTCATAATTTATCACTATTAATTATTTTGATTAAAAAAGTTGTTTTTAATTGAAATTTAGTAATTTTCACTATTCATCAAAATATAAAAGTTATCCGAAAAGTACCAAAATTTCACCCTAGGATAATTTCGATATTCTGAATCCAAAAATAAAGTCCATTTTAAAAGATAAAATTTATAAAATTTTAAAAATTGGGCATTTCTATTCATAACGGCTAGTTTGATTGGTTGTGGTCTGTGTTAGAACTCGAAGTTGCATACAACACACGCTACAGTATTATTCAAAGAGAAGTGTATCGTGGAAGCATGGGGTGTTACATTATCCCCTCCATCAAATAATTTCGTTCTCTAAATTTTTATAATTGGGCTTTGGAATATAATGGAAAGTCCCACATTGGAAAAATATTCTATAAAACTATCACCTTAAAAGAAAGAAAGAGAAGTACAAAGGTCACCCAAGATAACTCATACTAGGATTCCATGTAGGAAAAAATGGATATGGAAGATAAACTAAGTGTAAAGTTCTTATGGAGAGGGATAGAAAACATGATCAGGAGAAATTTAACGATAAGAAAGCCACAAACTTGTGATGGGACAAATGGTCATTAGTTTCCCAGTAGGAAAAGTATATGGACAAAAAAATTTAAGTTACATTACATAAAGATGAGGAATTCATTTATGATATTGACTAAGAAAATAAAGAGATATACTTACTTTTTAAGTATAGTTTCATTTTTTAATAAATTTCCACCACTAACTCATTGTTTTTAAACGATGAGTATTCAAGAAGACTTGGTCACACTAGAATATCTAGAATAAACTTATATAGAATCACATGATCCACAAAGGATAAACTATATATTTACCTTGTCTTTAGAGATTAATCAAAACCAAAATAGTTAGTACAAGATCTGATGATCCCCCAAAAGGATATTACTTTAGAGAAAGAAACACTAATCTTAATTTCTAAAATTAAACCAACAATACCCCAATGTTAAATAAATACCAATCAATATTCAATTGTCCTTAAAATACTTCAATATAATCCAAACTAATATTGAAACCCAAAACTTAGAAGAATTTGGTTATGTAGGCTTCCACATTAAATTGTTTCTCCAAATGACATCAACTACTCTAAAAGTCACATACTTAAAAGTAATTAACCTAATCACATATTCTCTATTATAGGTTAATAATTTCCATAAATAACCCAAACCACTATAAATCCACAATAAAAATGTAGATAAAAATCCACCATTACTCCTCAAATTAAATCCCATAGTATTCTAGTTTCCTTGGGAATATAGTGTTCCCAAAAAAGCGAACATCTTCCAAAATAACATTTATCTCTTAATCACCAAATCATTTTCCTATACTAAGGGTATTCATTTGATAATACATAAGAACCCAAATTAACTTATTATTAAACAATAAAATCATTTAACTAAAAATAATTAGTCACACTAACCTGGGACTTCACGTAGTCAAGTGGTAGGAGATAAATCCCAATCGCACTTTGGTTGTGGGTTCGATTCCCACAGCTTTGTCCGACGAGACGGGTTGTCACACGGTCTGCGTGTTGTCCATTTTCAAAAACTATATTTTATAACATTACCAAAATGATATAAATTCTTCAAAATAACCATAACATAATTTTAACCAGAAATGTTATCTCATACCTTGCATTTTCATCCCAAAATATAATAACTTGTAATTTCCTCAAACCCAATGATCATATAAAACCAAATGGTTATTTATAACTATATCCACAAGGGAAAATATAAGTCTTCCTCAAATATCATTCTCACATGGAAAATTGAGAGGTTACAAATACAAGAGAAAATTATTCCAAAGTAATCCCATCAACAAGGAGCACTAATACTTTTAAACATTTCTCCAACCATTTATTTCCACATAGCTTCTTCTTTGACCAAGAAAATATCCTATAGAATAGGGAATTCACTCAGGAAATGGATAGGTCCCCTAAATTTATAGAAAATGACTGTAAATGGATTCTTGGAACCATTTTTATTTTCTTCCATAGTACTCTTCATTTTTCCTTGGCAATTCTTCACTTTATGTCCTCCTTTCCCGCACGTAAAGCATTTCTTTGTTCCGTTGAGACACCTTCCTAGATGTCTCCTTCCACACTTCCTGCATGATGGAAATTTAGGATTCCTTTCTCCATGGTCTCCACTGCTGGAGCTCTTATCATTCATCACCTTTCTCTTCTTTGTTGAGTCTGGGAGTTGGTTAATATATATGTTGTTGATCATATTTTTTTAAAACTGATTTGGCATGAACATGATATCTTTTACACCTATAAACATTCCATTTTGTTTCTCATTTCCACCATCGTTCCCACCTTGTACATCATTCTCAAATTTACTAAGACTTCCTTGGACTCCAGCCATTGACTAAAACCAGAAAGCATTATGAGAGTAACAGTAGTCATAAAATCATTTAAAGAATATCATGACACCATATTCTCAATTTGAAACACCTGTGGATTAACCAGGGTCATTTATTCTCATCTTATATTAAAATACTTCAAATTGGTTTGTATAGAAAATTTAAATTATCCTAAGCATATCCCCCGGGAGTGTCATAACCAAGAGTGCAGCAAGGCCCGTTGTCGTGCACCAGTTCTCGTTCGAGTCTAGATCAAAGTGGTGTTTTCGGGTTTTACCCCTAGGTACATTTGTGCCAGAGCCACCTCTACCTGCTCATATCCAAATAGGGATGTATTTCTTGGAAAACTCACAAAATCTAGACAAAACCCAAATTCTAGGAAGTTCTTCTATACTAATCCTCAAAGTCTATCTTAGGGCTATGTGCTCTAATCAGAGTTTATCTAAATCTAGTTTCCAAGGTTTGTACTAAACTTTCTCTGATACCAACTGTAACACCCCGAACCCAGTTACACAGAGTCGGTGCATTATTACATAACATTGGCATGATCACAATATATCAAGTCTCAAAAGACCGATTAGTTTAGTAGTCTTGGAAACACTAGATATATTCATAAGTCTTACATTACATCATAAAGTAAAAAAAAACTACAACAACATCTTGTCTTCATATCCCCTCATACTATCCCAGTAGGTCATTCATAAATTACTTCTTCGCATCCTGGGAAAAATAAAACATTGAAAGGGGTGAGCTTAGATGCTCATTAAGGATAACAATATAGCAGAAACTTTCATAAATAAGCATAAACATTTAAGGCAATGTATAACTAAAACAAAAGCCTTTTAAACTTGAACTTCAACATAATATGGCAGAAATAAAATGAAATAATTCCATTTACCTATTCACATGGATATTCTACTAATAGAATAATCACATTCAATATCAATAACCACTTTCATAATGATGGAATACATAATGTCATACTATCATAACCACGTAGCCAAGGCCTCGTGCCAAGACTACAAATAATATTTTGTCAAGGCCTCATGCCAAGACACTAGTTTATCGCATGAGACCTACTGATGCATCGAGGAGCTATAGCGAGCTCCACCAGTCACTTACTAAGTCCAATGCATTCCTCGTATGAAAAGTTTGAAACATAACATAAACATTCGTATTAAAACTAGCATTAGAAATGTCAATACTTTAACCACAAACCATGAATGGTATAAAAATAGCACATCCACAGTCAAACATAACTCATTCGATACAATATGGAAGATTTTATTGTATCAAATTAACTTCAATCAAGAATAATGAAGGATATTTACATAGATTAAAATAATCATCAAACTATTGAGAGAAATATCCCCCTTTTTGTTGAAAACATTTAAAAGTCACACTATTTGTCAAGAATCCATTTAAAATAGATTTTTTAATCAAAGTGTCCCATACCACTTCGAAAATTTTAAAAGAAATTTTTATTTGAAAACTTTAATTTCCATATAAATAAATCCTTAAAACCATTTTTAAAACATGGACTTTAATGAGAAAGATTTAGAATAATAAATCTTTAAAACATTTTAAAATGATATTTTAGTTAGAGTTCCTAACCAAAAGAGAGACACTTGAATAAAAATAATTGAGATAATAAAAACTTTTTAATATCATGAGAATAAAGGGATTCATGATATACTATGTCAAAGTGCATTATATACACCATATAAAATTGATTTGGTGTATAATAACAAAGGAGTCTCAATGGAATGTAAATTGAGATGAAATCTCTTATAAAGACCATATACTTAGGTTAAGGATAAATCAACGACATAATTATGTGTGATAAATATAAATACACTCAATATGATTGGATATTCACTATAAATCAATCAGAGGACATTCACACATAGTCTTGTGAAGACAACACCAATGAATTGGATATTTAACTCATCAAATGGAGAATGAGTTAAAAATTACTCTTATCAAGTTCATATCGATGACTTGAGAAATTATCAACGGAGTGATTATGTGTATCAAAATTATATCCATAGAAAGGGGAGTGTAAATTATTACATAAAAAATGAATAGAGATTCCACACATAATCTTGGAGTAAAATAATCAATGAAGTATGTGTAAAGCCGAATGAGTGGAAATTGAAATTTCAAATTCCCTTATCGATTTGGTAACTTATGAAACATACTCCCATGAAATAAGGATAATAAAATGATGATTTAAATATCCATAAATTATATTATATTACACGTTGAATACAATCATGGGCAGTACACACACCACATGCAATAAATAAGTGGTGAACAATGGAAATCTCACGAAATTAAAAGTGAGATAAGAACCACCTTACTTTGTAATTTTTCCTTGGTTGCGGGTCGGTTAGACTCCTTTATAATGGTGAAATAATTTTTATTGAATTATACAAGAATAATATACATTAATATGATATCATATATGATCTTTTAACATTGCTTTGTTAATAATATCTTAGTATTATCGTCGTTTCGGGTGTTAACTTACTCGTTTTCTTTTATATGTTTTGTTACATAAGATGTGTTTTTTAAGGATAGATTGTATCTTATTTATATACAGAATTATATCAAGTCCTTAAACATTATTTTTAATCATAAAATGAGAATTAGACTTGTATGGATACGATGAGTAATGAATCTCATCACGTTCGTGGAGACGGTAGTCCGTACGTATGCATGAGAAAAAATATCATTCTTTTGATATTAAAATCATATATAATTGGATAATATATCATATATAAAGAATCATTATCATGTTATAATTATTATTTAAATTAATTACATTTCATTATTATACCAATCCAAATATTAATGTTTTGAATAACAATTACACCCTGACGTGGAGACGGTAATACGTACGCATGTATGGTGACATGTCATTCAAATGATGGATAAAATACTGAATATGGTTGTACCATATTTATAATAATATAACAGTATATAGAAGATAATTTAGTTATTATTTTATAATTTAAATAACAAAGAAATAATAATTTGAAGAAGAATGGAACTTGAAAGAGGGTGGTGAAAACGTTACCTCTTCTTCGGGTTCTTCCCTTTAATTTGATCAAAAGGGCTCCTTAGGTTGGATTTATGACTAAAGGAAGGCCTCTAGGATTAAGGGAGTATATTTTAGAGGGTATTTGGGCAGATTTTTTCCAAACCAAAAGGCTTTTAAGGTATTAATAATTTTTTATAAGTGGTGTCCTTTTATAAGGGGGAGGAGGGGCTCTTTAGGGAAAACTTAAAGTATTAATTTATAATAAATTCATATTCGGTTTATAATGGCTCTAAAGTGGATTATTAAAAATCTAAGTTGGGGATGGGTATATTCAACCAATATATTTTATACAGTTTTGGGTCATTATATTATCCTTATCTTTTAGTTTTAACTCTTAGTTAATTAGATTTACATTTACCTGTCACTTTGTATTTTTATATTATATAGTTAATAAACTTATTATATACATCCATTCAACCCCCAAGTGGTAAATTAATGATACACCTATCATTATATAAGTATTTTGGCTGAAAATTAGATTTTTTGAAATATAATAGCAATTAACAATATGATATTTGTTTTAAAAACTCATTTATGTCAATTTTGACACTATTCAATAATTGATTTTTGTTAAAGTCATAAAAACTTTATTAATTTGAACCAAGTTCATTTAATAAATACTAACATGTCATATTAACCAATAAAATTCGTGTATGTCATCAAAACTTTCAAATTATATTTATTTTAACATTTATAATACCAATTGTTTGATTCTTTCATTAATAAGGAAAACACTGCATCATTATTGTGTCATAAATAAATTTAATTATTCAATGTCTAAAAATTATAAATAAAATACCATTATGTAGGAAATATTTTTATATTTCTAATTAATATTTATATTCTAAATGATAACATATATAACCCTATGTAAAAATTGTTTTTCTAAAATATATATGCTTATGTCATTTTTGTATTTACTTTAACTTAGTTAATATAAAGTGTCTTTATCACCTACAAGTGGCTCCATGGGGTCCCAAAATCGACCCAAAGATGCCCATGGTCGGACATGTATCAACCAATAGGGTTAGGACACTTTTTATGGTAAATTAATATTATTATAATATTATTTTTTACCCTTATTTACCGGATTTACCCTTTAACCATGGTAAATAAAATATTTACCGAAGTAATTATTTAAAATGTCTAAAAATAAAAGTTAAATATTTACACAATTTAGACCTCCTGATTCCAAATATTGAATCAATATTTCTAAATTCAAAACACAGAAGTGCCATAAATTAATTTAAAATTAATTCCCGCTGTCAAAACAAAAAGCGTGTTTTTAAGAAATAATAACTATCAAAAGATTGACACTTGTTTATGTCTGGTTTAATTGTGAAATTATGTCTAATGACCAACATTGTATTAAATGGTAAAAATATATTCTAAAGATACTTTAAAACCACTCAAATTCATAATTTATCACTATTAATTATTTTGATTAAAAAAGTTGTTTTTAATTAAAATTTAGTTATTTTCACTATTCATCAAAATATAAAAGTTATCTGAAAAGTACCAAAATTTCACCCTAGGATAATTTAGATATTTAGAATCTAAAAATGAAGTCCATTTTGAAAGATAAAATTTATAAAATTTCAAAAAGTGGGTATTACTATTCATAATGGCTAGTTTGATTGGTTGTGGTGTGTATTAGAACTCGAAGTTGCGTACAACACACGCTACTGTATTATTCAAAGAGAAGTGTATCGTGGAAGCTTGGGGTGTTACATAAAATATATAATTTAATATATAATAAATAAATTTTATTAAAACCATTAATAAATAGAGATAAATTTAATTTATTAGGATAAAATCACATTACATATATAAAAACAATTTTTAGATAAATTCGTTTTTAATCCCAAAATGAACTTATATCAAAATCATGTATAATGATTATTAATATGTAATTAGTTATATTTTTTATAATTAAATGATTATTATGTTACTTTAAGATCAAATTAAAAATATAATGGTACTTTTACTTGAAAATAAATAATGGTACTTACAAAAATCAGTATTTTTCACTATTCACTAGTGAATAATTTTTTTTAGAAAAATTATAAAAATTAACCTTAAGATAATATTAAAATGGTGATTTTAAAAATGATATTAATTTACTAAAATAAAATTTCTAAAAATAATATAAATTAATTATAATTTTCATGCACAAAATGCAATAAAACCCACTTTTGTTGAAAACATATTTTTAAAGCATAAAATGACTTTATTGGAAATTGAGTAATTATTCATTATGTATTAGTTAATAAATTTTCATTATCTAAAATATTTATATCCATTTTTTTATAATATGGTTATTATTATTCATACCTTTCAATTTAATAGCTAGGTTATAAAGGATTACTTTATTGTGGTTTATTTTGTCGTGAGGTTGCATATAAGGCAAACTATCAAATACTTAAAGTTTGTTTCCCAAGAAATATATATAAAATATTGGGTTGTTACATTATACCCCCCATAAAATGAATTTCACTCTAAAAATTTGGTCACTTTTATACAAACAAATGAAGATATATATACTTCATCGCATCCTTGGGTTCCCCACTAGCTTCCTCAAATTTTTGATTCCCCTAATGAGCTTTAGTCAGATGAGTAGTCTTGTTTCATAGAACCTTATCTCTATGATCCAAGATTTATACTAGTTGTTATTCATAGGAAATATCATGCTCTGGTGGTATAACATATGATTTTATTACATGTAAAGGATCAGGTATATACCACCTCAAGAGAGATACCTGGAACACGTCATGAACTTGAGAGATCTTCGGTGGGAGTGATAAGCGATAAGATACAGTCCCTATTCAATCAAGAATACTTAAGAGACCAATATACCTAGGGATCAACTTTCTCTTCTTTTTGAATCTCATAACCTTATTCAATGGAGAAATTCATAGTAAAACTTTCTCACCAACTTCAAATTCTAGATCCCACCGATGATTGTCAGCATAACTCTTTTGTTTACTTTTAGCTGCCTAGATGTGATGTTGAATAGATGTCATGTTCTATAAAATTTCCTAAACTATCTCATGTATCAATAACTTTCTTTCCCCAACTTTATCTCAATAAATTGGATTTTTGCACTTATTTCCACATAGGGATTTATAAGGAACCATTTGAATTCTTGGGTGAAATTTATTATTATAAGATAATTCAACTAGAGGATGGTGATGATCCCAAACACTTTTGAAATATAGAGAATGATATCTCAAAATATCCACCAGGTTTTAAATAGTCCTCTCAGACTGACCATATTTTTGAGGAAGATAGGTAGTTTTGAAACACAACTTTGTATCTAGATCTTTTTTAATACTTCTCCAAAACTTTGAGGTAAACCTCTAATCTCAATAAAATATAATAGAATGTGGTAATTCATGAAACCTTACCACTTCCTTAATTTATATCCTGAAAATATGATCAAGAGAGAAATATTATTTTATATCAATGAATTTTGATGACTTTGTAAGGTGATCGACCATAACATAAAAAGTATTATGGGATTTAGAATTTTTAGGGGGTTTGATGAGAAAATTCATGGTGATGTTTTCCCATTTTCATTATGGTATAGGTAATTTTTTTAACATTACCTTATAATTATTTCTCTTAGTCTTGAATCTTTGACATTCCAAGCACTGAGATACATACTCTGCAATATTTTTCTTCATATTGACAAACTATAAATACTATTTCAAAACTCTATACATCTTCATAATTCTAAGATGAATAGAGAATGGTGAGATATGAGATTATTCCAATAAATATTTCTTCAAGTATGTTATTGATGGTATGCATACTTAGTTTATGAATCTTATCATTCCATTATAATCAATTATATACATAATAAAATTTCTTACCTTCTTTTGAAGCTCTATATCCTCATTCTACACCTCTTTAATCTTCATATGGATAGATGGTTTAACAATCATTTGATAAAGACAAGATTTCTCCAATTCATTTAATATTTAAAGGTATATCATTTGAAAATATATAAATATTATATATTTTTTTGATCCTCTTCATATATAAGATATCATGATCCTTTTGACTCAGAGAATCACTTTGTTTGCTTTATTGGGGTGGTAATGTGTCAAGAAGTTATAGTCTTTAATCAACTTCAACCATATTCTCTGGTTCATATTCAACTCTTTCTGGGTGAATATATAATTTAAACTTTTATAACAAGTATATATGTCACACATTTATCCATAAAGATAATGTCACTATATCTTTAATGAAAATATTACTGCTGCTAAGTCTAAATCGTGAGTTGGGTAATTCTACTCATGAACCTTTAATTGTCATGAGGCATAGGCTATCACTGTAGATACTCTATTTTTGTCTTATAAGACTTTGGAATATTTATAAATATATTTTTGGATCTAGATTCTAAGACAGTGTGTGATTCAGAGCCCCGGTGTGCCCAAAATTAATTTTATAAAAATATTAAATATATTTTATATTACGCATGTGCAGATTCTTAAAGAAAACGGGATAACTCATAAAAGGAATCTCGAATCAGAATTTTGAGAACATGTTTGAGTCTATAAAATGATGTTTACCCTAGGTGCAACCTAAAATAGGTCAGAACAAAGTGTTCGGATAAAAGTGGTTGTGGGAGGGTGTGTTTAGTTAAATATATAATTAATTTTATTTATTTATTTAATTAAACTAATTTTGATTTTGTCTCTAAATATATCATTATGTAAGGATATCTAGGTTTAGTCACATTACCTTGGGATTGTTTTATAACAACTTATCCCTCCTTTTGTTGGAAAATCGGATTCATATGGCGATGAACCTCTGGATCCAGAGAGATCAAGACACAGGAAACGCAATGACTTCTTTCGTTCATTAACAAGCACATTCTTCGACAATGAATGATCAAAAATGAGGTAGGACTATTTATTTTTGGATTCTGCCCCACCATTTTTGGTGGGGTGGTAAGGTCTTGGGGGTGAGGGGAAGGTCACGGGGTCAAGTCCCCAGGCTTGCGATTTACATGTAATTTTCTTCCTTGCGTGTGTACCGCTTTCGCGGTTGTACCCAAATTTTTTTATTTTTGGATTCTGCCTCATTTGATTAAACTATTGACCATAATCACCTTATTATATTTGATATGCACCAGCTTATAGACTTTTCATGTGCTTGTGTACATATTTAATTGATTATTTAGTTGTTTCTCACCCTGGATATCCATGCTTGTGTCTGTTGGCCAAAAACACTTAACCAATGACCATTCACCTTTGTTTTGGTTCTTTTCTAACTTAATTCTTTGTGTTATTCTCCATTGTGCTATAGGTTCGTGACTTGACATTACAGGGTGGTACTAAGCCTGATCGGGCCCCCGAATTCATGGTAGAATTGCATGAGGTGAATGGAATTTCAAATCAGGGATGAAATCAGAGGATTCATGGATTTTGGGTGATTGATTTGTTGAAACAAATTCTAAATCAACAATGGTAATGATTGTTTTGGGTCATTGTGAGGTGTACAAGGCATGCAAGTTCGTGTGGGGAGAATCAAGATCCAATTTCCAGTCACCGGATGGCCGAAATCACTACTCGAAGTAAGATCCACCATTATCAGATGGATGGAGGTAAGATTAGAAGAAACGGACATGTATTTGGGATGTAAGGAATAGATCTAAGATTCTGGAAAAATTCATTCTACGCATTTTATAGTCTGAAGAACACATGGATTATAGGGCCTTAGTTGCGACGGTTAGGGTTTCATGAGATTATAAGTATCACATGTCATGTGGGACCCCCACACACCATGTAAACCTTGTTCTGGTGACCCAATGTGTACTCTAGGAGTACATGAGCATGGGTATATCCAAGAACATGTTGTGTGTTGAAGTACACATACATGGACAGGATACACTGACATGACCAGGGATCACGAGTAGGACCTCAGGTGGTTGATCCACGTTGTGTGGTCCACCTACACATTGTATTTAGCTACATGGGCAGTGATTTGTGTACCTGTGGGACATGTCTAGGAAATGGATTGGTACCACATTCCATGTGAGTCCCCTTACACGTCGTGTACCCCTACTTTCCTTGTGAGGTAACTTCAACCTCTCGTATCTCCTTCATTTGGACACAAATTTTGGCCCATTAGTAGCCTATCCTGAGTGTTTCTTCATGTATAATGTGATAGTGGAATCCATAGTGTATTTTGAGACATTATGAAAGATTTTATGGACATGATGATTATTTAGGTGATTCTTGATAGTGGCGGTGATTGGGTAGGATCACCAGGGGATTTAGAGTGGCACCCTCCAGTTGGGCTGGGCATGGGTCCTCCACCTATCTATAGAGTGGAAAACTACTATGGTACATGGAATGAGTCCTCTATATATTATTAGAGTGAAATTATCCTATTGGGATAGGGCATTGGTTCTATACCTATCTACCAAGTGACGCCCTCCTATGGAGTCAAGGCATGGTTCCTCAACTATGAGAGTGGCACCCTCCTGTTGGGCAGGGCATGGTTCCTCTATCTACTACTCGAGTGGCAACCTTTTTCAGAGTCAGGGCATGGGTCCATGACTATGAGATTGAAACCCACCTATTGAGAAGGGTATGGGTCCTCTAACTGTTATCTGAGTGACGCCCTCCTATTACACTACTATAAAAAAGGTCTTTAATAGTGTTGGCCTTTATCAGCGCTAGCAAAAATTGCTGATAAATGTTCCCTTTATCAGCACTAAAACAAACTTTGATAAAGGGTTCCTTTTATCAATCCTTTTTTTTAGTACTGATAAATGGTTCCATTTATCAGTTCTTTTTTAACACTAATAAAGGTCTAGATAAAATGAAATAATTGAATAAATAAAAAATAAAAATGAGTTTATTAAAAAAATATTAAAAAATTTATTAATTAAATAATTATTGATAAAAATTAATAAATTGATTATACTATATATAAATTATAAATACTGATAAATAGTATATATTGAATATATAGATATATGTAAAATGAAAATTGAACAATTAAAATTAAAAATAAGTAAATTGAACAAAATATTAAAAATATTATTAATTAAATAATTATTAATAATGTTAATAAATAGTATATATTAAATATATAGATATATATGAATATATATAAATATGATTTATATAATACAAAATATTTAGGCTTTATATTAAATAATCATATATTTAGTGAATAATGGTTTATAATTGAAAATTAAAATGAATTCAAAAAACTAACTAATTACATCGAGTAATGGACATAATTGAATGTAGTTTGATTTTTCAATTTAACATAGATCAAATGTGTGTTATATTGATTTCAATTGTACATAATTAATTCATTTTTATATACAATGCACACACACAAATATTTACATAATTAATAAAATATTATATAGAAACACATACACCTAATATTTATGTAATTTATTCAAATTTTGGTATTCAGTTTAGAACTTCATTATAACATGATATATTTAATATATCATGGCTTTAATCATGGTAAATTTTATTTAGTTTTTTTTAATTTTATTACAGTTAGGTATTAATTCATTTTTAATATGTTTTATTTTTTTGGGAATTTAATCAATTTCTATTATTTATTTTAAATATATTTATTTTAAATATATTTATTTACTATGTTTTAAGATTTTTAATATTTATTAATCTTTATTTCAATATATATCTATATTTTTTTAATAATTTATATTTAATTAATAAAACTTATCCATTTCTTCAATATTGTTAGAGTGCACTCATTTTTAACATGAATTCACTTAAGATTAAATATTTATAAGTAATTTTAATAATATATTTGTAACAAAATATTTATAAATAAATATATTTATAAATGTATATTTATTATATTTATAAATTTATATATTTATAATTAAAACTAAATAAATATTTTTTTTGTAAAGATATTTATACAATTATAAATAAATAATTATATATATTAAAATAATTGTAAAATTTATAATAAATGTATTTAAATAATGTATATATTTACTATATTTATATTTATATATATTTATTATATATATAATTATAAATATATATAATGATATAAATATTTTTTAAAATTATATATATAATTATAAATAAATAATTATATATTTAAATAAATAATATATTTATTATATTAATATTTATATATCTTTATTAAAAAATATATATAATTTTATAAATATATTTATAAAAAAATTATTTATAATTATAATTATAAATCTTTTATCAGTGCTGGTTAATTTAGCGCTGATAAAAGAGATCTTTAACAGCACTTTTCTAAAAGTGATGATAAAAGTATCCTGGTCTATTTAAAAACCCCTAACCAATTGTGAACACGTCATGATATCTGAAGTTTTCTGTAAAATCCACCCTCTATCGGTGCTCCTCCTCGATGAATTGAAGCTCTAATCAAGGCTCAAACAATTCCAAAGCTCAAATCCAAGGGTCAAATGATTCAATGGTCGAACGAATCCAAGGATTGAACAAATTCTAGGTTTTTGATATCTCTACTTTCTCTCGGACATCTTCATGTTTGAAATTATTTTTTATACCTGATCCTTGGGATGTATTTATTAATTCAATACCACACTCAAATCGACTATTACCATTGATGATTGTCTTTCATATTTCTAAAGGATGATGAAGATATTCACATTGGAGAATAGGGTTTAAGGTAGGTCGTGCATGACTTGACCATTGGAAACTAGGTGGGATTATGTACCTTCTTTCTAACTTGATGGTGGACAATGGGGAAAACAATGAGATATTTTTCCTCCCATAGTTTAATGGTTTTAGGATGTTTTTATTGGTGACTTATCTATTTTTACACCTAAGAGAGATATTGGGATTTCTATCGAGATTATGTATGGAAATCATATGATTTATAATCCACCTTATTAAATACATCTGATGGAGCATTGTGAGATTAAGTATCAATTATAGTACATAGAGTCTAAGGGAATTATTCATCCAAGCAAGTCCTATTAAGGATCCTCGGTTTCATTTTCTATGATGGAGGATTTCTCATTGATGTAATGTGTTAACTATAGGAAGATCACTAGTTGCAAAAAAATTCCATAACCACCTAATAGAGCATATCCAAGATGAAGTCTCGCTGGGGGTATCCTAAGGGTTGTTTCATTTAAATATCTAATTTATCTTTTTAATTATAATCAATCTCCCCATTCTAATTAGTAAAAAATATAAATCAATTTTATCTTTTTATCTTAAAAACATCTCATCCCACCCTTTTTAAGTCAGTATTTAAATGTCTCATTATTTAATATGATCAATTTTTCACTACCACAAATCAATTTCACATTTCAAACACAATTACCATAAATTTTTACCCACCCCAAATTAGAATATGGTTTGACTAGTTTTATATACCTTTGTAAAAATATATCCATCTTTGAAATTATAACCCAATAATTAATACTTATTAAAAATTACTTCACTTCCTTAGCCACACCTCTAATAAACACTATGTATGTTTTAATTTAATATATCTAAAAATAGATCATTCTTTAGCATTGGCTTTTATTTCCAACATCGTTTAAATGCAAAAAAACTATCTTAAGAGATCCGCCATTTCTAAAATAATAAGTACCCTTTGAACTTGTCAAAAATATTTAATTACATAAATTTACCTATAATGTGAGATGAACAACCAATATCTAATATGAAATCCTATTTCTTTTGTAAATACTTTAGTGTTACATAAATTATAAATTCCTCTTGTATTAAATTATTTTTCATATAATACATTTCTAATTATTTATTCACATTCATCAATGTTTTTAGATAATTTTGACAGTCCTTCATACAAACATTTAATTTTTCACATGTTTAATAGATTTCATTCAATGGTTTAAATTCATCATCTAATTTTACTTATGAACATTCATCTCATGTTGAAACTATTTTTATAAGATTGTTCCATCTCCCATTTAACTTCAAACCTCTATATCTTTTATAATTACTATTATTTATCTCATTATGACTAAAATTTTGTATTATATTCCCAAAATCACCATATAACCCATAATGTCCATGAAAATGAAATTTTATTATAAATAATACTCTTTGTCTTCTTGAAAATAATTATTTTTTTCAACCTGACTAGACATAATTCTTGAATAAATTTATCAACAAATAATATGGATATGTTTAAAACCTTTATTTTTATTAGGTATATTATTTTACTAAAATTATTTTTTTTATTCCATATTATTTTTTAATTGAAATTATAATTTTTAGATGTTTTCAAATATTTTATATACCATTAATATTAAATGTAAAAATTCCTTGGGTTTTTACATCACTTGTTCCAAAAAATAGAATGGAGGTTATCAACTTCTATATATGTTGGAATAATTATTAGAAATTATTTTTAGGTATTCATCATTTTAGGTCTACATGTATTGGTTCCACCCCTAGTAATATCTGATTACCATCCATGTATATGAAATAACTCTTTATTTATTAATTTTTTTTATCAATACATTTTTATGTCTTCTAGTTGATTGAATAAGTGTTTATTATTCATGTTTATTGTATTTGGGTTTATTATTACACCATAATTTCCTATATTATTTTTCATTTGTTTTATGGATTTAATAAAGGATTTATGTCTCATTTTAATAGAGGTAGGGCTAGTCTTAGTTATAGGATTTAAATTATTAAAATTGGGATTTCTTCTATTAATATAGAATTCATATAGGCCTCAAAGATTCATATATCATAACATGTCCCTGCTGAGACCCCTTGAATCATAGATAAGAATGTTTATACCCCCAAAATCTCACCTTTAATAGGACATGAGTTAATAACTAATTACAATGGTGTAATTCTCACAGATGATATGCATTACCTATTTTAGATAACACAATGGAGTACAATTATCATCCTCATTAGCTTTATCTCCCAGACAGTTATTATTCTAACTTGTTTCTTGAGACTCACCCCCCATCTCTTTTATGTTTCTTGTACTACTATGAGAAGTAGTTATCCCATGGATTACTACTTCTTATAGTATTTCAATCAACATAGGTTCATTTCCACAAGATATGGATGATGTGTGTCAAACAACAAACTACAATGATAAATGTTTGGGAGATGAGATGATGAGGATGACAGTTGTATATAACTTTCACATTTGAATGAATTCATAGGATAACACCTACCATAGTGGAGAAATTATTTTCTTAAATTCAATTACCCATTTTATTCAAAAAATGATGAAATTATTTGAAATAATAAAATTTTGGGTTTCCCTTATTATAATTATCTATAACTTTCACCTTTGATAATGAATATCTTATGTGTATTTATTTATTTATTATAAAAAATTAATATTTTATGAACCCAATAGAATTTATATGAATTGAAAATGGATGCATTATAATCATTTGACAAAATATTATGAAGATGGAGGTAAATAGTTCATCAAGTTTTCAATAGAGCACGCATACGACCCTTCTCAAATCCTTTGTGTTTATGTTGTTGTTATTAAAGAAAAATTAGTTTGGAAGAGTTAGAAGAACGTTTGATTTGTCATGGAATAGATCAGATCTATAAATAATGGACTAAACATGGGAAAAAACTGAACATTCACACCGATTGGGATGATACTATGGTTTATGGATTGTTTGATATAAATACCAATTCAAATGATGATAGAGATCACATGGAAGAAATGATAATGGAAATTAAAGATGACCTTCATGATTATCCAAAGTTGTTTGAGAAGTTAAATAGCTATGCTAAGACACCATTGTATACCAATTGTACTAAATACACAAAATTTTCATCTATATTGAAGTTATATAATTTGAAATCTGGTAGTGGGTGGAGTTGAACCTTCTTTACATAACTACTTAGTCTCCTAATTGATATGATACCAGAAGAAAATAAACTACCATTTTGAACATATGAAACTAAAAAAATATACATTTAATGGGAATGATATCTAAAAAATACATGCTTATCCAAATGATTTCATATTGTTTCGCAAGGATCGTGAATCACTAATAAAATTTCCTAAGTGTGGAACGAATCGATACAAGAAAAAGTCCTTAAAAATATTTATAGTACTTTCCTATAATTCCATGGTTTAGATGACTATATGGATGTCAGGAAACTGAAAGACAATTGACATGTCATGTAGATATGATAATTAAATATGGGAACATATGTCATCTAGAGGATTCTTCTCAATATAAGAAAATTAATTATGAGTATCCTAAATTTGAAAATGATCGAAGAAACTTTTATCATTCATGGTCTATATATGGAATAAATCCATTTGGTGTATATATTAGTACTCATAGTACATGTTCTGTCATGTTGGTAAATTATAACTTGTCATCATGGTTATACATGAATCTCAAATACATTATGTTTTCTCTACTTATATATGTACCAAATAAACCTGCTAATGATATTGATTTCTATTTGGATCCATTAATTGAAGATCTGAAATTGATGTGGGATAAAGGTGTTATAATGTATGATGCTCATAGAAGTGAAGAATTCACATTGATGTCCACATTGTATGGGATGATAAATTACTTCCCCACTTATGGAAATTTATTAGTCTATAGCATTAAATGAATGTTTAGGTGTCCCATTTGTGAAAAACATACACACTCGGCTCAGTTGAAGCATACCTCAATGACTGTGTTTTTTAGACATTAGAATTTTTTCTTCGACGACATAAATATCGATCATAGATGACAACATTATATGGTAATATAGAACAAGGTAAAACTCCATCTCCAATAATGGGTGAAAAACTATTTGATAAAGTAAAATATATTGACATTGTTTTCAATAAACCATTTTTGAACAACTTTACGAAGTCAGGTTGGAAGAAGATACCAATTTTCTTTGAATTGTCATATTGGAATTGGTTGTATGTTAGACATTTTCTTGATTTCATACATATAGAAAAAAAAGTATTTGATGGTGTTATTGGAACATTACTAAATGGTCTTGGAAAAATAAAATATGTCATTAAGGAAAGGTTGGACATGATTGACATGGGGGTAAGGGAAGATTTGGCACTAGTGAAGGGTAAAAGGGGATAATTTTCTTCCTCTAGAAGCTTACACTCTATCTAGATAGGAAAAATTACAAGTTTTTCTTTTCCTTAATTGTGTAAAAGTTCCATAGGGGTATTCATAAAATATCAATAATGTTATGTCAATGACTAATTTTAAGTTATAAGGACTAAAATCACATGATTATCATGTTTTGATGCAAGATTTGATGTTTGTTTCTTTCCATTACATTCTACCTCAAAATGCATGACATAAATTAACCAAAATGTTTCTTTTTCAAATCTATATGAAGTAAAGTTATAGAACTGATGATGTTTCCAATCATGAATAAGAAAGTTGTAGTCATATTATGTGAATTAGATATGTTCTTTCCACCATTATTATTTGATATAATGGTCCACCTAATGGTTCACTTGGTTATAGAGGTTCAAATATGTGTTCATATCCATTATATATGGATGTTACCCATTGAATGATATATGAATATTTTGAAAGGGTATGTCAAGAATCAGAGTTGTCTTGAAGGTTGTATTGTAGAATGATATATTGTTAAAGAATTTGTTGAATTTTGTACTGATTACCTATCAGATGTTGACAGCATCAGTCTCCCAAAGTCTTATCATAGTAGACACCTTATGGGAAAAGGGATTTATAGAAGATATGTTGTTACAATTACTTTTATAGAGTGAGAGAAATTGCACCTTTACATTTTACATAATAGTGAAGATGTTGATCCATACATTTAATCCCACAAAGAAATTATTAGAGATTTTAATTCATCAATATTTTAAGTATGGATATCAAATAGACATAATCAATAGTTTATATGATGGTTCTGAGATAAAATTTATAAGGAGTTATCAGAAAATCTGAATTCAATTGTCAAACGACTTCAATGGCTATCCACGAGATTGAATTCAAATGTTATATCTTACACTAATTTTATAATCATGATGTATATAAAAGAACATGATGACTATAGTACAATGAAAAAAATGGTGTTGTGTTTGTGGAAGAGGTGATGTACATATCTAGTTCTAAATATAGAAATCCAATTTATGCAAATATGTCATATTTTTTCATTATTTAACAGATATATGAGTTGGATTATATAACATTTCATTTTCTGTTGAAAATGGGTTTACAATATGAGTGCAATGAAAATTGATGAAATGAGCTTCATGAAGGTGAATTTCAGTGTGGGTGGGGGAAAAGAAGTTTTTCATAATGGAATCATAAGAAGTGCAATTGTCTTATGTCTCAAATCCAGCAAACAAGAATTGGTCGATTGTCCTACTGGTGACTAAAACAAATATCTGGTCAGATGAAAATTCAATTGAGGATTACCCTTTCATTGAGAGATCACAATCAGTTCATATCGGTCCCAATGTAGATAATTTTGACAATGTATTATATGTTAAAGGGGACCATAAATAGGGGATTTGGATTCTTGATAAAGGAACCAAATCCCTGAAACCTTTAAAAAAATAAAGATAGTTCAATGAGAAGGTAGTAGTGTTTTTTGATATCATATGTTTTCCTCGTAATATTATATGTTATATACTGAATTAACATAATATAAATTAAATGTTTGACTACTCATGTAGATAATGTCTTCCACATATTATGATGTTACTAATCTCATAGAAGAAAAAACTATAATGAATAAAACCCTTTGGTAAGTTGTAAAGGTAATGTTATGATATACTTTCTCTATTTTACCAAAAAATTATATAATTAAATGGTGATTTAATTTTCATTATTCCTTGTAGAGTTCATTTATTTTAGAATATTTTTTCCCATATTTCATGCCTTTATGCACCAAAACTTCCACATACTTCTTCTCCCTCAAAACCTTTTCACCACTACAGTGCTGGAATTTATTACTTTCCTACAAGTTATCTCCACTACCTTTGAAAGAAGAGAAATGATGCTGTCTATGCTCAATAATAGAGGTAATTTTGATTTTTTCATAGTAAAATCATTGTCTATAGAATTAATATATTGTTTCATATTTATGTTCAATTTATTTCATTTTAGTATTACTCACATAAGAATTGTTTTCTTATATAAGTGGATTCTTTTGTACGAGTTGGGGTGGTATGCCTATCTTTCATGTCATTATACACTAAAAAATCCATAGAATTATTCTACCTCAAAACCTTTTCACCCCTTTAGTGTTGGAATTTATCACCTTCATTCAAGTTACCTCCACATCCTTTGTAGGAAGAGAAACGATGCTGCCCCTGCTCAATCACGGAGGTAATATTGATGTTTTCACAGTAAAATCATTGTCCATAGAATTAATATATTATTTCATATTTATGTGTAATTTATTTATTTTTAGCATTACTCGTATAAGAATTGGTTTCTTATATATTTGGATTCTTTTGTTCGATTTGGGGTGGTCTTTATATCTTTCATGCCTTTATACACAAAAACATCCACATACTTTTTCTCCCTCAAAACCTTTTCACCCTTCCAATGTTTGAATTTATCACTTTCCTTCAAGTTCCCTTCATAGATTTTGTAGGAATAGAAATGATGCTGCCTCTACTCAATCACAGAGGTAATCTTGATGTTTTCATAGTAAAATCATTTTCCATATAATTAATGTATTATTTCATATTTATGTTTTATTTATTTATTTTTAGTATTAATTGCATAATAATTGTTTTCTTATACAGGTGAATTATTTTGTTCATGTTTACACAAAAACTTCTATATACTTCTTCTCCCTCAAAACCTTTTCACCCTTTTAGTATTGTAATTTATCACTTTCCTTCAATTTCCCTCCACTGCCTTTATAGGAAGATAAATAATGTTACTTATGCTCAATCACAAAGGTAATCTTGATGTTTTCATAGTAAGATCATTTTCCACAGAATTAATGTATCATTTCATATTTATGTTTAATTTATTTATTTTTAGTATTACTCATATAATAATTGTTTTCTTATACAGGTGGATTATTTTATTCAAGTTAAGTTGGTTTATTCGAAGCTTTTCATGCTCATGAGAGATTGGACTTCGAGCTTGCAGTAGAGACAATGACAACAAGTAAATGCATCAAGATTGAATACATCCATCAGGAAAAGTTTAGTTCCTAATACTTATTTAATTAATTTTTTCATCATTTTATCTACTATTGGTAAGCTAATTTCCTTATCATTTTTATTTAATACTTATTTAGTTTGTTTCATAGATCTTTTGGGAAGTCATATTTTTCTTTTAACTATCTACAACAAGCCACAAAAGAGATAAAATGTTCCTTTTTACCAGTTTTATCAAGATTTCCATTTTATTTCCTTTTCGAACTGCAACACTACATATTTATTCGATGTTCTTAGATGAAAAAGGTTTTTCGGCTAAGAATATTGAGTTAATAAGCAGGGTTGGAAATTAAACAAATAAATCCAATAGAAATCATGGTAACATTTGCATTTAGGATTGTTTTTGAGAATTTAGGACATAAAGGAATCAGACACACCTCAATCTGGCATACAATGTGACTAGTATGACTCCAAGTGCTTCTTTTTATTTAAAATTGACATTAATTTTAGTAAAAAAGACAACTGATATACTCAAAACCAAGAAAACATATTCATATTATTTTGATACTTTAATAAAATGATCCATAAGTCATTTGGGATGTTTAGGAATCATCTTCACCTTGATTTGATGCATGGTGTTCCCGATATGACTCCAAGTGCATCTTTTTATTTAAAATTGACATCAATTTTAGTAAAAAATACAACTTACCTATTCAAAACCAAGAAAAAAATTCAAATTGTTTTTATACTTTAATAAAATGATGCATAAGTAATTTTTGATGTTTAGTAATTATCCTCACCTAAATATAATAAATGATGTTCCTGGTATGACTCAAAGTGTCTGTTATCATTTTAAAATAAACATTTTAGTTCAAAAAGTGCCACTCAGTGAAAACTGAGAAAAAACACTATAATTGTCTTGATAATTTAGGAAAACAATTTATAAATCATTTTTTATGTGTATGAATTGGTCTCACATCAAACCGGTACATGATGTGACCGGTAAGAGACAAATTATGTATTTCTAGTTTAAAATAACATTTTAATAAAAAGGAAAAATGACTTACTCAAAATTGAGAAAATGAATTCATATTGTTATTAAAATTTACTAAAATAATAAATAAGTCATTTAGGATGTGTAGGAATCAGCCTCACCTCAATATGATGCACAGTGTGACCAGTATGACTCCAAGTGTGTCTTTTTACTTAAAATTGACATCAATTTTAGTAAAAAAAGACAATTTACCTACTCAAAATAAATAAAACGCATTCATATTGTTTTGATACTTTAGTAAAATGATCCATAAGTAATTTTTGATGCATAGGAATCATCCTCGCCTTAATCAGATACACGATGCACCTAGTATGACTCAAAGTGTCTATTATCAGTTTAAAATTGGCATTTTAGTTCAAAAAGTTTCACTGAATGAAAGCTAAGAAAATGAACTTGTATTGTCTTGATAATTTTGGAAAATTATTAATAAATTATTTTAGATGTGTTGGAATTGTTCTGACATCAAACTGACACACGATGTGACCAGTATGATTCAAAGTGTTTATTTCCATTTTAAAATGACATTTTACTGAAAAAGTCAAGTGATGTACTAAAAATTGAGAAAATGCATTCATATTATTTTGATACTTTTGTAAAATGATCCATAAGTCATTTGGGATATCTAGTAATCAACTGCACCTCAATTCGATGTATGGTGTGACCGGTATCACTCCAAGTGAATCTTTTTAATATATAAGTGTCATTTTAGTTTAAAACGCACATCACATCCCCAAATCTGAGAAAACGAACCTATATTGTTTTATTATCATTATATATTCTATTAATTAATTAATTTTGTAACGCCCCGACCCTAGTTACCTAGATTCGGTGCATTATTACATAACATTGGCATGATCACAAGAAAGATCAAATCTCTAAAGACTGATTGGTTTAGTAGCCTTGGAAACACTAGATATATTCATAAAGTTGTACATTACATCATGAAGTGAAAAACTACTACAACAACATATTGTCTCCATAATCCACACTATTATCCCCTCATAATATCCCTACAGGTCATTCATAATTTACTTCTTCACTTCCTGGGAAAAATAAAACATAGAAAAGGGTGAGCTCAAATGCCCAGTAAGGATAACGATGTAGCGGAAACATTCATAAATAAGAATAAACATTTAAGGCAATGTATAACTAAAACAAAAGCCTTTTAAACTTGAACTTCAACATAGTATGGAAAAAGTAAAATGAAATAATTCCATTTACTTATTCACATGGATATTCTACTAATCGAATAATCACATGCAATATCAATAACCACTTTCATAATGATGGAATGCATAATGCCAGACTATCATAACCACATAGCCAAGGCCTCGTGCCAAGACTACAAATAAGATTTTTCCAAAGCCTTGTGCCAAGACACTATTTTGTCTCATGAGACCTACCGATGCATCGAGGAGCTATAGCGGGCTCCACCCGTCACATATTAAGTCCAATGCATTTCCATATGAAAAGGTTTAAACATAACATAAACATTCGTATTAAAACTAGCATACGAAATGTCAATACTTTCACCATAAACTATGAATGGTATAAAAATAGCACATCCACAGTCAAACATATCACAAAACCTTCAGTACAATATAGAAGTTTTGTATCATAATAAATCAACTTCAAATAAGCGTAAAACCCATCAAAGGATGTTGACATAGATGAAATCAAAACTCTTTTTAGAGAAATATCTCTTTCTATTTTTGAAATCATTTAAGAGTCATGTATTTATAAAATAAAACATTTTCTTTGAAAATATTCTTATAAGCTTTTGAGGGAAGCTTCGACGATTTTATAATGGCGGAAAATAACCGCACCCGCCGTATAAGTTAAAAAAACATTCTTACCTTAATTCTGTCGAAAAGGTTAAAAAGCACCTTGTTTGGAAAATGACGAAAAGATTCCTTTATAAACCACTTATAAAAATTCAAACAAGGGTATAAATTAATTTAACCC
This sequence comes from Viscum album, assembly GCA_963277665.1. Classification (NCBI taxonomy): domain Eukaryota; kingdom Viridiplantae; phylum Streptophyta; class Magnoliopsida; order Santalales; family Viscaceae; genus Viscum; species Viscum album. Next base: position 1,626,533,835 of record OY728123.1, read on the forward strand.
ATATTCTTGTAAATAATAAAAAAAATTAAATACATCTTTAAGAAACATGGATGTGGATGATAAAGAGATCCCAGTAGATTATTACGTATAAACAACCTCGGATAATGAAGAGATTGTGAAATAAACCCTTACCTTGTACTTTTCCTTGGTTGGGGTAGGTTAACCTCCTGTATAATGGTGAAATAATTGTTATTAAATTATACAAGAATCATATACATTAATATGATATCATATATGATCTTTTAACATTGATTTTTTAATAATATCTTAGTATTATCGTTGTTTCGGGTGTTAACTTACTCGTTTTCTTTTATATGTTTTGTTACGTAAGCCATGTTTGTAATGGATAGTTTGTATCTTAATCGTATCCAGAATGATATCAAGTCCTTAGATACTATCATTAATCATCAAATTAGAATTATACTTGAATGGATACGATGGAGGATGAATCTCATCGCGTTCGTGGAGACGGTAGTCCGTACGTACGCACGAGCGACAATATCATTCTTTTGATATTAAAATAATATATAAATGGATATTATATCATATATACAGAATTATTAACATTTTATATTTATTATTTACATGAGTTACACATCATTATTATACCCATCCAAATAATAATATGTTGAATAACAATTACACCACGACGTGGAGACGGTAAGCCGTACGTACGCACGTATGGTGACATGTTATTCAAAGGGTGGATAGAATACTGAATATGGTTGTACGATATTTATAATAAAATCAAAGTATATATAAGATACTGGAATTATTATTTTATAATGGTAATAACAATGAATGATGAAGTGGAAGAAGAAAGGAACTTGAAAAGGGGTGGTGAAAACATTACCTCTTCTTCGGGTTCTTCCTTTTGATTTGATCAAAAGGGATCTTTAGGTTGGCTTTCTGATCAAACTAAGGCCTTTAGGTTGTAGTTAGGGAATTTGGGAGAGTATTTGGGCAGAGTTTGGCCGAACCAAAAGGCTTTAAAGGTGTGAAGAAATGAGAATTAGGAGTGCCCTTTTATAAGAGGGGTGAGGGGCACCTTTGGAAAAGCTAGAAATATTAATTTATAATAAATTCATATTCGGTTTATAATGGCTCCAAAGTTGATTATTTAAATTTTAAGGTGGTGATGGGTCGAAAACAACTCAAAAAATATAATTTATACAGGTTTGGGTACTTATATTAACCTTATCTTTAAGTATTAACTCTAAGTTAATTAGTTTCACTTTTACAATGTCTCTTTGTATTTTTATATTATATGGTTAATAAACTTACTATATACATCCAAGAGACCCCCAAGTGGTCCATTAATGATACACCTATCATGATATAAGTCTCTTGTCCGAAACTTAGATTTTTAGAAATTTAATATCAATTAATAATATAATATTTGTTTTAAAAACTCTTTTATGTCAATTTTGATACTATTCAATAGTTGATTTTTTAGAAACTCATAACTGAATGATTACTTCTAAAACATTTAATTAAAGCATTAATAACATGTCATATTAACTTATAAAATTAGTTTAATTCATAAAAAGTCTCAAATTATATTTATTTGTGTATTTATAATATCAATTATTTTAATTTTTCACTATTATGGTAATTACTGCATCATTATTGTGTCATAAATAAATTAAATTATTTAAAGTCTAAAAATTATAAATAAAATATAATTATGTGTAAAATATTTTTATCTTTCTAATGAATATTTATAGTCTAAAATCCAACATATATAACCCTATGTAAAAATTGTTTTTCTAAAAGATATATGCTTATGTCATTTTTGTACTTATTTTAACTTAATTAAAATTAAGTGTCCCTATCACCTACAAGTGGCTCCATGGGGTCCCAAAATAGACCCAAAGATGACTATGGTCAAACATGTATCAACCAATAAGGCTAGGGCATGTTTTAGGGTAATTTAGTATTATTATAATATTATTTTTTAACCCTTATTTACCGGATTTACCCTTAACCATGGTAAATAAAATATTTACCGCAGTAATTATTTAAAATGTCTAAAAATAAAATTTACCTATTTAAACAATTTGAAAATCCTGATTCCAAATATGGAATCCATTTTTCCAAATTCAAAACACAGAAGTGGCAGAAATTAATTTAAAATTAATTCCCGTTAAAACAAAAAGCGTGTTTTTAAGAGATAATAACTATCAAAAGATTGACACTTGTTTATTTCTGGTTTAATTGTAAAATTATATCCAATGACCAACATTGTATTAAATGGTAAAAATATATTCTAAATATACTTTAAAACCTCTCAAATTTATAATTTATCACTACTATTTATTTTGATTAAAAAAGTTGTTTTTAATTAAAATTTAGTAATTTTCACTATTCATCAAAATATTAAAGTTATCCGAAAAGTACCAAAATTTCACCTTACGCTAAATTCGATATTCAGAATCCAAAAATGAAGTCCATTTTAAAAAATAAAATATATATAATTTCAAAAAGTAGGTATTACTATTCATAAAGGCTAGTTTGATTGGTTATGGTGTGTTAGAACTCGGTGTTGCGTACAACACACGCTATCACATTATTCAAAGAGAAGCGTACCGTGGAAGCTTGGGGTGTTACATTCTCCCCTCCTTCAAATAATTTCGTCCTCAAAATTTCTAGAATACTTATCACATGAAAAGACTCGGGTGGTTCTTCATCATAAGTTCCTCGGGTTCCCACGTTGCCTCTTCCATCTTATGGTTTCTCCACAAAACTTTTACCAGACGCGTCGTCCGGTTTCTCAGTACTTGTTCTCTCGTATCAAGAATCCTGGCGGGCTCTTCGCAATAAGACAGATCGGGTTCCAGTTCTAACTCCTCATAGGTGAGTACATGCGTTGGGTCAGAAATGTATTTCCTCAACAGAGATACGTGGAACACATCGTGAACTTTGGAGAGACTTGGCGGCATTGCCAATCGGTAAGCTACAGCCCCAATTCGATCTAGAATTTCGAAAGGTCCGATGTACCTGGGACTCAATTTACCTTTCTTACCAAAACGTATGACTCCCTTCCATGGAGATACCTTCAAGAAAACATGATCACCGACTTGAAATTCCAAATCCTTCCTTCGATTATCGGCATAGCTCTTTTGCCTACTTTGAGCTGCTTTGATGTGATTTTGGATTACCTTCACCTTTTTCATCGTTTCCTCCACCAGTTCTGGGGCTACAAGTTTTCTTTCACCAACATCATCCCAACAGTTTGGTGTACGACATCTCTTTCCGTATAACGCTTCATATAATGCCATCTGAATACTCGAATGGAAGCTATTGTTATAGGAAAATTCTACCAGAGGTAAATACTAATCCCATATACCCTGAAAGTCAAGTGAGAAGGATCTCAACATGTCTTCTAAGGTTTGAATAGTCCGTTCTGATTGTCCGTCTGTCTGAGGGTCGTAGGCAGTGCTCAAATGAAGTTCAGTATCCAGGGATTTCTGAAGACTCTTCCAAAATCTTGAAGTAAAATGGGGATCACGATCAGAAACAATCGATAGGGGTACTCCATGAAGTCTCAAAACTTCATTAATATATAGTATTTCTAGACGTTCTAGTGGTAGATCTTATCTTATAGCAAGAAAATGTGCTGACTTGGTAAGACGATCAACAATAACCCATATTGCATCATTCCTTCTAGGATTCTTTGGTAGCCCCATGACAAAGTCCATCGTAATATTATCTCATTTCCTCTCCGGTATGGGAAGAGGTTGCATGACTCCTCTAGGGTGTTGCCTTCCAGCTTTCACTTGTTGACACACCATACATCTTGACACAAAATCAGCAATCTCCCTCTTCATATTGTCCCACCAAAAATATTCCTTCAAATCTCTATACATTTTGGTGCTCCCATGGTGTATAGAGAAATTAGAACTATGAGCATCATCTAGCAATTCCTTTTTTAGATCAGGTATATCGGGAACACAAAGTCTCTTCCCGAATTTCAAAATTCCATCTTCATACACAAAGTCTCTCAGTCTCCCATCATTCACAGCTTTAATCTTCTTTTGAAATTCTTCATCATTGGTCTGATAACTCTTAATCCTTTCTAGTAAAGATGGTTTGGCAACCATTTGAAAAAGCATTGATGTTTCTCCTTCCCTAGTTATTCCCATGTCCATCTTCACTAGATCCATGAAAATTGGATCCCTTTCAATTATCATATTGTTCAAAACTCCATGATCTTTTTTTCTCAAAGAATATGCCACCTTTTTTGCCTTCCCCGGGTGGTAGTGTATCGTACAATCATAATCCTTGAGTAATTCAAGACATCTCCTTTGCCTCATGTTGAGTTCTTTTTGTGAGAAAATATACTTCAAACTCTTGTGATCAGTATAAATCTCACATTTTTCACCATAGAGGTAGTGCCTCCATATCTTCAAAGCAAATATCACAGCTGCTAACTCGAGATCATGAGTAGGATAGTTTTGTTCATGAATTTTCAACTGTCGTGATGCATAGGAAATAACTCTATCATTCTGCATAAGGACACAACCAAGTCCTTTTTTGATGCATCACTATAAATAACGAACCCATCATTCCCCGATGGTAGAGTCAATATAGGAGAATTGACTAATCTTATCTTCAGTTCTTCGAAACATTCTTCACACTCTTTTGTCCAAACAAATTTAACCCCTTTACGTGTGAGCTTTGTTAATGGGTTAGCCAATCGGGAAAAATTCTGGATGAAACGTCGATAATAACCTGCCAAACCAATAAAACTACGTACCTCAGTTATACTCGTAGGTGCTGGCCATTCTTGGATTGCCTTGGTCTTAGAAGGATCAATAGAGATTCCATCTTTAGAGACAATATGGCCAAGAAAAGAAATCTCCTGAAACCAGAATTCACACTTGCTAAACTTCCCATATAATTCATGCCTTCTCAGAGTCTTCAAGATAATGCGCAAGTGATTTTCATGATCTTCATAGCTTTTGGAGTATACCAAGATATCATCAATAAATACCACCACAAATTCATCGAGATACTCCTTGAAAACTCTATTCATCAGATCCATGAATACAGAGGGTGCATTAGTCAATCCAAAAGGAATTACAGTAAACTCGTAATGCTCGTACCTGGTTCAAAATGCTTTCTTTGGAATGTCTTCCTTCTTCACACACAACTGATGGTATCCAGATCGAAGGTCAATCTTTGAAAAGTATTGAGCTCCATGAAGTTGGTCAAATAAATCATCAATGCGTGGTAGGGGATACTTGTTCTTTATTGTTATAGCATTGATCTCCCTGTAGTCAATACATAACCTCATAGATCCGTCTTTATTTTTAACAAAAAGAACAGGGGCTCCCCATGGAGAAACACTAGGGAGAATAAATCCCTTATTACTCAATTCCTCTAGTTGTTTCTTTAGTTCAACTAATTCTACAGTGGCCATTCTATAAGGGGTCTTTGATATAGGCCTTGATCCAGGAATTAAATCAATGGAAAACTCAACTTCTCGTTCTGGAGGATGTCCAGGTAAATCTTCCGGAAACACATCTACAAATTCTTTCACAACAGGTACATCCTCTATTTGCACATTCCTTTCCTCACCCACAGTTATTTCATTCTCTTCCTCCCCAATAATTGAATTTAGTTGAGCTACTGGGGTGGATCTAAATAAGAATTAGGTGGTGACGATTTTTCTCTAAAGATAAGGTGTTCCTTATCATCATCATTAAAAATCGTAACCTATTTCTTCTTACAATAAATCTTCACATCATAGTCTGAAAGCCAGTCCATACCGAGGATTATATCAAACTCAATCATAGGTATGACGACGAGATCAGCAGATAAAGAACATTTATGTGCTTTAATGGGGACTGATTCACAAAACTTTGTTGCAATGATACTTCCCTTAGGAGTTTTAACTAACAACTCCCTTGTTAAATCAAATTGGAAATATCTAATTTTCTTAGCAAACTGGGAAGATATGAAACAATGAGATGATCCAGAATCAAATAATTCATTTTCTAAACTTGAGGAAACCATTAAATTACCTGCCACCACGTCTTTCGGAGCTTCTACCTTAGGAGTATTGATAGCATAAGCTTGGCCTTGATCCCTTTGCCTTTTCTGAGGTAAGTTATCCTGAAGTTTAGGACATTCTTTTGCATAATTCCCCATCTCCCAGCAATTATATCACTGAACATTGGTAGCTTCCTTCTTCCCCTTGCAATCACGAGCTTGGTGGCCTTTTTCACCACACTTGTAACAGACTCTCGTTCCCTTCAAGCAAGTATCGGGGTGTTTCTTCCCACATTTACCACAGGATGGATATTCAAACTTTCCCTTCTTCCCCTTATTTCCATTCCCAAATTGATCAACAGGTCTCTTCTTATCTTGTTTTTCTTTAAAGTCATAAGACTTAGAGAATTCCTTTTCGGTCTTGATAGCACATGAGACAATGTCTTCATACGATGAAAAGGATTGTGAGACTAATGATCGATGGAGAAATGGTTTTAACCCATCAAAGAAACGATCAATCTTACTTCTTGGGTTACGTATATAATCTCCAGCATACCTTTCTAACCTTGTAAAGTTAGCCTCATACTTTGTGACATTCTCATCCTCCTTTTGTCTCAGACTCAGAAATTGCCTTTCCACATCTGCTCGATGGTCGCGAGGAAAGTATTTTTCTAAAAACAGATCTTTAAACTCCCTCCATTCCATATTTGATACTTCATCATCTTCCTTTGTATTTTGAATCAATCACCACCATTGATCAGCATCTCTAGTGAGGCGGTAAACTTCCATGATAACTTTTTCCCTTTCACTACTCCCCAAAGCCTGAAATATTTTTTCTAGGGAAAATATCCATTGCTCAGCTACTAAGGGATTTGTACTCCCATTGAACATTGGTGGTTGTTGCCTCATGAATTGATCTAACATTGATCCTCCACGCTGCGGATCAGGGTGCTCCATACGGGTAAAGTTATTATTCATAACCTGAGTAAGTTGTCCTAGTATGGTGATTAGCCGATCGGCACCAGTTGCATCACCAGCTCCACTATAATTATCTTGAGCAGGATGGAAATCCCTACATGGAGTGCGTGCATTGATACAATTTACATTTCTTCCACTAGGCGCCATTTCTAAACAATGGCATAAAATAGATCAGTTTGTGAATCAAAATACATAATCCCATACTTATAAAACACTTAACATAAATTGAACTATTTATGGATATAATCCATAATCATAAGAATGTTTTCTTTGAGGAAGTATATACTCATAAACCCTTCATAATGATTTGTAAAGAAAATGAGATTTATCCTAAGCATATCCCCCGGGAGTGTCGTAACCAAGAGTACAGCAAGGCCCGTTTTCGTGCACCAGTTCCCGTTCGAGTCTAGCTCAAAGCGGTGTTTTCAGGTTTTACCCCTAGGTACATCTGTGCCAGAGCCGCATCTACCTGCTCGTATCCAGACGGGGATGTATTGCTCGAAAAACTCACAAAATCTCTACAATACCAAAATTCTAGGAAGTTCTTCTATACTAATCCTCAAAGTTCATCTTAGGTCTACATGCTCTAATCAGAGTTTATCTAAATCTAGCTTCCAAGTTTTGAACTAAACTTCCTCTGATACCAATTGTAACGCCCTGACCCCAGTTACCTAGAGTCGGTGCATTATTACATAACATTGTCATGATCACAAGAAAGATCAAATCTCGAAAGTCCGATTGGTTTAGTAGCCTTGGAAACACTAGATATATTCATAAAGTTTTATGTTACATCATGAAGTGAAAAACTACTACAACAACATATTGTCTCCATAATCCACACTATTATCCCCTCATAATATCCCTACAGGTCATTCATAATTTACTTCTTCACTTCCTGGGAAAAATAAAACATAGAAAAGGGGTGAGATCAAATGCCCAGTAAGGATAACGATATAGCGGAAACTTTCATAAATAAGAATAAACATTTAAGGCAATGTATAACTAAAAAAAATCCTTTTAAACTTGAACTTCAACATAGTATGGAAAAAGTAAAATGAAATAATTCCATTTACTTATTCACATGGATATTATACTAATCGAATAATCACATGCAATATCAATAACCACTTTCATAATGATGGAATGCATAATGTCAGACTATCATAACCACATAGCCAAGGCCTCGTGCCAAGACTACAAATAAGATTTTTCCAAGGCCTTGTTCCAAGACACTAGTTTTTCTCATGAGACCTACTGATTCATTGAGGATCTATAGTGGGCTCCACCCATCACATATTAAGTCCAATGCATTCCCATATGAAAAGGTTTAAACATAACATAAACATTCGTATTAAAACTAGCATATTAAATGTCAATACTTTCACCATAAAATATAAATGGTATAAAAATATCACATTCACAGTCAAACATATCACAAAACCTTCAATACAATATAAAAGTTTTGTATCATAATAAATCAACTTCAAATAAGCGTAAAATCCATCAAAGGATGTTGACATAGATGAAATCAAAACTCTTTTTAGAGAAATATCTCTTTCTATTTTTGAAATCATTTAAGAGTCATATATTTATAAAATAAAACATTTTCTTTGAAAATATTCTTATAATATTGTGAGGGAATCTTCGACGATTTTATAACAGCGGAAAATAACTGCACCCGCTGTATAAGTTAAAAAAACATTCTTACCTTAATTCTGTCGAAAAGGTTAAAAAGCACCTTGTTTGGAAAACGACGGAAAGATTCCTTTATAAACCACTTATAAAAAGTCAAACAAGGGTATAAATGACTTTAACCCATATTATTGTAAATAATAAAAAAAAATTAAATACATCTTTAAGAAACATGGATGTGGATGATAAAGAGATCCCAGTAGATTATTACGTATAAACAACCTCGGATAATGAAGAGATTGTGAAATAAACCCTTACCTTGTATTTTTCCTTGGTTGGGGTAGTTTAACCTCCTGTATAATGGTGAAATAATTGTTATTAAATTATAAAAGAATCATATACATTAATATGATATCATATATGATATTTTAACATTGATTTGTTAATAATATCTTAGTATTATCGTTTTTTCGGGTGTTAACTTACTCGTTTTCTTTTATATGTTTTGTTACGTAAGACATGTTTGTAATGGATATTTTGTATCTTAATCATATCCAAAATGATATCAAGTCCTTAGATACTATTATTAATCATCAAATGAGAATTATACTTTAATGGATACGATGGAGAATGAATCTCATCGCGTTCGTGGAGACGGTAGTCCGTACGTACGCACGAGCGACAATATCATTATTTTGATATTAAAATAATATATAAATGGATGTTATATAATATATACAGAATAATTAAAATTTTATATTTATTATTTACATGAGTTAAACATCATTATTATACCCATCCAAATAATTATATATTGAATAACAATTACACCACGACGTGGAGACGGTAAGCCGTACGTACGCACGTATGGTGACATGTTATTCAAAGGGTGGATAGAATACTGAATATGGTTGTACCATATTTATAATAACATCACATTATATATAAGATACTGGAGTTATTATTTTAGAATGGTAATAACAATGAATGATGAAGTGGAAGAAGAAAGGAACTTGAAAAGGGGTGGTGAAAACATTACCTCTTCTTCGGGTTCTTCCTTTTGATTTGATCAAAAGGGATCCTTAGGTTGGCTTTCTGATCAAACTAAGGCCTCTAGGTTGTAGTGAGGTAAGTTGGGAGAGTATTTGGGCAGATTTTGGCCGAACCAAAAGGCTTTGAAGGTGTGAAGAAATGAGAAGGAGGAGTGCCCTTTTATAAGAGGGGTGAGGGGCACCTTTGGAAAAGCTAGAAATATTAATTTATAATAAATTCATATTCGGTTTCTAATGGCTCCAAAGTTTATTATTTAAATTTTAAGGTGGGTATGGGTCGAAAACAATTCAACCAATAGAATTTAGATAGGTTTGGGTACTTATATTAACCTTATCTTTAAGTATTAACTCTAAGTTAATTAGTTTCAATTTTACAATGTCTCTTTGTATTTTTATATTATATGGTTAATAAACTTACTATATAAATACAAGAGACACCCAAGTGGTCCATTAATTATACACATATCATGATATAAGTCTCTTGGATGAACCTTAGATTTTTAGAAATTTAATATCAATTAATAATATAATATTTGTTTTAAAAACTCTTTTATGTCAATTTTAATACTATTCAATAGTTGATTTTTGTGAAACTCATAACTGAATGATTACTTCGAAAAAAATTAATTAAATCATTCATAAAATGTCATATTAACTTAGAAAATTAGTTTAATTCATAAAAAGTCTCAAATTATATTTATTTGTGTATTTATAATATCAATTATTTTAATTTTTTACTATTATGGTAATTACTACATCATCATTATGTCATAAATAAATTAAATTATTTAAAGTCTAAAAATTATAAATAAAATATAATTATGTAGGAAATCATTTTATCTTTCTAATTAATATTTATAGTCGAAAATCCAACATATATAACCCTATGTAAAAATTGTTTTTCTAAAAGATATATGCTTATGTCATTTTTGTACTTATTTTAACTTAATTAAAATTAAGTGTCACTATCACCTACAAGTGGCTCCATGGGGTCCCAAAATAGACCCAAAGATGCCTATGGTCGAACATGTGTCAAACAATAAGGCTAGGACACGTTTTAGGGTACTTTATTATTATTATAATAATATTTTGTAACCCTTATTTACCGGATTTACCCTTAACCATGGTAAATAAAATATTTACCGCAGTAATTATTCAAAATGTCTAAAAATAAAAGTTACCTATTTACACAATTTGAAAATCCTGATTCCAAATATGGAATCAATTTTTTCAAATTCAAAACACAGAAGTGGCAGAAATTAATTTAAAATTAATTCTCGTTGTTAAAACAAAAAGCGTGTTTTTAGGAGATAATAACTATCAAAAGATTGACACTTGTTTATTTCCGGTTTAATTGTAAAATTATATCCAATGACCAAAATTGTATTGAATGGTAAAAATATATTCTAAATATACTTTAAAACCTCTCAAATTTATAATTTATCACTATTAATTATTTTGATTAAAAAAGTTGTTTTTAATTAAAATTTAGTAATTTTCACTATTCATCAAAATATTAAAGTTATCCAAAAAGTACCAAAATTTCACCTTAGGCTAAATTCGATATTCCGAATCCAAAAATGAAGTCCATTTTAAAAAATAAAATATATATAATTTCAAAAAGTAGGTATTACTATTCATAACGGCTAGTTTGATTGGTTATGGTGTGTTAGAACTCGGTGTTGCGTACAACACACGCTATCACATTATTCAAAGAGAAGCGTACCGTGGAAGCTTGGGGTGTTACAAATTTCATTGTCATTTTTATCTTATATTTATTTAATTAATTTTCATATAGATAATTCTTGAAAATGAAAAATAAATAGTTTGATGTGCAAGAATCAATGACAACTCAATTTGATACACAGTGTTCCTGGTATAACTTAAAGTTCAATTTAAAATTAACATTTTTTGTTAATTTATTTCTTTATATTATTACTAATATAAGATTTTTTTCTTATGCATGTGCATTCTTTTGCTCGATCAGGGGTGGTTTATTCATCAATAGAATTATTTGGCGTCAGGATCAAAATACAAACAAATATTGATGTTTTTGAATGTATGTAATAATTTTTACTTATGTAATTGAATAAACTAATGCTTTAAATGTATATAATATAGTGTTTTTTCTTGTATTTGTGGCAAGTTTGGTTTGATTCTGCTTAGTATTTTCTTCTGATACTTGTTATATATATACTCGAGTCATTACTATATCATCCCTTAAGGGTATAGCCTCCCCACTTTTCCCTCTTTACACCCTTGCTGCTAGTCGGCAACCTTTTTCATTTGGGGAGGTGCGCATAAGGCTAGTGGCGCCCGGATCGAAAGCACTGTTTAGGTGGATAATCAGGTCAGGAATGCTACAGATGGTATCAGAGGTGTTTCTTTTATCTCTTTCTTGGTCTTACTATTTGGGCTATAGTAGGATAGATATTAGGATGTCATTGGAATTGAGTTTAGAACTCGTGCTTAGGTACCTGCATCCCCATGCATGGGAATGAACCAAGTTGTTAGGTGTTGGAATTGTTGTTCTATTTTTTTCATTTTATAGTTGATTTTATTTCCAAATTGAGTGGTATACTTGTAGTGTGATTGTTATTGTTATGACATGTGACCTTGGCCTGGTATGGTAAGGAATGAGTATTCGACCCTTGGCCCAGCATGGAAAGGGGTGTTTTTTGTGTTTATTATTCATGTTTATGCTTTTCATTAGGCACATGATAAGATGTTTAAATTATAAATTCACGTTCCTATGGTGAATTTATTGGTTAAATGTGATATATATATATATATATGGGCTTGGCTCTTATAGAAGCATGCATGTATGATGAAAAGGGGTGATGTTGATCACCGAGTTGGATGATGTGGTTGTCGATTTGAGGTGATGTGATCATTAGGATGGGTGTGGCCCAAGGTATATTTGATACTTGGCTCTGTTGAGGGTGGGTAAGGAGGTTATGAGGTCATTATTCTATGAGGCATGGTTGTGATGGGTGGGATTAAGGGTAATGAGTTGACGCTACCTGGTACTGTTCTCCCTATCTGTAATATTATATTCATGTTATCTGGTTTGTCTAACTATGTAATGGTATTTAGTGGGTTTCCACCTAGACGGCTCAGATGGAGTATCATGTAGGCAATGATGGGGTGTCTCAAGTGCATGAGTAGGTTTAGACCCCTGAGGGTCAGGTAGAGATGGTATAGGCTCAGGTACAAGCTCCAATATAGGTGGGGTAGCCGCTAGATTTGACAGTGTTTGGGATGTGTCTTGATGAGAAGCTCAGAGTGAGCCTAGTTCGTGTGATCTAGGGTGTCGATAGGGGAGATCACAGAGAAAATCCTTCTATGGAGTATCTTATTCATGAGTTCCATTCGCATCACCCTCTGCTTTTTTAGGGTGAGGGTGGTCCACAGGTGGCTGAGAACTGTATTGAGTCTATATATATGATCTTTGAGAAGTTAGAGATGACTCTAGGGAAGAGGGTGAAAATGGTCGTCTATATTCTTAGAGGACCCACTAATCATTTGTGGGACATTCAGGTGCAGTAAGGCATATATGAGAAACTGGACTAGAAGTAAATTGAGTCCTAGTTCTTCGAGCACTTCTTCCTAGAGATGTTGAGGGCAGAGAGAGCATGATAGTTCTTGAACCTTCAGCAGGGTGACATGTCCATCATAGACTATGCAGCGATGTTCACTGAGTTTTATTTCTTTACACTTGGCATGGTGAGTGATGAAACCTCTAGGGTGAGGTGTTTTAAGGATGTATTATGGAATGCCATTCGAGTGTAGGTAAACATATTTAGGTTGGACTCATTCTTAGAGGCAGTGAATCAGGCACTCATAGCTGAGGGTAATCTGATGGATAGGTCATACTCGATCTGGGAAGCAGCTTCATGTGATTCCAGTGGTAACGCTTCATATAATAGGAAGTGACACTGGGATGAATTTCAATAGGGTGGTTAGGACAAGGATTTAGCCAAACCACCTTGGAGTGGTTCTTTGATGGTTTTCTTTCAGTGTGGGAAGCCAGGACATGTCCAGACGTAGTGTGAGCAGCCTTCAAAGGAGTGATGGGCATGTGTTAAGATCAAGCATCTTGAGAGGTACTATAGGAATCCTTCTAGGATAGTCTACAGTCAGGGATCAGGGAAAACTCAGGTGTCTGAGATCGGATTGGGATCGGTACCAGGTGAGGGTAGCTGAAATTCAGTTGTACATAGAGTTCGTGGCAGAGATAGCGGGACCCAAAAGTGGGGTCAGTTTCTCATGATTGGTGAAACAACATAGGAAGGTTAGGCTTTTGGAAGTCATTCTTTAGATTAGGTTCACACCATAGATCTATTAGGTTCATAGCAAGCTGGTGATCCAATGACAGTCAGGGGTACGCAGTGGGCATAGCCGTGTTTTTGTTTTTATTTGGCATGGCCTATTGAGGCATGTCTATTTTGGGTGAGTGAGGTGCATGGGTTATATGTATAGACTAATGAGATGTTGGTTAGTAGGTTAGCACCAGATTGGGTGTTATATATATATGTATGTATGTATGTATGTATGTATGTATGTATGTATGTATGTATGTATGTATGTATGTATGTATGTATGTATGTATGTATGTATGTATGTATGTATGTATGTATGTATGTATGTATGTATGTATGTATGTATGTATGTATGTATGTATGTATGTATGTATGTATGTATGTATGTATGTATGTATGTATGTATGAGGTGCATGGAACCAAGACTTGTATGTGAGCATCGATGGATACGTGTTTATTGAGGTGTGTTGGCATCGGGAAATCAAGAAGATTTGGGTTAATTGAGGTGTGTTGGAATCTAGGTATGGCTATGATGCGGTAATAATTGATGTGTGAGGCATCATGACTATTTGAGAATCTGTTGAGATGTAGGGCCTCCTGGGTTCCATGTGATCCATGGGCACAAGACGCGCATCGATGCAATGTGGGATCCTAATGGGTGTCAGATATGATATAGGAGAACCTGATGAGGTGCAAGAGTGATGATGCATCATGGGAGGACTTTTGAGTCTAGGAATTGGTTGATGGACCACTTTCTTGATTTTATTTTTGGTCGGGATATGACTGAGCTAGGTATCTCCTAAGGTGGGGAGTCCCTTTTTAGGTAGTTGGTTTATACCCTTTTGATCAGGGTAGTCTAAGTTATTATAAACAAGATGGTTAAGTTTAGTACCATCTCATCTTTATGTTTTATATCTTGGTGATGATCTATGTTAAGGTTTGGAGATTATAATATCCTGGGTTTTTTGGAGTGGGTCGAAAACCTCTCCCTTTTTGAATTTTGGAATCGGTGGGTATGCTAAATTTTTTTCCGATCATTGAAACTCAATTCCGAGTTTTTATTCAACCCTATATCTTTTTTTGGATGGTTTTAGAGATTTATATAAATACTTGGGTGTTAAAATGGGTTTTGGGTGTATCAAAGGCATGAATTCCTAGTTTTGGTAAGTTACAGGCTGAGGTACACGGTTAGAGTTAACCATACGGCCTCTTCCAGCTAACCATGCAACCCAATTTTGTAATGTCGTACGGTTTGGAAAACCATGTAGGTAAGGGCGCACAACAATGTGTGAAACACTATAGTTTTTGCAGAGGTATTTTGAATAGCTTTTGAATGATTGGGGAAAACCATGTATAAGCCACATGGGTAGTGCCACTTAGGAAGTATCCTCACATTGTATCCTTCACAATTTGCACAAGGTTAGGAAAATCATGCAAGCTAACCATGTGGCCCTTAAAAGTGTGAAAAGATGATTTTCCCCTCCTTACTATTTAGGTTTTTATTCATTTTCTCCTCCTTGTTCACATGTACAACAGTGGGGTGCCTCTTTTCTTCCTCCTCTTTATTTTGATCCACCTCCTTTGTAATTGCTTCATTCTTTAAGTTATCAGGTGAGTTAGAATCGTATCGGTGAGTCTCTCCTCACCCATGCCTCTTATCTTCTTTTCTCTCACCTCACGGAGTGCTAAATCCATTAGAGTCATTTTTTCCCTATTTTTAGGGTGTTTGAAATAAATGTCAATTTCTTCCAAACCAGTTAGAGTTAAATGCTAATACCGGATTTTCCTATGTTTATGACTCCAAGGTAGATGGTGCATATCTTTATTCATGTTTTTGTGGTTGATTTGTGGTTGAGGCTTTTAAAACATCATTGGTAAGATGATAAGGACCCTAATTAAATTGAATTATTGATGTTAAATTGGTGGTATGACCTTATGGGATGCATTTGGGAATTCCCTAGCCAAATTCATGCATGTGAAGTTGGGTTAGAGGTCGTTGTCCACCTTGGGTAGTTAAACCAAGGTGAGTTATTTATTTAATTTTAATTTTTATTCTTTGAAAGTGGATTGAATTATATATATGTGTTTTCTTGGGATATGTTACTGTGATCCTTTGGATCATGACAGGATCAGTCTGAGGAATTAGGATGGAATGGCCATTGAGATTGAGGTGATGTGATCATCTGGCTGGGCTTGGCCCAAATACATTGAGTGATGTCGATCAAAGAATTGGATGACTTGGTCATCAGATTGAGGTGACGAGGTCGTCAGGTTGTGGGCATGGCCTGAGATGAATTGGGATTTCATGTCCATCAATTTGAGTGACATGGTTGTAGGGGCATGAGGTGCCAAAGTTGGAGTGACCTAGGTATTATTTGATGATTTTCACTCACTCGTGATTGGATAAAGCACCGTAGGAGTTGTTTTCACATAGTTTGACTCAGTGATGAGGTGTTTTTGACCACTCATGTGGGTAGAGTCCCCCAGTAGTGCATCTTAGGTAAATCGGTTTGGGGGTGCTTGCTGTAAAAATCCATGGAAAGGGTGAGGAGCCTTCGAAGGATAGTGTTGAGGATATCGGTTGGGGGATGAAGCTCATCGTTCTTGAGGCCATTGGGCAAGGTTCATTTTGGGATAAAAGACATCTTCATTTCTTGGTATGTAGTGCTATAAGCTAACGGTGATTTTACTTTTAAGGATAGATATTGATGTACCTCCAAATTTTGGGCTTTGAGTCGATGGGTGCTTCCAAGCAGGGGTCTGAGGGACCAGGTTTCTATTTGCTTGGGTGTTTCTTCAGGACATCGGTGACATGTTTAGGACATGAGGTGTCGGCTGGCATGAGGTTTCGATGACTGTTGGAGGTAGAACCCGAGGGTTCACTTGGACTTACTATATCATGGGATTCCTTAGGCCATGGGATAAGGATCCTCTCCTCTTCAGTATTTTCAGCATTAGCTAAAGTATGAGACAACTTCCTGGTAGCTATTGAGAACCAAGGAAGCTTGTTTGTTTTATTTAAATTTCATGATCTGTTTTCCTTATTATATCACACACCTGATTAAACATATATGTTGGGTATGAACATGTGGGTGGTACCCTAATGAGACTCGTTCTCACACCCTACACGATCCCTTCAGGACACGTGTAAAATTTATGCGTTTGAGTATAGGTAATGGTTCAGGTTTAGGATCTTGATCCTAGTTGAGTTGGCATGAGATGTTGGCATGGGACTTTGAGGTCTTGACTTAGTTGGAGTTTTCTGTTTAGTTTTCCTTTATTATTTCAACATGATTATCAAATATTTGTATATAAACTATGATCATCCGATGGAGACCCCTCCTTTTTATTGATATGTATGACCTGATATGTATGCATGATCTGTTTTAAATTTTTACAAGTGGTGTGTTTTGTTTCCTTATTCCTTTCCACTTATTTATTGTTTATGTTTCTGCAATTGTATGATTTGAAATGAGCTTCCACCATTGGCGGGTCTAGTTCGAGTCTTATTAGTATTTGTGCATGTTATATATATACTCGAACCATTGTTATATCATCCCTGGAGGGTATAGTCTCCCCACTTTTCCCTCCTTACTCCCTCGCTACTAGTCGGTAGCCTTTGATGTTTGGGGAGGTGCGCATAAGGCTAGTGTCACCCAACCCGAAAGCATCGTTCGAGTGGATAATAAGGTTGGGGATACTATAGTCATTCTAGAATATCCTAAACATAGGGATTTCAAACCCAAATACCATAATCAAAAGGTATAAAAAGATTTATCCTAGGAAATACATTTGGGCATCCCAAATATATAAAAAAATACCAAAATTCAGATCCTAAGAAATACATATGGGAATCCCAATAACAAATGTTACCTCTTGTCGGGATCATTAACCATGAACTAGGAAGAACCACAGGAAATCATCACTACATCAGTAGTAAACAAGTGACTGCACAAACAAAATAGTGAGGGTGGTCGAATGTCTAAACCCACCACTACTGCCATAGCCTCATGGACTTACATGTTCAGTACAGGTTCTAAGGTGATACCCACTACCATCTCTACCCAAAACTGATATATTGGCTCAGGTTTGGTCAAACACTAGGCTTCCCACTAGGTCCCTCATGTTAAAACACAAAAAAGGCATCATAATCGAGATCCTCATAGATGGTATATAGGAAGAGGCATTCTACGTGGGGCCCTCAATAACAGTGTACATATGAAAAGGTATCCTATATGGGATCCTCATAATGGTATGTATAGGAAGATGCATCTTATATGGGATACTTTGGAAGAGTAAATAGGTAAATGGATCATACAAGGGATTCCCTAAGTTAACTTTTAAGTGAAGGAATCCCACATGGGACCCTCGATAATAGTGATAAGGCATAGGAATCCTACACGGGATCCTCTAGGTCAAAAGAAAAGACAGGATCTTGGTCCAAAAGGAAAATTCCTTGAATACCATTCTAGAGAGACGGATCATAGACCACCTCATATTAATGGTCTCACTTTTAGGAGATATCTAGATTTTATTACCAGAGGAAGAACCTACCCATTTAGGAAAATTCCTAAAACTCCTTTTAGAAGTCCTCAAATACCCTAAAGGGTTTAACCATCGTGATCTATGTGGAAATATACTCAAAATGGACTACTCTTACATCCAATCATAACTCTATAGCATAAATATATGAAAACCCATCAAAAGGGTGGAAATGGAGGAGTACACAGTATTTATACCCTGGTATATATCATGTACCCTTGAAGCTCTACCTGGGTGTGTACTTCAGTCAGACTTGGCATGTAAAAACCAAGAACATGGCATGTAAGTTGGGTACATTGAATTTAACCTACATAGGGTACCTTCCCATGTACCTCACATGGTCTGGCCATGTACTTTTCCTAATCTTGTACCTCTACGTGGCGTTTGACCCACACAAGGTTTGGTCGTGTACTCTACACAACTACTTTCTCCTGCTCGGCTGTCTAGGTGAGTACTCAGCTACAAAGTCGAGTACCAGTACATGGAGTGTATACCCCAAACATGGAGTGTAATTATAAAAAGTTCATCTTACTTTAATGGGAAGAACATGTGATGTGTGTTCCTAAACCACACACTATGTGATTGGGATTTCCAAATAGAAAACCCCTCAAATCAGCCTGAAACCTTATTTTTATCCCCAATAGCTATAGATCAACCCTCAAGGAGTCGTAAGCGGTGATAATCGGGATCTAAAACTAGAAAATGATAAATCTATGGGGATTTAAGTAAAAGATTAAAAATGGTCGACCTTTGGGTGGAATCCACATAAACTTCACCTATTTCTATGATCCATGGATGTCGCATGACGATCTGGCTCCTCCTGAGCTCCGCAATAACGCCTCCCTTACTCTCTCCGACTTTATCTCTATCCTTTTACCTATACTCTCTTAGTCATGGTGAATGAATCCCATAGGGAGCGTATGTGAGAAGTTAGGGGAGAAAGAAGAAAACAAGGAAAAAAGAAAAGGAATAAAAAGAAAAGGAAAATGAAAAGGGGCCCAACTCTAGCACCAGACATGAGTTTATGCCTCACCTAGGAAAAGCCACTCATTTTGGACTCAACGAAGGAGTCTAAAACTCAATATGAAACTTATATCAAAGGATATAGCTGAATGAACATGTGTAAATAAATTAATATTTAATTAATTGTATATTAATTATTAATTATTCCACATAAATTCAAATGGTTTGGAATTCTAAAAAACTTCTATCCTAGGTTAAAAACCCTATTACAGGACCAATGGAGGGGTCGGAAAAATTATCTGAGGTCATATTATAGGGTTAAGTGACAATTTTACCCATTACAATCATATGAGAGCAAAAATTAAATTTTTTTTCTCAAATTCCAATTTGGAAAAACACGGGTCTTCATAGCCTCCCTGATATAAACCTTCTCATCCCTAAGAAGAATTGGTGGTAAAATGCAGACATGATCTCATCCAGATCATATGTACAACTATGATATCTTAACTTTCCAACAACCAATCTCATAACATCCACAACTTTCCCCTATATGGGAGACATTTAAATGCGACTGATCTAGTACTCCCCACCATAGGATTATCTTTATCGTCACCTCACATCTAAGTCCCAAGATCAATGAAAACTCAAAATTTCAATTGTAAATAAAGGTTACCACCCTCAAATGTCCAATAGTGTACTTTGCACCATATGTATTACCTTATACTTCTCCTCAAGTGCAACCTTAATAGGTTCCATTAAACTAGGAAAAGAGTTTAAAAGAAAAGAATCTTGGCATATAACTGACACTCTCTCAAAATACTCATGGTGATGTTAAGATAATGGTCATGATCGCCTCTAAACTAGTATTACGCTAAGATTTTGGGGTAGAAGAAGTTCTAAGTGATTAAATAAACATATAAAGAGAAGAAAAATGGATGGACATTAAGTTTTTACATGGTTTATCAAGATTTCCTATGCATATAGGAGAAGGGGTCATTTTATTATTTCACTATTTGGATCAAGTGTTGGAGGATCACAAAAATTGAAAGATTATAAAAACATATGAATGAATCATGTTTTATAGATACTAAATTAAATTCTATCAAGGGTTGGTTTGGATTGGTTCATCAACCCTTAAAAATCTCTCATTGTTAACTGCTCATCTACTGCATTGGTTGTCCACCAAAGAAGACCTTCACTAGTGTTGTTGCTGAAAAACAATCTTCTCAATAAACTCCCTAATTGGGAGTGTCCCTTAAAAATCTCCCCCTCGTTACCAATTTGGGGTATCAGCTGGACCTACAGTCTTTTTTTAGGATTACAGCTTCTATTCCGATAGAAATTTCATCATCATGTCTACATCATTATAATTGGTGTGGATTTTCTCAACTTTTTTAAATATCTCTTCCAACACATGACAAATGTATTGATTTTGTACATAGATGTGTTTGGACATGGAATGAAATTTCAGGTTCTTCCTAAGATGAATAACACTCTGACTATCATAATATAGAATATAATTCTCCTGACTCTGTCACAACTCCTATAAAAATTTCTTTATCCATAGCATCTCTTTACATCCTTTAGTGACTATGATATACTCTGCTTCTATAGTGTTAAGGAAACACACTTATGAAGTCATGATTTCCATGAAAATTCTCCCCTTACAGATGATATCAGGTACATGGATATGGATTTCCTCATAGTTGCATCTCTATCCATATTTTCACTTATTTATACTTCTAAAATAGGTTTATCACTTCCAAAACACAAAAAATGACTAGATGTTCCTCAGAGATACCTCAATGTCCATTTTATCACTATCCAATGTTCTTTTCCTAGATTTGATAAGAATATGATCACAATGCCAAAAGTGTGAGAAATATTTGGTCTAGTTCACACCATGGAATACATAATATTGAAAACTGCTAACTAATAAGGAATGTTTTCAATCTGTGTTTTCTCCTCCTCAGTTGATGGCCTTTGACTTGTCATGAGCCTAAAATGACTCAAAAGTTGGGTGATAATTAGTTTTTCCTTAATCGTGTTGAATATTTAAAGAACTTTCTCAATGTACCACTCTTGTGATAGCTAAATCTTGTGATTCCTCCTGTCACAGATAATTATCATACCAAGAATATGAATAGCATCTCTCAAGTACTTCATTTAAAAAGACTTGTTCAACTCTTTCTTTAACCTATCAATATCGGTGATATCTCTACCAATAATTAATATATCATCAACATAAAGAAATAAGATAATAAAATCACCATCAAAAAACTGTTTGATGAAAATTAAGTGATTATCAGTCATCCTCTTGTACTCATTTTTTCCCATGAATGAGACAAATTTCATGTACCATTGCCTCAATTCCTGTTTCAAACTATATAAACTTTTATTGATTTTGAATACAAATTTTTATTTACCTTTCACCTGAAATACCTATGGTTGTTCCATGTATATCTCCTCATCAAGATCACCATGTAATAATGGTTTCTTTATATCCAATTGTTAATCCTACAGATTTAGAATAGCCTCCAATCCAAGAACAACTCTGATATAATACATTTTAACCATAGGAGAAAAAAAACCATAAAATTCAACACCATTCTTCTGACTGAATCCCTTCATAATTATTCTAGATCTATATTGTGGCTATGAACTGTCATATTCTCCTTTTATTCTATAAACCCACTTTCTCTTGAATGCCTTCTTTCCTTTTAGTTACTCTACCAAATCAAATGTGTGGTTTTTGTGCAAGTATCTCATCTTATATTTCATGGTCCCCTTCCATTACATATTCTACTGACTCCTAATTGTATCATCATAACTGTATAGATCTCCCCCTTCAGTGAGTATCACATACTCATGTGGTGAATATCTATGAATTGGTTTTCACTCTCTGGTGGATCTCCTAAACTGTTCTTTGGGGGGAATTCGTTCTAAAATTTAATATGATGAATACATAACAGTAAATAGAGACAAATTTCCTAGTACTAATGTATCATCAGTGTCACATATCTATCTCACACTATCCAGAATTTATAGTGGTGAGACCAATTCTATATTGACTATAATTCCCTCATACTACAAATTCTATGCATTTTCTAGCTTCTCAAAATCTTTAATCATATGATCCTTAAGAAACACCACATATCTTCCTCTGATGATCCTCCTTCTAATAGGATCCCAAATAAAATATCCAAACTCCTCATGATCATATCCAAAAAAGATACATTGTTTTCCTTTTCCATCCATCTTTTCCCACTCATCATTCAGGATGTGAACAAATTCCCTACAGTCAAATACTCTTAAGTGTTTAAATGAAACATCTTTACCTATAAAAACCCTTTCTTAAACATCCTAGTTCAGTGTAACTAATGGATAAAGGTTGATAAGATCAACTATGGTCCTCATTGCCTCCCCCTAAAGGGTGTTTGGTAGCTTTTCATTTGATAACATACAGCTGACTCTCTTACAAATTGTTCCATTCATCCTCTCAACAACACTATAATGTTGAGGCATCTTTAGTACCAATTTTTCCAACATGATGCCAAAACTCCTTAATTACTCCTCAAATGGACCAAAATATTATCCTATATTGTCTACTCACACACACTTTAATCATCTGTCTATTTCTATTTCCACATTTACATGAAACTACTTGAAAACATCATGCACTTAAACTTTAGTTTTTAAGGAAAAGGCCCATACTTTTCTAGAATTATCATATATGAAGGTAAAAAATTAAAACCTCACATTGACTTAGAACTCATCATGAATACATCAATTTGAATCAAATATTAAAAAAAATTGGATGGAAAATGACCACGAAATGATACTTTTTTTTGTTTTCCCATAATGAAATAAACACGAGTATATAAATGTATACCTTTTATTCCTAGTAATAGATCCTTCCTAGAGAGAATTTTGATTCCTCTATTTCTCTCATGTAACCAAACCACATATTACAAACTTCTATAGGATCATATTTTTTGGCTACATTGACTTCTCCTCTACATGATCTGGAAACTATGAGATAAAGAGAACTATCTTTCTTTCCTTTAAAAATTACCATGTTATCTTTGGTAAGCTTCCACTTCCCATCACCAAAGGAACTAACATATCCATCATCATTAATAATTCCAGTGGATATCATATTAAGGTGAATATCAAGATCATGCCTCGTATCCTTCAACATTATCCTACATCCAATATTAGTCTCCAAAAAGATATTACAAATACCGATTATTTTGGATGCACATGTGCCTGAAACTATCTGAAATGTAAGATGAGAAGAAATTTCTTTGGGTGGTAACATGGTAGGATGTGCCCAAATCAATCACCTATGTTGAGTCTTGGCTTGAAAGAATACCCTGATTATCTTCCTAAATAATAATAATCTCTTCATTGATAACTAAAACATCATTATTTTAGGTCTCACCTTCTTGATTCCTCTTCTCTGCCTTTAGTATTCTACACTCCTGAATGAAGTATCCAGGATTTCCATAGTGGTTTCACTTCATGTTATATCTTGATCCGGATTTTGATTGATTACTACTTTATATACTTTGTTCATAAGGTTATCTTACTCTAATTATTCCCTACCATTTCAGTTTCCTCTTCCTTTTAGTGACAAGATCTTCCAATTCAAGTGTGTATCCCTCATACTTCGTTTGGGAATATTTATTCAGCATTCTTTCTTTCACCATCTCCACAGTGAGGGTTCCATCTAGAGTTTAATTTCTAACTAACACAACTAGTGTATCCCACATATTTGGTAAATAACTCAACATCAACGGTTCCTACAACTCATCTTCAATCACCATTTTCATGGAATTAAACTAATAAACAGTACATTGGAACTTGATCATGTTCTTTAATACTTAGTACCATCTTTGTACTTCAAGTTGAAAAGTTAGTATATCAGGTTTTCTTTGTTTTTTTTGTTGTACCTACATACATATTTTTTAATTTTCACCATAGAATGGAATCATTGTTTTCATTATCAAAATTTTGGTGGATACTCTTGTCGATCTACTTTATGGTTTGGGTAGTGAACTTTCTGTTGAGAGCGACCACTCCACATAAATTGGTGGGGTATTGGTTTATTTCTCCTCACCAGATTGACTATTTTTTGATGATTCCTCCACTTTCACTGTAATGGTCTTAGTGGTATCAACTATTTTTTTCTGCAAAAATTTAATATACAAAAGATCATCCATTTTGGGTTTCCATATGAAATAATTAAAAGTGATGAGTTTAATCATATTACTACTATTTTTTCCATTTATACAGTGATAATATCAAAAATATAAATATACATATGTGTCTAGAATGGTCAAAATAGATGGAGACGCATCTTGGATCACTAAAAATGACTCCAATTGGCCAAGATATAGCCAAAATAGTTTCAATAGCCTAGACCAACTAATGAGGTGACGATGACATGGATCGCTAGAATAGTCTCTAAAAAACCCACTGGAAAATCACCATTGGCATGAATTGTACCATATTCTTTGGGAAGGGGGTATTTTAGCACCACTCAGTTGACTAAAACTTTTACCACCACTACCTTCTTTATTTCATCTCTATTTTTTATGTCATTTTCATCATTAGGGTCATCTCGATGAGCTCTTCACAAATATGGCCTCAAAAAAATTTCTGACCACCTTTAATTTTTTGATCATTGGAAAACCCTTCTTCACCTTCACTGTTTCAACCCCCATGCCTCTAATACCATTTTGTTAGGGCAGCGGAAGTTCTAGATGATGAAATAAACACATGTGGAGAAGCAAAATGGATAGACATTAAGGTTTTACATGGTTTGACAAGACTGCCTACGTCCATGGGAGAAGGGGGTTGTTCTATTATTTCTCTCTCTATATCAATCATCAGAGTATCAAAACAATTAAAATATTACAAAAACATGGGAATGAATCTCATTTTATTGAGAATAGATTCAATTATGTCAAGGGTTGGTTCATTAACCCCTGAAAAATCTATCATCATTGGTTGACTATCTGCTATGTTAGTTGGCCACCAAAGAAGACCCGCACAAGGTTTGTTCTTGACAATTTTTTTTTCTCCTCAATCAAATCATTAATTAGGAGTGGCCCCCACATAGGATTCTATCAATAGGCATGCATAACTCTCTCTGAGCCACACTCACATCAAAATAGGCTATAATTTCCTTTAACCAACACTCGGTACCATGTTTACTAAAAATGCATGTCTAGGTCTAACCATGGGTCAATCATCTCATGGAACTCGATTTATTCTCTATGTCTCCTATACCATAGATTAAAATTTAACCTTTTACCAAAAAACTTGGGTAACCATTCCTGTAGTATTTATTTAAACCATTGGTCCTCAGATCACACACAACCACCCACCGATTTAAGATTTAAATGGTACCATGTGTAACTGATGTGTATCATTATCACCAACTCACACTCCCACAAGTCATACATTATAAGGACAAATTAACCATTTTGCATAGCACTTCAGTCTCATAATCTAGAAGTTCCCTTGGAAATCCTATTCAAAATCAGACACCTCTCCTATGATACAATATATTCCATGACCGCCTATCACATGGAATAATTCTAACCATAATAATCTACCCACACTCTAAAAAATGCTAAAAACACACATTTATCAATAGGGTCAAGCACCCAAATAGTTCTACCCATCAAAATCAGTCTTGAAACACAAGAACTGCTAGTACTTTATCAGAAACCAAAGGAATTATCATGCTTATATTGTAAAACTCAATCACCTACCATGCATAAGTCTCAAACAAGTATATAACCCAGATAATTGCTTAAAAATTAATCCATAAACTCAGTCCAACCTCATTCATAATTTTCCCTTGATCAAAATAATATTTCGACCTATAAGGGTATGAGTCAAAACTAAGGGTCTCTAGGTCTTCCACAAAGCCCTACTAATCAATTCTCATAATAGGGTATCTAGGTCCAACAACCTAGCCCAAAAGTCAAACCTCTCTAAGAAAGTTAAAGATAAAAATGACCTATGAGGGTCAAAACTATCAAGCGTAAACCTAATAGGGCCCTGATCCTCCTTGAGCATCCTTATAATGGACTTCTCCCTAGATTCCATGATACCAACATAGAAGATATACTGAACTAATAATCATCGGGAATCTATATACGGTAATACCCCCTCGAGGTCCAATTCACTAGAAATGTCTTGGTACCTATCGTTATTGTACTTAGCGATCCAAATAGATAACCATAAATGAAAGCATAAATTTCTAAAGTTAACCTATAAGGTCCAATGAAACTCACACAACATACCCTCAAAAATTTGTTTCATATCATTAACATGTGGTTCAATTAAGTATAATTTCATTCCAATCTATGCAGGAAAAAATTATATAGGTTGTAACTGAAACTTTAAATAATTGAACCTGAGAAACAACACCCTACAAGGGATCCAATACTTGGTCAACATGTGCCCTATAGACCTACTAGGTTCACCGTACCTCCCATGCATGAGGATGATTCATCATCCTCATCATAAAATGTCTCACCATAAATCCACATAGCCTACCATCAGAAGGAAATATATATAAGTCGCATCAATTTAGTATAGTTCCACCAAGAACCTATATGGTAAAACACTATTTAGGTTATTGATGACACTTAAAATAACTTTCCTCTCTCTTCGGTAATAATCACACACTATTAGGCCTATAATATGTGAATCCTACATGCCAAATATGATGCATGAGGTGCCTCTTTCCTTTGTCTTCCAAGAGTCAAAATCAATCACTTACCTCTTGATAATGGAAAAGTGCCAGAAATTTATAATTAATAATAAACTTCACACAACATGTGTGTCACTCAAGGTGAAAATCATATACAACTATAACATCACATATCAAAACAACAATCTCATATCCTTGGAAACCATGACTTATTACCGGAACAAGTGTTCTCAATTCACGTGTCTGATATTCATCACAAGTTACCACACATTCCTAATAATCCTATCTATCATATCCCAAATAGTAATATAACAATGAAGTAACACCTATAATACCAATTTGTAACATCCTATCCTAGATACCAAAAACCAGTGCTCCAAGATAGTTCTCTATAAGACCTCCAGTGCATCTCTCCATACGCCAGAGGCTGCTAACTAGCAGTGACAGCCTAAGGTGTGTCTGTAGAGAGACTATACCCTCATTTAAAAGTAAACAACAGCATAAATAACTATATATAATCCAAAGTAGTAAATAAATATAGTGCAAAAGTGGTGAATAAATTTAAATAGAATCATTATGTAATAATAAATGAAATGTTGTAAAAGCCTGAATATACATGTCATGCATACAACAATGTTCACCCACTAGGCTGACCATACATGCAGGAGTATATAAAATAAGCTGAAATAAAAATACAAGGATCTACTACTAACTTTGATCTATACCACATAATAGGTCTCCATTACACTACCCAGATGCACCATCCCGATCAAAAAAATCCACATGAGCATCTCCACTTGATCATGCAACCCTGGGCCTCATCCATATCCATCATGTATTTGTTCTCAACCTGGAAAACATACATAAAGTCTGTATGTACACTAAGGTTCATGTACAGGGGTGATAAATAATCATAGTAGGCCACCCCAATGATGAATTTATAAATCTGTTGTCATAAGTGCATGATCATACAATATACTAATCCTAGACAAGACACAACTGAAATGATAAATAAAATAAATCAAGTGAAACCACAGTCAATCCTTGGGTCAGTGATCCCAGTCAACTAGGTAAGGATCCATCGTGTGTATATATATATATTTATATATTTATATGTGTATATAAAAACATTCCCATATATGTGTGTGTATCAATATGTGTATACATGAGTAAGGTGAAAATTAATGTGAATCAACAGTAGTCGATCCTTAGGTCTATAATCTCGATCATTTGGATATCTTTTGAAAAGGGAATTGAGATAAATGTTATACCACTCAAGCCATGTATGATTAATTCAATCTCTAGGTTTGTATTCCCAATCAACAATACCTACCTCGACCAACACTATAAATGTCTCGGAGCAAACTACGTCACCACAGGGGGATACACATCCTAGCCATAGGTTATCCCATACTCGACTCTAATCACTATAATGGAGAATGTAATATACCAATGGAAAATCCTATAAATGTTCAATGAGATGGATTCCATATCACTCAAGCCATATAAATTTAGTCTGATGTCTAAATCCTAAGTCTCAGTCCATAGGAAATCATGACATTGTAACTCGGATAGTCTCTAAGTGGATAAATCTTAGGCAATCTATAAAATTAATACTCTCCAAATCTATGTACATTCTCTATATACATTAAAATAAATAGCTCAATAGCCTCATCCCTAGGAATTACATCTGGGAAATGCAATAATGGTGCATCAACCTAATCCTAGGGAGAATCCTAGGTATTTCTCAAGGAGACCATAATCATCCATCAAGTATATGTCACATCAATGGTGAGGAGAGCCATATCCAGCACCATGTTCAAGTAATTAATCAGGTAGAGCATAATAATCCCCATTTCTCAAGTATTAAAATCAGTAGGGATTTGATTCCCAAACATTATAATCATAGGGATGCCATACCTAAGTATTATTATCATAGGGATGCCATACCTAAGTATTATTATCATAGGGATACCATGAATGAATATCATAATCATAGAGATGTAATGTCTGAATATTATAAACATAGGGATTCCATGCCCGAATATCATAATCAAAAGGGATAAAAATCCAAATCCTAGGAAATATGTCTAGGCGTCCTAAAGATATAAAAATAAAAAAAATTACAGAAGCCAAATCCCAGGAAAAAACATCTAGGAATCCCAATAATAAACATCGCATCATGTTAGAATCATCAACCACAAACCAGTAAGTACCTATAATTATCATCATTGCATTAGTAGTAAACAAGTGAATGAAAAAATAAAAGATTAAGGTTGGTTGAATGCCTAAACCCTCCACTATTTCAACAGCCTCATGGGATTACATGTTTGGTATGGGTTTTAAGGTGACACCTGATACCATCTCTACCCAAACCTGACGTACTAGCTCAGGGTCAGTCAAACATCAGGGAACCCACTGGGTCCCTCATATAAAAACATAGAAAATATATCCTACTTGGGATCCTTGAAGATAGTACATATGAAGAGGCATCCTACATGGGACCCAAAATAACAGTGTACATAGGTAGATTCATCCTACATGGGATCCTTGGAATAGTTTAAATAAGAATAGGTGTCCTAAATGGGATCCTAGGAAATAGTAAATAGGTAAATGGATCCTATAAGGTATTCCCTACATTTTCATGTAAGTGAAGGCATCCCACATGGGACCCTCAATAATAGTGATAAGGTAGAGGCATCCCACATGGGACCCTCAAATCCATTAAAGGGTTTAACCATTATGATATATGTGGAAAGATACTCAAAATTGACTACTGTTATGTCCAATACTAACTCTAGGGCATAAAGATAAGAAAAAACCCTCAAAATGGTATCTATGGAGGAGTACGTGACATGTATACCCCGGTACAAGGTGTGTTCCCTCGAAGCTCCACCTGGGTATGTACTTCAGTCGGACTTGGCATGTAAAACCCAAGTACATGGAATATAAGTTAGGTATAGGATGTGTACCTTACATCGGGTACCTACCTGTGTACCTCACATAGTTTGTACATGTACTTTTCTTTGTCGTTTACATCTACATGGTGTGTGACTCACATGGGGTCTGGCTATGTACTCTAAATAGCCATGTGTTCCTACATGACTGTTTGGATGGGTACTCAGCTACACGGATGAGTACCAGTACACAGCGTGTATACCCCATACATAAAATGTACTTTTAAAAAGTTTATCTTCCCCAAATAAGAAGAAAAAACAGTGTGTGTTCTTGATCCACACGTCATGCAATCGGGGTTTCTGAATAGAAAGCCCCTCAAATTGGGCGAAACCCCTATTTTCTCTCCAATAGTTATAGATCAACCCTAAAGGGGTCATAAGTAGTGATAATAGGTCTACAAAACTATAAAAAGTTAAATCTATAGGAATTTATAGAAAAACATAAAAACAGCCTACCTTTGGGTAGAATCCACCAAAGTATCGCTCATTTCCATGATCCATGGCTGCCGCACAACGATCTGGCTCCTCCTGAGATCCGTGTTGGTGCCTCCCTTAAATTATCCCTATTTATCTCTATCCCTCCCCCTCTCATATCATTTTTTAATTGAAGGAGTCCCACCAGGGGTGTACGCAAGAAGCTAGGGGAGAAAGATGAAAATAAAAACAAAAACAAAGGAAGAAAAGGGGGCCTAGACCTAGCATTGGAACCTAACATGATTTTTTCCCTCACCTAGACAAAACTTCTCCATCCTAAACTCAAAAGAGGAGATTGAATCTTAATAAAATTCTATTTTCAAAAGATATAGTCAAAATAATGTGTACGAATAAATTAATACTTAAATAATTATATATTAAATGTTAATTATTCCATATTAATTTGAACGGTTCATAATTACACTAAACTCTTGTCCTAGGGTAAACACCCTATTCCATAACCAATAGTGTAGTCAAAATAATTATCTGAGTTCATATTCTATGAGAAAATGACCATTTTACCCTTTATAATCTTCTAAAAGCAAAAATTAAAATTTCTTCTCAAATTTCAATCTAGAAAAACACAGGTCTTTACACACCATAAGATGTATTGGTGAGAATTTATAAGATTCACCAATCATTGAAAAGATATTATGAAGTATTCCTAATAAATTTGATACCAAAGTTTCATCCTTAGAATATAGATATCCTAAAACCCTTTCTATGGATGATCTACATAGCACTATCATCACTTAGGAAATGAGAAGAGAAAAGACCATTGTAAAGAAGGAACAAGATCGAGAAATCTCTTTCAAGGATACCAAGAAAAAAAATATAAAAAATTTGTAGTTGATGAAGTATCTAGTTACTCTGAAACTGAAGATGATGTCAGTAAAAACCATGATGAATTTAAGTTTTTGTATTCTAAAAATGTAAAAAGTGGAACATTAAAGTACAAAGGAAAGTTGCTTCTGAAGTTATTTGGTTATAGAGTTATTGGAAATTTTGCTACAAATTGTATAAGAATTAAGGAAGATAAATATAGTGATGAAGAGTATAAAAAGATGAGAAGATATTTGAAAAATAAGGTATAAAAATCCAAGTCTCATACAAAGAAAAATGATAATAGTTTCTCTAAATACAAAAATTGAAACTTTACATCTAAGTATGAAGAATATGTTGGCAGTGAATAAGAAGTAGAAAAATATGGTAATGACTATGATAAAAAATTGATTATTGAAAAGGTAGATGATGGAAAGTTCACAAGTAATGAGTGTAGTAGCTTTAAAGAAGAATAATGAAAAAAGAATCAGTTGGAGTTTATGTTAAACAGAGAGTTGAAAGAATGTCTTGCGAAGATTGTAATACTTGAGAAGGGGAACAAGAAGTTGAAGAGAGAAAATATCTCATAAAATAACTAGGAATATTTTCTTAAGGAGAAATCTAAGTTTCTAAAAGATATTTACGGTAAAAAAATTCTTAATAAAAATAAAAACATCAATATCAAGCTTTAAGAAAAGATGAAAAAAAGAGGAATAATTATAACTTGTTCAAAAAAACTTATTAAAGCTAATAAAGGAATTATAAACTACCAAAAATTAGTTATAGAAGTTGGTGAAAGTTATAAGAAGTGTAAACCTTATAAGTAGGAAAAAATCATCCTAAAAGGTTAATAAGAAGGATGAATATGTTTAGAAGAAAATATGAGTTAATAAGACCATTTATATAGCCAAAACAAGTAGAGTTGAGAACCCTAAAATTTATAAGGCTTCAAAGTATGTACCAAAATCTGCTACTACTAGAGATTTTTTTCAGGTTGAGAATAAATCTAAGATGAAGAAGAAAATTTTTGTAGGTAATCAAAACTTTGGTATGCAACAAAGTTTCAAAGTGGAAGGTAATAAAGCTAATGAAAATTGAGATCACAACTCCATAAAGTATGCAAGTTACAAAGGGAAATATGATTTCTATGGTTACTTCTAGTATTTTGGAAACTTTAGGCATATTGATAAATTGTTTTTGTTCAATTACAAACACTATAATGAATCTAGGAGGAACAAAAGGTAAAGTTTGAAGGCGATTCAACCCACTCAAAGAAGACAACCAGATAAAGTTAGTTTAATGATTGAAAATATATTCAAACCCCTGTAAAATGCTTTTGAAAGACGTGATAAACCTATAAATCTTGAAAAATGATGTCTTATCATGATACCAACACAATAAAGTTTAGACAACAAATATCAAAATCCACTTATGAAGGAAGAAAAAGGTGAGGAAAAATCCTTAGTTGATGAAAATTCTCTTAAAGCTAAAAAAGTATAACACCCATGGATATTGGATAGTGTGTGTTCTTTATATATGAAAAAATATTTTAATCTATTTAAGAATGTAAAATATTATAAAGAAGGTACTTTAACTTTTTTCAATGATGAGTCACTTAAAATCAAAAGCATTTTATCTAATATCATTTGGGAAGAAAAGTTAAAATCCAAAAGATCCTTGTTTATTAATGGTCTAAAACAAAATTTGTTGATTGTTTCACAAATTTTTTATGAAGGTAACGAAGTTTTTTTTAGAAGATATGGTTACTTTTTTAAACGTATTAAAGATATAGAAGTTATTACAAGAGGGAAAAAACTAAGGGAATCTTATTTCAAGTTTGTGATGAACAGATTTTATGCTACCTGTACATGATGGAATAAAATAAAATCTTACATAAAAGACTTAGGAATACGTTTCAAAGAAATATTAGTAAGCTAGAAAAGATATAATGTATTTTCTATATTCCTGACATGAAAATAAGAAGAAATTGGTGTTGTTATATATGCCAAAAAGGGAAGATTACAAACTTGACACATGAGAAAATTGAGATAAATTCAACTTTTACCCTAGAGATGATACATCCTGACATTTGTGGGCCTATGAAAATCAATAAAAAATAGAGATAAGTTCTTTATTTATTTTATCGATGGCTTTACTTTCATTACCTGTATTTTTTTTTAAATATAAATCAAAGGCTCTTAAAATGTTTACAAGTTTCAGGATAAGTACTAAAAAAGAATATGGATATTCTTTGAAGAATATTTGATATGATAATAATGGAGAATATACAAATGATAAGTTTATAGATTATCTTGAAAATTATTTCATTCATCATGAGTTTATTACACTCTACACACCACAAAAAAATTGTGTTTCTGAAAGAAGAAATAGAATTTTGGTTAAGTTGGTGTGAATGATATTGATTGAACATAATATTTATTGATATTTTTAGAGGAAAGATATAAGAGTAGTAGATAATATTTATAATTGATGTTTCTATAGTCCAAACTCTAATATGAATCCTTATGATATGTATTACAAAGAAACTCCAAGTTTAAATTACTTAAGGGTGTTTATCAATTCTTTCTTTATAAAATTAAAGGGTGATAATCTTGTAGAATTTTCTTAGAGAGGTGTTTATTGAATATTTCTTGGATACCCACCTAATGGTAAAGGGTATAAGTGTTATAATAAAGAGACAAGAAAAATTTTAAACTCTACGGATGTGATATTTCTTGAACTATCTGATAAGAAAGTTTCACATATGATTAAAGATGTGGAAGAAAGGGAAGTTAAAGTGGTTATATTTAAATGATGTGAAAAAGTGATTAATGATAGTAATAATGTTGAATCTACTCAAGGTAAATATTCTAACTTAATTATCTCAATTTATGAGGAACAAGTACACTCATCTCATCCTAGGTAGAGGTAGTAATTGGAAGTCAAAAACATAATTGGATATCAACAACAATAGGTTCAAATCAAAAGAACATCAAGGTTAGTTTCACCTACTTTTTTATATTTAAAGGTTGAACCAAAATATATTTATGAATCTTTAGAACATAAATAGTGAATTAATGCTATGAATAAAGAGATGGATTAAACTGATAAAAATAACACATGGGAACTTATACCCATACCAAATAATAAGAATGTGAATGGTATGAAATGGGTGTTTTGAAACAAGTTGAATGAGAAAGGTGAAGTTCTAAGAAACAAGGAATGACTAGTTTTTAAAGGTTACTCTCAAATTAAAGGCATTGACTATGATGGGGACTTTTATCTAGTGTAAGTATTAGAAACTATCAGGATCTTTTGTATTATCACTGTGCAATGGAGATATAAGATTTTTCATATGGATTTCATGTCATATTTTCTTCATGTAGATCTCTATGAATAAGTTTATATTGAGAAACTATGTAGATTTATTCTTGGGAAAGATAAAATCTAAGTGTGAAAGTTAAATAATACATCGTATGGGTTGAAGCAATCTATGAGACCTTGGTATTCTAAATTGGATACTTTCTTAAGGAAATTGAAATTCAATAAAGGAATACTTTATAGTAACCTCTATATAGAATAAAATCAAGAGGTTTCCCTCAATGTGATTACTTATGTTGATGAAATTATATTCATAAGTAATTATGAATAAATGTGTGAGAAGTTTTCTAATGAGATGAAGAATCATTTTGAGATTTCTATGATAAGAGAAATGAAATGCTTTCTTAGCTTACAAATATATCAAAATAAGAAGTATATTTTCCTATCTTAATATAATTATGATAAGGTACTTCTAAAGAAGTTTGACAAGGAAAACTCAAAGCCTGTTTCCACACCAATTTTAGTGGGAATAAATTTTTCAAAATATGGGGAAGGAGAGTAGATTGATGATAAAGGGTTTAGAAAGTTTGTTGGAAGTTTAATATATCAAATGGATTTAAGTAAAGATATAGTGTTTGTTGTTACTCTTTGTTACATGTATCAAATTTCTCCAAATTAATCTCATCTCATGGATGGAAATTGAATTCTCAGATATATTAAAGTCCCAATTGATTTTGGGTTGAGATATAGTTTTTTTATTACTCTTTTTTCCAAGTATCAAAGTGCTCCAAATGAATCTCATATCATGTTTGGAAAGTGAATTATCAGATATATTAAATTCCTTATTGATTTTGGGTTGAGATATGACAACATAGGAAAGATTTATTTGTTTGGATATACTGATTCATATTTGGTAGGTTGTGTTGATGATAGAAGATTCACATCTGGTGGAGTTTTCTTTTTGGGATAAAGATGTATGAGTTGTCATGAAAGAAAGAAAAAATTTGTAACTCTCAACACTATAGAAGTTGAGTATATTTCTTCCACTAAAGATAAAACACAACTTATATGGATGAAGAATGGTTGGAAGACTTGTTTATTGATGTGAATTTTTCTCTTCTCTTGGGTTGTGATAATAAAATTGTTTTAAATATCACTAATAATCTTGTACAAAATTCTTGTTCCAGTTAAATTGATATCAAATATTACTTTATTAAAAGCATGTATAAAATAATTAACTAAAGTTGGAGTTAGTTCTTATAATGGATAAATTTGATGATATTTTCACTGAACCATTGTTGAAGGAAACATTTTATAAGATTAGGTTGATCATGGGTGTACAACCTCATCCTCTTCAAGGATAAGGTATGTGATACCAATCCCCTCTCTCATCTTGTCTTTTGATAGTGTTGTTAAAGGGGGATAAATTTTGTAACATAAATATATACATTGGTATGAA
Organism: Viscum album; assembly: GCA_963277665.1. Taxonomy (NCBI): domain Eukaryota; kingdom Viridiplantae; phylum Streptophyta; class Magnoliopsida; order Santalales; family Viscaceae; genus Viscum; species Viscum album. Next base: position 1,626,570,089 of record OY728123.1, read on the forward strand.
CTTAACCTTATTAGGTAAGAACATATATTTAGAGGTAGTTCTTAAAAGGGGTAAGGTGTGATTTCAACATGTGTGTGAACTGTTTTAACAATTTGTTGAAGTGGATGAATGAAAATTTATTCTTACAGGTTGAAGTTGTCTTTTTATCAAAGTTCCAAGTGGAAGAAGAAGTTCAAAATGTTTCTAAAAAAATTATTAATATGAGTAAGAAAAGTTTCTCAAGTTATTTTTTATGGAAAAAATGGTATTTTTTTTCAATGATTCTTGTTTCCTATACTGATTTTACTCAAAGCAGCTTAGAATTGTTGGATAAGAAATTCATTTTGTGAGTTACAACGTTTTAGTGATTTATGTTCTTTGTATGACAATAAAATACAAAGGGGGATTTTTTAGACCAAGAAATTTTAAGGCGTTCTAAAGAAGTTGGAAGATGTTAAGAAGATATTAGTTAGGCTTAATGTGAATGAAGGTGGGTTTCTCAAAAGGGTTGTATTTTCAGACAAACATAAATCAATTTCTTTGGTAAGATTTCTAACAAAGGTGACCAGATGAAGAAGATTGTCTTGATTGTACCAGATCATGTCTATCAGACAGATGTTTCCAAACTAAGTTGATTTTCTTAATTTTTTTGTTGAATTTTTATCCTATCATATTTAAAAGTTTCATCAGATAGAGTGTTCAATAAATAAATCTAGTGATGGTTTATTTTTATTAATGTTCCTAACATCATGAACACTAGAAGTTCTCATGATACAACCATAATTCAAAAGGGAGATAAAAGTATTCATATGTACTAAGTTGACACTATGAAGTTTTACAGAGATCGCCAGAAAAATTTTATCAGTCATGGGTTTGTATAAGTAGACTTTGTGTTTAAAGTTATGATATTTTGAAAGTTGCGGTAGTACTAAGTGTTTTCAAACATTCATTTGTGAATTATTTAGATTAGAGGAAAGTTGTTGAAGCAAAAAAGTGATGTTTTTTAGGAGTATCATTAGACAAATATCATATAATGATATATCACAATTTAATCGATAAAAGTCCATCAGCACATAGTTAATTCAGCCATGTTACTGAATTCACAGTCAAATGTCACTGCATACCCAAATGACTATTGGATGGACATGTATGAAGTTGAAAATTGTTTTTGTTTCAGGATGATCATACGGAAGTCTTTAAGTCATCAGATATATGGTTTTGGTTTAAGTCATTATATGGATGTTTCTATATGAAGATCATCGGTCAGAGGATGGCATGTGAAGGCAACAGACAAAGAGTTCTGATGAAATTCATCAAATGGTGGAAGTGTCTAGAAAAAGAATCTTGAGATGTTCCTATAATGTTTTATAGGAGCACCATATGTAGTTTTATCTATCATAAGTGTTGCTACAAAGTTTCACTAGATGAATGAGTGGTATAAAGTTATACCAATTTGAAGGAATTAATGAATCTTTAATAAAGGTAACAAATGTTATGATGTTATGATAATTTTTCAATTTTATAAATATTATAGAGGAAGGATCTATGATTTTGGCCAAGACAAAAGGAAGTTTAAAGGAGTTTGTTGACATTGGTTCTTAAGAAACTTTTAATACAGTCAATAGAAGGAAGTTTCTAAGTGGGAAACTGGTAATATTAAATGGGAAGTTTGAATCAAGTATGTGTGTTTTCCTAAAATTTTGAAGTAACCTATGCTATATAAAGCGGGTTGTTGCATTAAGGAATGTCCGTTGAAGATTTTTAAAGTGATTTGAATTGATTCCAAAGTGTCATAACGATTGAACAAACAGATTTAAGAAGCATCAATCATGAGGATACCGAATAGATTTTTCCATCAAGTCGGTATCATATAGATGGTGTGAACATATGATCAGTCGAACAGGTTGAAGATTCATCAATCATAAAGACACTGGATTGAGTTTTCATTTCAATTGGATCAAACAGAAAATATGTCAAGGTGATCGGAAAAATAACGTGATAGAAGTTGTATTAACCTATAGAAGGCACCAGATAGAGTATACAATATGGACACCAGACAAAGTATATCGGGATAACCCATCTGATAAACTACCAATGGAATAAAGGAGGTTATTGTCTATTATTTTTCAATAGAGTAAATAATAAGTTTTACTTTCAAGAATATAAAGTATGAAGAAAGTACAAGAACTATTGTGGAAACATATTGAAACCTATTAGTGAAAGTTTTTAATTTTTTTATAAAAACATTTTATATCATTTTTTTTATGCAAGTATCACATGCAATATTGATTTACTATAGTGATTTGAAAGTGTAAGGATATTCCTTGAAAGTTGTAACCACATTCAAAGGATTGTTTTATAGTGGTTTGTGTGGTATTAGATTATTTCTGAACTATTCCAAGGACTAACTACTCTTATTGAGTAGTGAACCTTATAAATACCCATTTTACTATGCTTGTGCATGGTTGCTCATTTTTATCATATTCATATCTCACTAATAGGAGATGGAGGTTGTTTCTTAAGAAATAAAACAAAAAAGAGAAGATCATTGATTCTCCCCCTCCCCATCCTAGTGATCACATAGACCTTGATTGGTCCTTTCAATGCTTTAGTAAAAGAATGTTATGGGATTGTGTGTTTTAGGGTGTTGTTATCTCCTAGTGTGATTTTGGTATTTTGGATGTCTCTTCTTCAATTTGGCCTTACGTAGAAAATTATAAATCTATGATCGAGGTGGGGAATCCTCATTCTCTCCTTTTATGTGCATATGTAGGAATTGCATGCTTTTATCTTCATTTGGGTGGATAATAGGGGTTGACATGATAGGATAATGAATTGGATTAAACTAAAATTAAGTGTTAAAGGGAGTGTTTGAATGCATTTACTTTTTTTGATGATATTACTAATGGAATAATGTTTTCTTACTGATGTTATTGAAAATCATTGTTGTTGGGAGCCTTGTTTGTGTTATAATTGTTATGGATACAAAACCTTTTTTGTGTTGATTATTTGATCTCACCTTGAATAAAAGGTTAAGATATTATAAATGGATAATGAATTGGTTGATCATGGAAATCTATAATTGTGTGAGAATGACCATGATAAATAATAAAGTGAAATGATGAAATCCCTTTTATTAAATTTGAGATATGGTATTGTGAAATATTTTTTTTATGATATGTGTTTAGTGTGATCATTGTGTTGTTTTGTGTGATGTGTGAGGACCTTGTGGGGATTTTATCATTGGTGTTAGTAACTAGGTTCGAGTTATAATATGTTGGGTAGTGAAACCATGGTTGGTAGCATGAGATGTGATGTGGGATAATGTGAAATATATTTTTGTGGTGATTGGTGTTGTGGTGATGTTGTGTTATGCGGGAGAATGGAGTTGGTGTGGGAATGGTTGATGATATTTTGTGTTGGATTGGTAGTTTTCTAATAGTTATGGAATTCTTGAAAATTGGTAAGCTCAAATTAAATTAAATGAACTTGGTTTGAACTAATTGGTTTGGGGATGGAAATGAATGGATGATGAAATGGTAAATGGGATAATGATGTTTAATTTGAATATGTAAATATGAAAAATGGAAATATAATTAGTTATTAATCTATGTGGTTAATTGGAATATATGAAATTGATGTATGGTTGGGTTCTTGGTAAATGGGACTATATGGGTGGATAGTGTTACTATAGTAATGTTGGTGTATGATCTTGGTTATGTGGACGTGGAAGTAGTTGGTTGGTTTGGTTGTGTGGAACCATAGGTTGGTATTGTGTGTAACTATTATACATTGTATTTTTCTTATGATTTATATACACACCACACCCAAGTTGTGTGTTTACACTGATGCCCAAGGGTTTTGAGTTCTGGATGTTTTCCCAATACATCCATGATGGCAAGGATGGATGGATAACTACCCCCTCTTCCCTGCTCTTTCTTCTAGGTGAGATTATTATACAAAGGTTGTGATGTATTGTAGTTATATTGCACCAAGGTTGATGATTGGAAAGGGGTGATGTGGTTCATAGTGGGGGTTATTCATGGTGGGAGGAGGGAATGAGTTTATTGTCTTTCATGTTCATGATAAGCTATTATTTTGGTTTGTGGAAGTGGTTGTGGGATGACATGAATATGATAGTTGTAGCATGGGTTGAGAGTAAGGTATTACCTTTTATGATGAGGCTTTTGGTGGAATGTGGATGATATATACATAAGGGGTAAGAGATATAAGATGTGTGATGTTGGGGCATGAGAGAAAAAAACTAGTAGGGAAGTGATGTGGGGTACCCTTTCTCAATATGATTCTTCTTATATTATTATACTTGGATGCGTTGTTTGGTGAGTGAGCCTTGGTGAGGCTGAGAACTAATTAACTGATAGGTGTTTGTTGGTTCTGTGTTTTGTTTACTGTGGAATTAGTATATTCTTCTCACATTTTCATGAGAGACCTTGGGTATGAAGCTACTGAATATCTATAAACTATTTTTTAGTTTATTATGAGGGAGTTGGAGATCGAGCTGGACAGTTCTAGCACATAGCTTGGATTTTTCAAGTTCTTAATATAGAATTTCTTTTTAGTACTTTAATTTGATACTTTCATTTGTATTTGTATGATATTACATGCATTGTGGGATATTGTGGGTTTTTATTTTATTTATGTTGTGGAGTTTTTTGGTGGTTGATATCATATTCCTCGGTCCTACTTTTCTATTGAGGGTAGTGTCTCCCATGTGTGTGACTTTCTCTATACTCTCAGTACTGTTCATCAACTCGGGGCCTACTAGAGGTAGGACTTGGGGTTTATTATCTCTCTCCCTTCATTGTCATCCCAGGAGTAGCACCTTTGGAAGGAGGGGGTCATGATAGCAGGATCATCATATATAATTTATAATTAATTTATAGATAGATTTAGAATCACCTTGTCTTGTAATTTTTTCTTCACTGATGGTTTGGTTGACTAATCTTGATGTATCATCGTTGCATCATAGGATCCAAGAGAATAATCACTCTAGCGATGATCTACACGTGCTCTAAAATCTAATAACGTCATTGTATAATCATCAGGTTCTAGAATAGTCAATTTTGATCACTTGCATCGATCGTTATTGATCATAAGAAGAATCTATTCATGGATGAAGGATTCTTAATGATCTCTTGAAGTCTCGATAGGTTAGAGGAGGATTGACGCTCTTATTATTGAGCACATTCTTGAGATGATTCTCTCTAAACCTAGAGAAATTTATCTCTAGGTTTGTTATGCATAACAAGAAGCTAACCCTAGAAAGTGCCATAACTAGGTATTTATAAAGTTAAACTAGGGTTGATAATTGCACATAGGCCCTTAGAAAATCCCTTAATCCTTTGTGACCCCAACATCTAATAATAATACGAATAATGTTATTATTTTCTTGACATGCGTGACAACTAAGGATAAATAAACATTGTTCGTTAAATAAATAAATTATTATTTATTTAAATGATATTTAATATATCATTTCCACTCTGACAATTAAACTCGGTCTACAACCCCCCTCAATATTTATTGATCCTTAAATAATGAATATTTATTTAATAAATTAATATTACTGCATTATTTTCTAATAAATATAATAAATATTTTATTCATTGAATCTTGTAATTAATTATTTATTATTATTTAATTCATGTGCTTATTCTTCTGAATAACCTATGATTAAATATTGGTGATCAATAAATCTTGAATAATTATTAAACCACAAATTAGAAATAGTAATTATTCTAACTTGTTAAATTCAAATAGAATTTTACTGAGATTTTGGATTCACTTAGCATGTGGCCCTTTTGGACCCTTTCCTAGTGACATTAGGAAAAACCATCCAAATTCTAAATTTAACATCTAACAACATGCCAAATCTCTCATAGAGAAAGAAGTTAATATCTCAATGATATAAAACCTCATACAAACACTCACTATGTAATATAGTCTCTTTATCGTAATATCTCTAATCAATTAAGTTACATGTTCATGTCATCAACCTATGTGCTCGATATCTATTTCTTTGACTTTTTGAGATTGAACCTGCCCACAAAACACTATGACCAAGGATCTATTTATGTTATTTCATTCCCATCAAAGGGCCTTGGATATCAAATTTTGTTAAAGAATATACGGGACAAATCATTTCCAGCATTATTCATTAATGTAATATCATTTGTGACACTACCAACATATCCTACTTTATCGTGAACATACACTACTACAAAATATGCAATATATAACGTTAGCGTTTATCAGTTCATTTTCTAGTGCTAATAAAGGTCTCAATAACACACATGAGTCCCACATTGAAATAGCTATTGTTTGGCCAATTCTTTATATAAGATTATGCCGCAACATAAGCTCAAAAGCCTGTTTTGGGGATGGTCTCCCGCATACATTCAACACACACATCTAGGTGCATAGGCCCACATAGGCTTTGGCCCACCCTATGCTTTCTGTGGGCCTCAGCCCACCCGCTTACATGCCTTGGCCCACTAGCTGAGTCCTACATGACCTGACCCACCTACCCATGCAGGCCATGTCACATATTTTTTACATATGTAAAAAAAATACAAGTATTAAAAATATTGAAATAATTGAAATAATTAAACAAATGAAAATTAAAAATGAAGAAATTTAAAAATGTTAATTAAATAATTATTAATAACTTTAATATATATATTATAAATATTAAAAAAATTATATATTAAATATAGATATATAAAATGAATAAATTAAAATAATTAAACAAATAAAAATTAAAAATGAGTAAATTAAAAAAAAATTATTTTTTTATTAATTTAATAATTATTAACAAAAATGAATAAATTTAATATACATATATATAATTTAAATATATTAATAAATAGTATATATTAAGTATAGATATATAAAATGAATAATTTGTAATAATTACACAAAAAATAAAAATAAATAAATTATAAAATTATTAAAAAAAATTAATGAAACAATTATTAATAAAAATGAATAAATTAAACATATATATATTAATTATAAATAGTAATAAATAATACATATTAGATATAGATATATAAAATTAATAAAATGTAATAATTAAAAACATATTTATGTCTTATTCATTTTTAATGGTTTTTATACATAATTATTCATTAATATATGTAATACTTTTAATATAGAAATATATTTCTATATATTTCTATATATATCAATATATATAATATTTCCTAAAATATGATTTATATAATACAAAATATTTATGCTTACATTAAATAAGTTTAATATTTAGTGAAAAATGGTTTATAATTAAAAAATGATATTAATTAAAAATATTGACTAATTGTATCGAGTAATGGACATTTAATTGAATGTTGTTTGAACTTTAAATTTAACATATATCAAACATGTGTTATATTGATTTCACATATACATATACGTAATTAATACATTTTTATAAACAACACACACATAATATTTCTGTAATTTATTCAATTTTTAGTATTCATTTTAGAATTATATTTATTAACATAATATATTTAATACAAGTTATGTTTCTAATCAGTAAATTTTATCATTTTTTATATTTCTATTCAATATATACTATTTATTACTTTTTAATATATATTTTTTTGAATTTATTCATTTTTAATATTATTTATTCATTAATAATTTGAATTGTCTTTTTAATATTTTTTTAATTTATTCATTTTCAATTTTTCATTGTTCAATATGTTTGTAATTTACACAGGTACTGTAGCAGTACTATAGCGGTACTATAGTAGCGCAAGTACTGTAGCGAGTGTACTATATCAATAGTAATATTCATCCCAAATAGGCCTTCAGGCCACTGGGCCTCCGGGCTATTAAAGGAAGCGGTGACGTAGGTATGATGGGCAGGCAGTCATGTAGGCATGATGCAAGTGGAGCCTTTGGGCCATCCAATGGTGGGATTATGGGCCATGCAATGGGCTTCATTCCCAATGGGCATTCGGGTCAAAATCTTTAATGTAATAAGTAGTTGGTTGGGTGGGTTATCCCTTGGGGGGCTATAACCATACCTTTCTAGCCTATGTGTGTGCAGTGTATAAGGATATGGCCTTAAACATTACATAATCTAGTAAATTCCTTTAGATTTTACTTCTTTACATTCCCAAAGATATTTTCAATTTAGAGTTTTAGAAAATTAGGACATAATTCATACATATCAACCCATAAGCATAAAAAGTGGATACTACTAAAACAATATCCATTTTTTCATAATAGGAAAGTTTTTAATAAAAAAGATGAAATATTTTCCTGAAAAGTCTTCACAACATTCATCTTGGATTCTTCTTTTATCTTACCCATCCTTAAACCCTATGAAAAACATTTTAAATCATGGTGTGAGCATAAAAATCTTGGTAAGGGATATAAAAAGAAGGATATAAACTTTTAGTACATGAATACTCATAAATATATGAAGTCTTTTTCACAAAGTCATGCTTCTCACCCAATAAGTATCATATAGTTCTTTGTAAAAACATGATATTTCCATAAAATATAGAAAAATGTAAATAAAAATATATGTAACTTGGTGATACTTACTTAATATTGCAACCCTCATGGCTGCCTTATGATTTGTAACCCTTACAACTACCTTACAATGTAACCCTCACGACTACCTTATGGTGTAATCATCATAAATACACTTGGAGTAACCATATGGCCGACCTCTAACTTAAACATACCCAATGCATTGGAGGGATATATAGGTCCCACCATTCATCATAAAAAATTTCCAAGAACTAAAACATAATCATAAAATAATAATACTTGCATTATAAAACATTCCTTTTGTATTTTGTAAAAAATAGAAATTTAAAAGAGGATTTTTAAAGAGGAGTCAATTACATATACCATATCATTGAAGCGCGAATTAATAAAATGAAAGGAATATGTATACTCACTATAAATCTATATAATAAAACATAATATATTAAATATTCATATCACAAATAATCTTATCATGAAAAAATCAATGAAGTGGAAGGTTAACCTAAAGAATGGAAATTGGGTTAAGAATTCACTCACCTCAGGTTCTTCTTAATTAAAATGTATTTAAACCTCTTTTATAATGGTTAAAAGAGTGTTATTAATATTTTACAGAAATATATTTATTTTTATAACACCTTATATGATCATTTTATAACATCATTCCACACATTTATTAATAATATTTTTTTATTTCTATTGTTTTGGGTGCGTTCTTTACATGGTTTCCATGGTCGGTTCATAAAGTATTTTCTTGTTTAATGGAGTAGAAACTCCATAAGTGGAATGAAATGGTATTAATATGTTTACATAATATTAAATTATACCATAAATAATATTTTTTAGATATGATGATGAATCATTAGATAAAACGTTAATGATATTCGTTTAGATCATTTTGGTGGTTCTTCGATAATCACGAACTAGTTTTGTTATATAATTTATTATTATGTAAATATGTTAATTATATAACATAAAAGAGGTTATATAGTATACTTTATAATATTTTTAAACCATTAAAATGGTTTTATGACCATCCATGAAGGAGGTAATGTAAATTTAAAACACATCGTCCACGATGTCGGTAAATCGACGCATCGCGGGTGGTGTTTTTATTTTTAGAATAAAAGGGAGAGGATAAGAAGTATGATGATAAATTTTTCCACAAACATAATAAAATTATAGTGTATATAAGATACTGGAGTTTTTATTCCTCTTGTATAAGGTTTTGTGAAGAGAGTATAACAAAATAAAAATAATTGAAAATAAAATAAAATAAAATGAAAGAGGATTTTTACCTCTTGAATTATCCTCCTTGAGAACCTTCTTAAGGCCTTTGTGTTTGGCCTTTTGGTGAGACCAGTAGGTATTGGATGTGGGGAAGAGTCTTGGGAAGATTATTGGGTATAATTTGGACAGTGCTCAAAGCTTTATAGGCGTAAATATAAGAGGGTTGAGGGGTGGTATTTATAATGGATGAAAAGAAGGTTTTTTTATTATTTTATTCATTAGTTTATTAATTTGACTAAAGACTATTAATAGTTTGATAATTACCATAATATATATTAAAATAATCAAGTGAAGTTTGATATTAAGGTGCTTACATCATTCATGATGTTGTTAATAGTGTATTTAACTTATAATGTATATATATCGTAAATTACTGTATTTCACTATTCACTAAAACTTCAGTTATTTCAAAAAAATAACAAAAAATCACCCAAACCATTTTTCAACTTATAGAATAAAAAAATGAACTCAATTTTATCAAAATAACTTTTTAAATATGATAAATTTAATTTTTAAATAAAATCATAATTTATTTGAAAAATAACAATTTTAAAACTATAACTGATTTTATAATACCTTGAAAATTTAATCAAGGTCTCATAAAATTATCTTATAGCCATGTGAAAATAAAATATTAATTTATGATTCTATTTTATGAAAATAAATTTTCTTTTAAATCATTAAATTAATTTTAAAATTTTAATTAAATATTTATGTCTTACAAAAATATCAACACTTAATTTATCATTTCCAAAGCATTTATTTACTTATTCCATGATATAAATATATTACGATTACACTTATATGATACACAAATTTTGTTTATACTCTCATAGTTGAGGTTACTATTCTATTGTCTGAATTACCATTTTTAATGTTCATGTTATTATTCATAAGGTCAAGTTATTATTCCATCAGTATAAATTTCTTAATTTCTATAAATATCAATTATTTAATTATAAATTTATAATGAATTTAGATATTTAATTCCAAAATGAAAAAAAAATTATTTTATAAGTACCTTGGTTGTTACATTCTTCCCACCTTCTGGAAATTTTGTCCTCGCAATTTTTATTTACTTATTAAATAAGTGAGGGTACCTTTCCCTCATAGCATTTTTCAGATTCCCATGTTGCTTCTTCAACCACATGGTTTCTCCACAAAATCTTAACCTCATGGATTGACTTATTCTTCAATACTTTATATCTATGATTAAGAATATAAATAGGTTTCTCTTCATAATAAAGGTTCTCTTTCAGTTGAACTACTTCTAAGCTCAAAACATGAGATGAATATGGCACATAATTCTCAACATCAAAACATGAAAAATATTGTGTACTTGAGATAAACTTGTAGGCAAAGTTAATCGATAGGCGAGTGGTCCAACTTTCTCTAGGATTTCATAAGGCCCAATGAACCATGTACTTAGCTTTACTTTCTTACCAAAATGCATAACACTTTTATAAGGAGAGATTTTAAGGAAAACAAGATCACCTACCTCAAAAGAGAAGTCTTTTATCCTATTATCTTTATAACTTTTATGTCTACTCTGAGTTTTCATCATGTGTTGTTGGATCATTTTTACTTCCTCATTCACTTCCTCTACTAATTCCAGTCCCATCAACTTTCTTTCCCCGACTTCATCCCAAAATGTTATATAATGCCTCAAAAGGTGACATATGTATACATTAATGAAAACTATTATTATAAGAAAACTCAACTAAAGAAATATGTTGATCTCAACTTCCTTGTTAATTCATTGAACAAGATCGAAGAATGTCCTCCAATGTCTAAATTTTTCATTCAGTCTATTCATCAGATTTAGGATGAAATGTTGTGTTGAAATTTAATTCTATGCACAAAAACTTCTGAAGGCCTTTGCAAAAATTATAAGTGAACCTAGGATCATGATCAGATACAATAGAGATAGGAACTCCATGTAACCTAGAAATCTCTTTGAGGTAAAGTTGATAAAGTTGATCCAAAGATATAGTATCTCGAATAGGAAGAAAATGTGCAGAATTAGTCAGCTGATCAACAATAACCCAAATTGCATTGTTACCTTGAGAATTCTTTGGTAGTCTCACCATGAATTCCATAGATATATTTTCCTATTTCCACTCTGGAACTAGAAAAGGCTGAAGCATCCCCTTTGGTAGTTGTCACTCTGATTTAACCTGTTGATATGTCAAACATTTCATAATAAAATCAACAATATCTCATTTCATTCTATCCCACCAGTAATACTCCTGAAGGTCTTTGTACATCTTAGTACTACCAGGATGAATTGAAAATAGAGAGCTATGAGCTTCACTTAACAACTCTTTCTTCAACCGTGAATCACAAGGCACACATAATCTCTTCCCAAATCTCAAAACACAATCTTTATCAATGTTAAATTCTAGCAACTTATCTTTTTTCACCAATTCTACCTTTTTATGAAACTCTTCGTCTTCCTTCTATGATTTCTTAATTCTTTCTGATAGAGATGATTGTACTAACACCTAAAATAAAACAGATCAATTTCCTACACCAACAACTTCTAATGAAAAATTCATCAAATCATTAATCAAGGGTTCATATTCCAAACGTAACATGGTTAGTGTAGCATGATGTTTTCATCTTAAGGCATCTGTCACTTTGTTTAATTTTCCAGGATGGTAATTGATCATGAAATCATAATCCTTTATCAGTTCAATTGATCTTCTCTACCTCATGTTTAATTCCTTCTAAGTGGATATATACTTCAAAATTTTATGGTCAGTATATATTTCACATTTGGGTCTGTATAAATGATGTCTCCATATTTTTAAAGTGAAAACCATAGCTACTAATTCCAAATCATGTGTAGGATAATTTAACTCATGATGTTTTAGTTTTATTGAAGCATAAACAATTACCTAATCATTCTACATTAGAACATAACCAGGTCCCTTTAATGAAGAATCGATATAGATGACAAACTCACCATTTCTGGAAGGCAGGGCCAAAACTGGAGCATTCACCAATCTCTTCTTTAGTTCCTAAAAAAATATCACATTATTCTATCCAAATAAATTTAACCCCTTTTTGTGTTAATTTAGTTAGTGGGCTAGATAACCATGTAAAGTTTATAACAAACTGTCTGTAATAACCTATTAATCTAATAAAACTACAAATCTTTGTAACATTTTTAGGTCTTGTCCATTTATCAACCACTTTTGTTTTGGAAGGATCAAATATTATTCCATCATTATATACAAGTTGACCAAGAAAAGAAATATGTTGCAACCAAAATTCACATTTGATAAATTTTCTGTATAACTTATTTTCTTTAAGAGTTTGTAAGACAACCCTTAAATGTTTTTCATGATTCTCATAAATTTTTCAAAAGATCAAAATATCATCAATAAAAACAATAAAAACTTACCCAAATATTCATGAAATATTATATTCATAATATCCATGAATACAGTAGGGGAATTTTTTAAACCAAAGGGCATAACAAAAAACTCATAATACCTATATCTAGTACTAAAATATATTTTTGGGATGTCATCCTCCTTCACCTTCAGCTGATGGTACCCAGATCTCAAGTCAATCTTGGAAAAATACTGAGATCCCTAGAACTGATCAAACAAGTCATCGATATGAGGAAAATAATATTTTTTATTAACAGAAATGTTATTAAAATCTCTATAATCAATGAAAAGTGTCATGGAACCATCTTTCTTTTTAACAAAAAAAAAACAGGAACATCCCATGGTGATGTGCTAGGACGAATGAATCCTTTATCAAGAAACTCCTACAACTGATTTTTCAATTCAATAAGCTCCACTTAAGCCATTTGATAAGGGTGTTTTGAAATTATCATAGCATCAAGAACCAATTTGATAGTAAATTCAACTTCCCAATCATGTATAACACCAGGAAACTCATCAGGAAAAACATCTAGGTATTCATTTACCACTATAATATCATTAATCTAAACAATTCCCTTATTTTCAATAATATGATTAAGATAAATTTCATTTCCATCATTTAACATTTCCTAATATTCCTGATATGTTATCAATTGTATGGGTTCACTCTTATATCCAAACTGAAACTCTTTCAGAAAAAACAACTTCTTTAACTCTACAATCAATCTTAGCATGATAAATTGAAAGCCAATACATAACCAGAATGACATCAAAATATACTAAGGAAAAAATAACAAGGTTTGTAGGTAATGGATTTCCACAGACAACAACAGGAAGATTCTTATAATGCCTTTTTGTTGTAATATTTCCCCCTAATGTTTTAACCATAAGTTCCAGCCTCATTTATTGAGGTGAAATTTCCAATTTACAAGGAAAATTATCAGAAATAAAGGAATATGTAGACTCCATATTAAACAAGACATTAGAAAAATCTGAGTAAACAAAAAAAGTACCTGATACCACTTCATTGGATTTCCTGACATCTATTGACATAGTCACAAAGGATCTCACTACACCTTTCTTCTTATAATATGACTTCTTTCCATCATTTGAATCTTTATTTGGGAAGGTATTTTCATAATGAACCATCTCAAAACATTTAAAACACTTTATAGTTTTCTTATTAGAATTAATATTAAGATATTTCCAAACTTACCACATCAAAATTATTTCCCATTTTTGTTAAGGCATTCCCTAGGGTGCTTTTTTACCACACTTTTCACAAACTATAATATGTACTTTCTTACCTTTAGATTTCTTTGATTGATTCTTACCCATTGCTTTTCATCCATACCTCTTGTTTTTATTGTTTTCAAAGTAAAAAATGATCATCTGTAAACTCCATTTCTACCCTCTTAGCACATCATACAAGTTTCTCATAACTTTTGAATTCTCAGGAGGCTAATTCCCTTCAATATCTTGGCTTCAATCCTCAATAAAAATGATTGATTTTTCTATCAAGACCCTGAATAAGATTTGAATCATAACTTTCCAATCGAGTGAAGTTTTCTTTATACGTGAAAATTGAATCATCCTCATTTTTTTTTAATTACAGTAATTTATTTTCCATCCTAAGTCTAACCACCTTAGGGAAATATTTTTCAAAGAAAATATTTTTAAATTAATAAAATTCTAAGGCATCAATCTTATCACTATCCCTGATATTCTTGACCTTTGACCACCACCGATCAACTTCACCTTCAAAGAGATAAATAGAAAGACTAACCTTTTGACTATATGAGCACCCCATAACATCGAATATCTTTTCAAGGGATTTAATCCAACCTTCAGTCACAACTGGGTCAGAAGATCCACTAAAAGCAGGAGGGTGTTGCCTCATAAAATGTTACATTGTCGTCATGTTATTTTATGGCTGATCTGGTTGTTCTATTAAATGGATTTTTCCGCCATTTATAGCCTTATTCAACTAATCCATTATTGTTAAAAAAATGTTTAGTTCCAATTCCCACCATTCCTAGTTGTTGATTCGAAAAGATATCAGCCTCTCAGTTCCTTCTAACTTTAGTTTCCTCACTTCTTCTGCAAAAAACCATTATGAACAGACATATATTAGATAAAGAAACATGGTAATATTAAAATTCTATATCATTTAAACATAAAAATAAGGTAAAAATCTTTTATGGTATTGTATTAACATCATCTTAACCCCTAAATTTATCTAAACCATGCTCTGATACCAACTATGAGGACTCAACCTTAAACATTACATAATCTAGTAAATTTCTTTAGATTTAAATTATTTAAATTCCCAAAGATATTTTTGGTTTAGAGTTTTAGAAAATTATGATATAATTCATACATATCAACCCATAATAACACAAAGTGTATACTACTAAAACAATATCAATTTTTTCATAATTCAAAAGGTTTTAATAAAAAACAAGAAATATTTTCATGAAAAGTATTCATAATATTAATCTTGACTTCTCCTTTTATCTTACCCATTCTAAAAACCTATGAAAAACATTTTAAAACTTGGGGTGAGCACAAAAATCTCAGAAAAAGATATAAAAATAAGGAGATAAACCATTAGTACATGAATATTTATAAACATATGAAATCATTTTCATAAAGGCATACTTCTTACATAATAAGTATCATATAGTTCTTTGTGAAAACATGAAATTTCTATAAAACATAGAAAAAAATAAATAAACCATATAGGTAAATTGAGGAATTACTTACTTAATATTGTAACCCTTGTAGCTACCTTATGATTTGTAACCCTCATGTCTACCTTACAATGTAACCCTCACAACTACCTTATGGTGTAACTATCACAGTTACACTTGGAGTAACCATACGGACGACCTCCAACTTAAAAACACCCAATGAATTAGAGGGAGATATAGTTCCCACCCTTCATAATAAAAAATTCCCAAGAACTGGAACATAATCATAAAATAATAATACTTGCATCACAAAACATTTCTTTTGAATTTTGTAAAAAATAGAAATTTAAGAGAGGATTTTTAAAGAGGTGTCAATTATATATACCATATCATTGAAGTGAGAATTAATAAAATGAAAGGAATATGTATACTCATTGTAAATACACATAATTAAACATAATATATTAAACATTCATATCACAAATAATCTTAGCATGACAAAATCAAATAAGTAGAATCTTAACCTAATGGATGGAAATTCAGTTAAAAATTCTCTTACCTCAGGTTCGTATTACTTAAAATGTGTTTAAACCTCATGCATAATGGTTAAAAGAGTGTTATTAATATTTTAAAGAAATATATTTATTTTTATAACACCTTATATGATCACTTTATAACATAATTTCTTCCATTTATTAATAATATTTTGTTATTTCCATTATTTCGGGTGTGTTCTTTACATGGTTTGCATGGTCAGTTCGTAAAGGATTTTCTTGTCAAATGGAAGAGAAAATTCAGAAGTGGAATGAAATGGTATTAATATGCTTCCAGAATATTAAATGATATCATAAATAATTTTTTCAGATATGATGATGAATCATTAGACAAAACATTAATGATATTTGTTTAGATCATTTTGGCAGTTCTTCGATAATCACGAACTAGTTTTGTTATATAATTTAATATTATATATATATATGTTAATTTAAGAACATAAAAGAGGTTATATCATAAAATTTAAAATATTTTTCAACAATTAAAATGGTTTTATAACTATCCATTAAAGAGGTAATGGAAATTGAAAACACATCATCCACTATGTCGGTAAATCGACACAACATGGACAATGTTTTTATTTTTAGAATGAAATGGAGTGGAGAAGAAGTATGATGATGAATTTTTTTTAAAAACATGATAAAATTATAGTATATATAGAATACTAGAGTTTTAATTCCTCTTGTATAAGGGGAGGTTAAGAGATTATAAGAAAAGAAAAATAATTGAAAATAAAGTAAAAGAAAATGAAAGAGGAATTTTACCTCTTGAATTATCCTTCATGAGAACCTTCTTAAGGCCTTTGGTTTTAGCCTTTTGGTGAGACCAGTAGATCTTGTATGTGAGTAAGATTATTGAGAAGAGTATTGGGTAGAATTTTGACAATTCTCAAATCTTTATAGGTGTGATGAGAAGAGGGGGTGAGGAGTGGTGTTTATAGTGGAGGAGAGGAGGGTGTTTTGATTATTTTATTCATTAGTTTATTAATTTAGCTCAAGACTATGAATAGTTTGATAATTTTCATCAAATATATTAAAATAAACAAGGTAATTTCAAGATTAAGGTGATTACATCATTCATGATGTTAGGAATAGGTTATTTAACTTATAATGTATATATACCGTAAATTGTCATATTTCACTATTCACCAAAAATTCAAGTATTTCAGAAAAATACCAAAAATTAACCCCAACCATTTTTTGACATATAGAATTAAAAAATGAACTTTATTTTATAAAAATAATTTTCTAAATATGATCAATTTAATCTTTAAATAAAATAATAATTTATTCAAAAAATAACAATTTTAAAACTATAACTGATTTTATAACACCTTGAAAATTTAATCAAGGACGCATAAAATTATCTTATAACCATATGAAAATAAAATATTAATTTATGATTCTATTTTATGAAAATAAATTTTCTTTTAAATCATTAAATTAATTATAAAATTGTAATTAAATATTTATGACTTACAAAAATATCAACACTTAATTTATCATTTCCAAAACACTTATCTACTTATTACATGATATAAACATATCATGATTACACTTGTAAAATACACAAATTTTATTTGTACTCTCATATGTGAGGTTACTATTCTATTGGCCAAATTACTATTCCTAATGGTCATGTTACTATTCCTAAGGTGAAGATACTATTCCATTAGTATAAATTCCTTAATTTCTATAAATATCAATTATTTCATTATAAATTTAAATATTTAATTATAGAATGAAAACAAATTATTTTATAAGTACCTAGGTTTTTACGCGGTGTGTGTGTGTGTGTGTGTGTGTTTGAATGTAATTGTACCCCAAAACACCTAATATATAACAATAGTTATTCATTTTTTAAACTTATTCATTCATATTATTATTTATTTCATTAATAAACACTGCATATTATATAATTTCATTATTCAATTTATTAACATATATCAAACTTGTATATATATATCCACATTAATCCCACACACACAAATATTTATGTAATTAATGAAATCGTATATAAAAACACATACACATAATATTTATATAATTTATTCAAATTTTAATATTTATTTTAGAATTTCATTCAATGACATAATATATTTAATATATTTATGTTTTTAATTGGTGAATTTTATTTATTTATTTTTAATATTATTATAGTTATTATTATTTATTTATTTTTAATATATATTTTTGGAATTTAATCATTTTTTAATATTTATTTATACATATTTATTTACTATGTTTTAATATTTTCAATATGTATTCATCTCTATTTCATATATCCATATTTTATTTTTTTAATAACTTGTATAATTAATAAAATTTATCCATTTTTTAAATTTTTAAAATCTACTCATTTTTAATTATTCAATTTCACTCATTTTTAACATTCATGCATTAATATTATATATTCATTAACAATGTTAAAAATATATTTGTAAATAAATATATTTATAAATGAATATTTACGATATTTATAAAATTATATATTTTTAAATATAAATAAATAAATATAATTTTTATAAAAATTATTTATATAATTATAAATAAATAAAGGCTTGATGGGTGGGATATCCCTTAGGGGGCTATGACCTGACTTTCCGAACTGTGTGTGTGGTGTGTGTGTGTGTTTAATGTAATTATACCCCTAAGCACCTAATATATATAATTATAAATCATTATCAGCGCTACAAAAGTGTTGATAAAGAGGTCTTTTATCTGTGCTTATTATTTTAGCATTAATAAAACTCATCTTTATCGGTGTTTTTTAAAGTTTTGATAAAACCATCACCAATATTTTAAAAATAAAACTAAATACACTGATATCAGTCACACTATTCAAGCTCTCGTGGAAATCCAGTGCTGCCACCACTCCCCCTAAAAATTATCTCAGACAAATCAAACCTCAAATCAATGGTATGTTATTTTTTATCCTCCTCTCTCATTAATTGTTTTTTTGATTCTACAAATTCTATAGTCGTTGCCCCTTATTTCTCACCTCATCCCACCTCACAAATCAAAAATAATAACCCTTGATTCATCAAAATCTTATGTTGTTCTTGAGATCCACCACTATTCATCGAGCTTCACCACCCCTGGTTCTTTCCTCACCTCACAAATTGAATCCCATAATCCACAATTCATTGAAATCCACCATCTTTGCTGATATCCACCTCCAGAAATCAAGATTCAGCACCTAGATGTACCTACAATTTCTCCACTGATGCCTCATGCTCTCTCCCCTTTCCTCGCATTTCTAGTATTCCCCTCCTCACACCACTGAATACCATTAATACAAGTATGTGTTATAATTCCTTATTTTGTTTTATTTAATAAAATTAAATTGGTGTTAGGGCCATTACCATTTCTGTAATTATTAAGTAATAAAAGAAAATGAATTTATAGGGCTAATATAATTAACCAACATGATATTTTAAATTGATATACATGGAATTTATTATTTCTTCTGATGATTTTCATTTAAATAAATACATGTTTTAAAATCCTTATTTTATTAAAGGGAAAAAAATTCAAAATTCTCATTCAAAATTTCTAAAACCCTCATGTAGGGGTATCTAGTTTTAAAGATATTCTGATTTCCAAATTGAGTTTCACAAGTTTAAATCATATCATTTTATGTGTTAAGGGTAAAAATATACCATGTTATCATTTCATGTGATTTTTTTTAATTAATGTATTAAAAATATAACTCCCTTTTAGTGCATTTTGTTTTTAGAATATTCTATGTTCAAAAGGCTTCAAGAAACATTAATTAATTCTCATGTTTTTTTCTTTTAAATGTTTTTAAGTGTTTGATTAATATATATTTATATTTTTCATGTATATCTCTAAATTTTATGATTTCCATGTATAGTGAATTTTAAATTTTTTAATTTTTAGTATAAAGGATACTTAAATTCTTTATAAAATGACTCTTATTATGTAATTAAATGTTTTAAAGTAAGAGTTGAAGTTGGTTATTGCTTGATTTAAATTATAAATTAACTTTTAAAAGTGAGTAAAGGTAATTATTATTGAATAAAGTCTCATTTTTGTAATTAAACAGATTATTATTTTCATGTGTAAATAAATTTTTATCTAATGGGATATTTGAATGAGTTGTGAAGTGTTTATAAATTAAATTTATGGTTGTATTTCTTGGTTGGGAATTTTTATTTGGAATAAAAAAATTATGGATTTTGAAGTTGAAAATTTATTTATTTCTTTGGTTTCAAAGGTTTTCTTGGAAATAAATGGGTTTAATTATATTTTTCTTAGTTTAAAGTTTATTTAAATTTTTTTTTTGAAATTATAATGATATATTAAAATCAAGTTAGGTGATCACTTTTAATTTGTTTCTCCCCTTTTAATATCTTTGTTTGTTTTTAATTTTCTCAAATGGGTTAAAAAGCATGCGTGCAAGCGATCTTATTCATCCTTGATCTACCTCACTAATTCTACACCCAATATATCTTACCTATATACATTTTTGGATCACCCTCTCCCCACCTTCACATTCATTTTCATGCATTTATTGTTATTTCTCACTCTGATTTCAAGGAGATTCTAGTTATGCACTGTAAAAAAACGGCCCACTTATCATGTAATGTGGTGACTATAAATGATAATTAGGTAGATTTTTTGTGGTTAAAAAATAGTAATTAGATCCAAGTTCCTAGTATCCCTCTTGTTCCCATGTTCCACCTAGTCTCTCTTTCCTCGAGTCATTAATGGTTAGCCCTCTCCTCACCTTCATATTCATTTTCACGCGTTCATCATTATTTCTCACTCTGATTGCATGGAACTCCTAGTTGTGCACCACAAAGACCCTTACCACTTATCATGTAAGGTGATGAGTGTAAATGATAAGTAGTCAGAGGTTTTATGGTGCACATATGGTAATTGGATCCAAGTTTCAAGTATCCCTCTTGTTCCCATGTTCCACTCAATCTCTTTTACCTCAATCCATTATTGGTTCACCCTCTCCCTCACCTTCAAATTAATTTTATCTCATTAATCAATATTTCTCACCCTGATTGCATGGAAATCCTATATATACACCGCAAAAACACTACCCATTTATCATGTAAGGTGGTGACTACAAATTATAAGTAGACAGTGTTTTTGCGGTGCACAGTTGGTAATCAGTTCTAAGTTTCAAGAATCTCTCCTGATCTCATGCATTAAAATCAAACAATTATACCCATTTGCTTACAAGTATCCATCCTACTCACATGGATTAAAATCACAATGTATTTTTAAAACATGTCATTACCTTGTGAATTTTATTTTTATTGACCATTAGAGTATCATCTTTCAATATTGTTTCTTTTTAGGAAACCAAAATATAATGAAATATGGATTCATTACAAAATCAATTTCCTTTTGATATTTGTGTAAAGTTTATAGTGATATGTGTCATTATTAGAGGTGTAATCATAATGTTTTTGATCTCAATGATGTGAAATCCATGTTAGATGAATTTTTTATAATGTTTATTAATGGAAAGTATTTATAGTGTTTTTAAAGAAATTGAAAAGAGGTTTTGGATATTATAGGATATGTGAAATATACCTAATTTATATAACTCTACTTTTTTAAAAATAGGGTTTATTTAGTGGGCTATAGTACAAATATATTTTTTGGTATTCCTATAATACATGGTCTAGAGTAATCTATAGAAAAGAGAGTAACATGGAATCCAACTTCACTTCCACCATTAATAGAAGTTTTATCCATTCGTTTCATGAAATTTCAAGCTCCTTGATCCTGTGTCAAAATATAGTGATTACATTACCTTTTATATTCCTAGTAAATATATTTTTACACAAATTTAGAAAGCCTATTCATAATTAAATGACAAACAAGAACAATAGTTTCCAAGGGAATTCTATCATCCAATAATAAATAAATTTTGTTTTCTAACATATTTATTAGTAATTTTTTGTCCCACACAACATCAAAATGAAAACTTGGACCAACAACCACATGTTTAACCCAGGTTGATTCTTTTCATGTCACCCTTGTGTAAAATTATAACTTGTTAGGAATAATAATCAATAACATTAAAATATTGGGTTCCCCTTATTATAATTATCTATAACTCTATCCTTTGATTATGAATATCTTATTCATATTTATTTAATTTTTGTAAAAAATGAATATTTTATAGACCCAATAGTATGAATATGAATCCAAAATGGATAGATTCTAATCATATGATAAAATAGTATGGAGATGGAGTTAAAGAGTTCATTAAATTTTCAACATAGCCTGCATATGAATCTTCTCAAATCCTTTGTTAATCTTTACATTGTTATTATTCAAGAAAAATTATCCCTGAAGAGTTTGAAGAACATTTGATTTTTCATGGAATAGATCAAATCTATAAATGTTGGACTAAAGATAGGGAAACTAAACATGAACATAGATTGGGATGACATTTCAGTTTATGGATCATTTTATAGGAATAATAGTGTAAATGATAATGGATATTGTCTAGAAGAAATGGTAATGGTAATTTAATATGACCTTCATGATTGTTAAAAGTTTTTTAAGAAGTTAAATAACCATTCCAATAGACTATTGTATATTGGTTATACTAAATACACAACATTTTCATCTATATTGAAGTTTTATAATTTGAAAACTGGCATTGGATGGAGCGACACCAGCTTTACATAACTACTTCGTCTCCCGAATGATATGCTACTAGAAGAAAATGAACTTACTTTCTAAACATATGATGTTAAACAAATTCTATGTTCAATGGGAATGATCTCTAAAAAATACATGCTTGTCCAAATGATTTCATATTGTTTCTCAAGGAACATGGATCACTCATAAAATACCATAAGTGTGGCATGAATCGAAACTAATAAAAATTTACCCTATAAAAACAGTTTGAAACCATTGGTATAGGCCCTAAAACTATTGGAATAGGTTATCCCAACAGTTTTAGGAACTTTTGGTATGTGGGTTGTTGGGATAGCTCTATACAAATGGTTTCTATAAAACTGTTGGTATAGGTTGTGTCGATTTACCCTATTCCAATAGTTACAAGTGAACTATTGGTGTATATATATAAATATTCTAGTAGTTTTACAACTGTGGAAATAGTTTTCTATCTAGAAAAACTATATACAAATGGTTGTATGTAAGCCGTTGGTATAAATTTATACCAACGGCTCTAAAACCGTTGGTATTTCTTTTCAGAAGAACTATATACCAACAGTTACATGTGAACCATTGGTATAAATGTATACCAACGGCTCTACAACTATGGGTATTTCTATTTAGAAAAATTGTATACCAATGATTTAGAAAACTATTGGTATAGCCTCCTCTCCCTACCAAGCACAGAAGGCCCTTCTAGCAACCTTGTCACTCTTCCATAACCTGTAACCAAAAAAACAAACCACACTGCACATTTCAAATATATTTTCAGATTCTATCTAAATAAGAACAAAGAATTGGAAATAATTTATACTTAAGTTACCAAAGATAATTCTTTAAACTTATATAAAACATAGTTGTAATTATTTTTAAAATCTTAAAATTCAACTAACATGTTGTGATCTCCATCAGTTTATATTGGATCTATATTGTGTGTATTTTGAATACCATTATGCTATTACATTAGTTAATGTTAGTATCAGAGCATGTCTATCATTATTAGTGAAACAATATAATGATTGGTTTTTTTTAGCATTGGTATTGC
Organism: Viscum album; assembly: GCA_963277665.1. Lineage (NCBI taxonomy): Eukaryota > Viridiplantae > Streptophyta > Magnoliopsida > Santalales > Viscaceae > Viscum > Viscum album. Next base: position 1,626,594,258 of record OY728123.1, read on the forward strand.
TTTTGTATTTGATAATCATGATAGAGAGGTGGTGTATGTGTATATGTATTCCTACCATATAAATTGTTTAAGTAGATACATATTATTATAGAGTATGATGATGGGATAGGATCTCAATTCTATGGCTCTGTATATCCCTTCACCTATTCCATGGGATGGGACAAGGCCCTTAATTTGTATACCCCTTCCCCTTTATATAGGATGAGATTTGGCCCCAACTCTAGATGTGGTCTTGGGTTGGATAGGATACAAGATTTACCTACCCCCAACCTGGATGGGAAAGGCTGCAAGAATTCCTTACCTTTATCCTGATATCGATACCAATATTTCCAAGAGTAGGTAAACCCATGGTAACTTTAGGTGAGGATCCTCTTGGTATAGGGAGTAATTTGATATTACTTCTAATTCATCTATTAACTTCTTGTTTTCTATTTTAAAAAATTTGTTTTCTTGAATTTTTTTTATTATATATGTAAGTAAATGAGTATACATGTTTACACATACACTGAATTATTTGTTACTATATTGAGGCTTGTTTTTGGTTTCATATTGAGTATGTATGTTCTCACATCCTACATTAACACTCTACTGGAAATGAATCTCTTCTTATGATGCTTTTAAGGTTCTTCATTAGGTGTGGAGTTTTCATGGTTCTTCTAGATATGGGAATCGAAGGAGTTAGATCCTCATTTAGTCTGGGGATTTGGTGGATTCTCTTAGAGTTCTTGACAGATGTGTGGGGTTTATGCACATGGTATGCACATGGGTTGTTGACTATTATCTTCATGTGTATTTCACATATGGAAAACCTCCCCTATTTTACTCTAAGGATACATTTGGTTTTTATTTTTATGTATAGTACATTTTTGGTTCGTTCCATTCATTTTTTAGCTTTGCATGGGTTTTTGGAACTTGTTTGATTTTAAACATGTGTCATTTAACTATTGTGTCATATTTTTATATCCATTTATAAGTACATTGATAACGGATGGTATTTTTTTTGTCCCATAGGTCCCTCGAGTCATATGTTCTAAAATTTTCATTATTTTATGGCCATTCTCAACAAAATTGTGAAGATGTTTCCAATACCTCCCTAGTTATTCCATGTTTCCTAGACCTTCCCATGGTTCAGACATAGTAATAACCTAATTAAAATCTAATATAATAATGACTAGAATGGAGTAAGGTGGATGGGATATTCCCACGGGCCGGCACAAGTGTCCTGATATCAAGGAATCACCACTGGGGAACAATTTCACCCACAAACAATTAATTAAAACAGTAGTGGAAAATAACCCACTTGTACATCAGAATTCCATGTCGAAGTAAAAGAAAATAAATAGAAGCAACATGGTATAAAGGAAAACAAAAATGAAACACGCTAATTAATCTCTCCACTACCCCAATCTCTCTCCCCTGCAAAAAAAACGTGTAGCCACCTCCAGTACCCTTCAGGCCCCCTTTGTAGAATATAATTACCCTCCGTCCATAAAAAGTAGTAAAATTCATAAGTGGCCAATATGATAAATAAAATAAAATAAAAACTAAACTACAAAATACCTATCTCCTATGACTATACATGTCATCTCCCAATATATAAGAACCATAATGCCCCATGGGTCAAATCATGTTCCTGTAAGAAAGGGGAAACAGATCCAAGTTTCAAAATTATACTATCAAATAGTAAAGTTCTATTAATTAATAATTACTCTTCCTATTAATGGTATATAATCAGTTTGGATCGAGTTTTAACTTAGTTTGGTTTTGTTTTTTACAAGTTTGTTTGGTACATTTTCATTAGATTTAGTTTATCTTATTTTTGTTTATATTAGCTTGGAAAATTTCATTTATTTGGATTCTAATCAATTAATCTTGATTACATTTGGTTCAGATCATTTTGGTTTAGTTTAGTTTAGTTCATATCGGTTGTAGTTATTTAGGTTTGAATTCATTATATTTAGTCCAATTTGATTCATCATTTGTAATATCAGATTAGTTAGAGTTAGATTAGTTTAACTTAGCACAATTTAGTTTCATTCAATTTTTTTCTATTTGAATTATTTTTTATTAATTTTGATCATTCTATATCTATTTTGGTTGATCTGATTTACATTTATAACTTCTGAATGTTTTTCTTAAATGTTTCATTCTATTTTTTATTTGCTTTTATTCTATCCATTATGGGTATGTATGGTGCCACTTTATTTAGTTAAAATCATTTTGGGTTTACTCTTCATAATCTTATTTGGTTTGGTTTACTATGGTTCATCTTTGTTTTTTATGTTTGATGCAATCCTAATTGAGGCAGGTCAAGATAGGTTTAATTGAGGTAGGTTAGGGGGTATTTTACACTATTATGACATAAAAAGAAAGACATGAAAATTGTTTCCCATATAGAAGGACGTATAATGTGCCCTTTCATTATATGGATGAATAGAAGAAACATATCACCTTTTTTGAGATGGGGTATCTATAGAGGTACTATAGAAATGTTCATGTGAAAATATAGATTCAGGAGTGATCATAAACATGGGAATCCTGTTGTATAATCTAAAGGATAATAATTTTGAGGCATGTTTAAAATGATTATATCTATTCAAGAATTTAAAGATTATTTTAATGATTCTTATTGATTTTTTATATATTATTGGGATATATTTTGACTTTGGAAACCAATTTTAAGATGACATATATGTTTTGTGTAGAGAATTCTTATTCCCTTAAATTCTTGAGTGAGTTTCATGGGATGGTTTTTTAGGTTATGTTGAGCTGGGCTCATGTGCAGTGGTTTTCATGTAATTTTGGAATTTTGGTGCATTAGTATTGATGAAACAATTATATGGGAAGTATTAATGTGAATAAAACTCCTTTAGTTCATTTATAGTATAATTACTATGATTGGTAAATTATAATGAATGTAGAGGGTGGCATGCGTAACAAGATCAGTTTGAATATCAGAATAGAAGAAAGTGAGTTAAATGTTATTCCTAAGTGGACATTATATTTGTAAGTTGTTCAATTTCCTTTAGACAAATTCATTTCCTAGGGTAATCGAAGAAAGGTAGTTTTAGTGAATAGTCTATGTACACCACAAAATTTGAAGAATGTTAAATTTCATGAATGGAGTGAGATAATCTTTATACTGAATAATATTTTATATAATAGACTGGGTCATGATAAAGAGACAATGGATCAATTTTATATAATCATGATATTATTAGGTGTAGTTTTTAGTGGATCGATGATTTTCAGAGACCACAGACGTTAGCTCTTAAAGATTGATGTCATAGATCAGGTACTTCTATGGATTCCACCTCATTTAACACATCATTTCTTGAGGAGAAAAGAAAAGTATAATTATATAGTGCATATGAATACCAAGGTTTCATGGGAAGAAGGTATAGTGGTGTGTTTAAAAGTTCTTTTTAAGTGTAATTGATTACGTCGAGGTATATTTTTAGTTGAATGAAATTTTTATGAAGTTATTAGTGTATATTTTAGACTAGATAGATATATATTTAAAATAAAATTCAGCATATCTAGATCAAGCACAATTGTAGCATGGTTCTATCTAGTATAGTACCAAAAAAATAGCAACATTAGATCCTAGTGGAGAATTGGGTCACTAGATATGTGAAATAGTGTTTCTTGAGAATGATAATTCATATATTAGTGATTATGCAATGTCTCGTGTTGAAGAGTATTAGTGGAATATGAAAAAATAATGTAACTCAATGAAATAGGATCTGAATGAATTTGAATGATTGTAATTTGGACCAGGAGAAGAAATATTTTTCAATTCATGGGATGCTTAAATTGAGACTTTGGAGGTATAAATATGGGTATAAAAGGTCCAGATTGATATTTTGGGCATTATGGAGTTAAAATCCATTAGGTGGGTTATAAAAAACACACTAGAAGCATAGCAGGATACTATTGGGAGTCTAGTAGGTTGGTAGTAGAATTATTTAACTTCCCTTGTTAGTAGGAGATCGATGATAGATAATCGGGATCTTTCCAGGGGACCACTGAGAATATAGTGGAGATTCCCAACCCTTAGTTTACTTGTGGGTATTATAGTCATTTATGGAAAAAAATTCAGAAATATTGTTTTTCCTTTGTTCTTTCCCTATATTTCCACAAGCAGTAGCTACTCCCCCTCTATTTTCTATCTTCCCTCTTTATCTTGGACTCCCTGTACACTTCACTTCCATCATCCAATTGAAGAAATTTTTGTAGGTATAAGATTTATGAAACAAATCTAAAATAAGTCTTGATATATTTATCATTATTTTAATCATCTAGAATGTTTTCTAGATAAATTTTCTAATTTTTTCATTATTGAAATATTCATTGACAACTCGATGAAAATGGATGAGTTAAGTCATAATGTTATAGTGTAAGTGGTTAATAACATATTATGAAATTTATTATTATTTTTTTTTGTGTGGTTTGGTTTATTACATGTGTGTTAGGGATAGGGGACCTGAACGGATACCATGAGGGTTATAATTTGATTGATAGATTAGGTAGACCCTATTAAGATTAAAACAGACATTCCATACATTGTTGGTTAATTTTAAGATTAATGTACATACATTTTACCATGTAAATTTTTTGGTACTTATATATGATGGACTCTAAATGGATGTTTAGGCGTGATATAAAACATAAGAGATCTAGGGTGGTCACTTGTGAGATAGTTATAGGGGTCTAGTGAGTTTAAACCTTGTGATGGTTGGTTTATTCGTAGGTTATCCTTTTGGGTTTTTTCAATAAAGGATTGGAAAAATTATATAAACCTTGAAATATCTTTATTGGAAAAATTAGGTGTTGGTAATGGGATTAACTATGAAAATACTTATGATGATTAGTGTCACCATGTGATGTGACCATATTAAAGAATACTAGTGGTTTAACACATAGAGAATGGTTTATCAAAACCTAAAGTGTTAAAGTGGTTTGTGAGAAATAGAATTACTAATTATTTGATCAACTATTTGATCTCAATGACATGTAAGAGTTTGAGTAAGGTCCTAGGTGACCAAATGTGGTGATCTAGAAAGTGTAGTATTGGGTCAATAATAATTTTATCTTAGTTTAACATAGCTAATCCCATTCTAAACACCTAATAAAATGGTTTCCCTAAACTTCAAAAAATTATTAAGAGAATTATATAAAAAATCCCAACTACAAAAAATCCTATTGAAAAAATTGACTTAAAGATACTCAAACATCAAAAAATGATAACATGAAATAACAGGCTACATGGAATTCAGATGAATAGTATACTAAGTCATCATTTTTTAAACTTTTAATAAGGAATATTTATTTCAAAACTTATATAGTGTATCATCATTTCATTTCTAAAAAATATATAATGGAAAAAAACAATATATTAAGAGAAACACAAAAATCATTCATTTTTTTACATTGGGTTTTGAATTTGAAATATGTATTTATAAGAGATAGTACTTGGGTAGATACCCAAATTTGGGTATATTCCTATACATTTCATTGAGATACAATAGTAGACAGGATAGCTAATAGATTAAGGAAATTCCCATTTATTTTTGTACATTTCAATAGATGGGATAGATAATAAATCAAGGAAGTATTAAAAAAATGACAGTCCATGATTTATTAGCTATCACATCCAGAAAAAAGAATGGGAAGGTCCTCCATTGAAATTAATAATATCAACAGCACCAAGTATTTAAAAAAATGATCATGTATAATAATAGAAATGACATTAAATAGGTAGTTTATAATAATAAAGAGTATTAAATGGAAGTTTATAATAGTAGACAGTATTAAATGACAATGTATAATAGTAGACGTTAAAAAAATGATAGTGTATAATAGTATACATTATTAAGTGACATTGTTTAACATTATACATTAAAAAATAACAGTGTATAATAATATACAATATTAAATAACAGTGGATAAAAGTAAAAATAAAGTATGCATTCATTGAAAAAAAATCAAACCTTCAAGTGAGTAGAATAGTTATGAAACATATATTGGTAGTTTTTCTTTTCATTAAAAGAGTACCTTGATGATGCTAACAGTGAGTCTGTTTGAAGTAGAAATATGTCGATTATTGTGAAATCTATGATGAAACAGAATATCATAGATCAGGGAAAATAATAAAATGTATATAAATTAATATAAAATAAAAAACATTTCAAATTATAAATATAAGGGTTTAAATTACAATGTTAATAAATATAAACAGTAATAACTTAACAACTGCTTGTGGTTAAAGACACCAATTATCTAATCAAAACTCAAAACCATTTTTATCTCATCATACGTATAACTATCATGGAAAAATAAGGAGAGGGTACAATAGTCACATGGGTTTAATAAGGGTCTCTCATGCTTCCTAAAATCACTTAAAGTGCAAAGCAGGCCATTAAAAACATAACAGTCATGATTCTGATCTACTTTACCCGTTTCTTTAAATCATTTAAAATCTCATTTCAAACATCTCTTAAAAACCAACCATTTAAAAACATATTTAAATCCATTTAAAAAATAGCCTTATTATCCAAAAAAATTGGAAATGAACATTTATCCCAAAACCTCCATGGTTTCAAACATCTCCCTTTAATTTAATTCATGAACTAAATGGGTTCAAACCATTTGAAACCCTTACATTTCGTTCAAAAAATTCTTGAAATCTTCTTAAAATAGATGGAATTTCAAGTATCACATGAAATTCCAAGTGATACATTTTAGAAATTACTTTGAAAGTATAAACATATTTGTAAATTTCAAATACTATTTTTAAAGGCCATTTGAGAAATCTCATAAACGCACTGTGTGACCGGTCACACAAAATCAGATTTAGACTAGCCCTTAAAATATTAAAACCTTTCTCCTTTAAATAAATCTAAAAGAAATGCAAATTTTTATTTTGGTAATCCAATAAAATTAATTAAAACTATAATTTAATAATTAAAACATAAGTTCAGAACACTAAGAAATCAACGGTTTCAAAATTAAAAGTTAGGGTAGGGGAAAACCTACCTTGAATCAATGACACATGATCCATAATGTATTTCCTCTGACATTGGATGTCCAAACAACCAATAAGAAAATACCATAAACCCTAAACACCAAATAAACCCCAAAAATCGAGTCAACCCCTTGAACTAGGGTTCAACCAAACTAAACATTAAAAAAGGGAATGAGAAACCTACAAGAAAATAGGGAAAATGAACTGGAGACCAAGCCTTGGTGATCCAAACTGCTAAGGATTTGAACGTTAATGGGGAGGATGGAAGCTGAAGCTGTAATAGTGGAATCGAAAGGAAGTGCGACATCAATTCAGGGTTTTGACATTGAGTGGGATGAGTACGATGGATGATAGAGGAATTTGGGGAGAAAAGGGTTGGTGGGGGAGAGGAGAGGGTTCATGTTAGGGATGAGCATGATGGATAATTGGGGGAGAAGAGGGTTTGTGGGGGAGATTGAGGTTTTCAGGGGAGAGGAATGCAAGGATAATCCCATTAGAATTGAAATATGAGTGATGGTATACCTATGTTTTATTTAAAATGGTAGGGATAGATATACCTAGAACATCTATCCAAATGGTTTTTTTTAAATCGTTGGTATAAGTGAATGGGTATATACCCATTTTCTAGTAGTATAATTCAAGAAATATGAATTAATCATTTCTAAATATGTATGGTAATTTCCTATCATTCCATGGTTTAGAAGAATATATGGATGCCAGGAAACCGTGAGACAATTGGCATGGAAAGTAGATATAATAATTAAATATGGGAAACTACATCATCTAACAGACTCTCCTTAGTGGAAGAAAATTGATTATGAGTATCCTAAATTTATAAATGAGCTGAGAAAATTCCATCTTGCATTATCTATAGATGGAATAAATACTTTTGGTGTATAGAGTAGTACTCATAGCACATGACCAGTTATGTTGGTAAATTATAACTTGTCGTCATGGTTATGCATAAAGCACAAATACATTATATTATCTCTAATTATATCTAGACCAAAACAACCTGGTAACGATATTAATGTCTATTTTGTTCCTTTGATCTAGTATCTAAATTTGATGTTGGATATAGGTATTACAATGCATGATGCATATAGAAGTGAGGAATTCACATTAAGGGTCATGTTGTACAGGATGATAAATGACTTTACATCTTATGGAAATTTGTATGGATATAGAATTAAAGGAATATTGGGGTGTCCCATTTGTGAAGAATGCACACACTCAATTTAGTTGAAACATTCCTCAAAGACTGTGTTTTTAGGACATCAGAAATTTTTACAACAATGACATAAATACCGATCTTGGACAACAATGTTCAGTGGAAATATTGAATAAGGTACAACACCATCTCCACTAATGGGTGATCAATTATTTGATAAAGTAAAAGATATTGAAACTATTTATGGTAAACAATTTTCAAAAAACTTATGAAATTAGGTTGTAAAACGAGATCAATTTTATTTGAATTGTATTATTGTAATTATTTGTATGTTATAAATTTTCTTGATGTCATGCATATAGAAAAAATGTATTTGATAGTATTATTGGCATGTTACTAAATGTTACTAGTGAAACAAAATATAAAATCAAGGATAGGTTGGACATGATTTACATGGGGATATGGGAAGAGTTGGCACCAATAAAGGGTAAAAGTCGGAATTTTATTTCTCTAGTAGTTTTCACTCTATCCAGACAAGAAAAATTACAATTTTTCATTTTCCTTAATTGTGTAAAAGTTCCAGATGGGTATTCATCAAATATAAATAATGTTATTTCAATGACTAATTTGAAGTTATAGGGACTAAAATCACACGACTGTCATGTTTTGATGCAATATTTAATGTTCGTCGCTTTACATTTCATTTTACCTAAAAATATACAACATATATTAACCTAACTCTGCTTATTTTTTAAAGACATATGAAGTAAATTTATATACTCGACAAAGTTTCCAATCATGAATAATGAGGTTTCAATCATATTATGTGAATTAGAGATGTTCTTCCCACCACTACTCTTTGATATAATGATCCACCTAATGGTTCACTTGGTTAGAGAGGTTCAGCTATGTGGACTTATCCATTATAGATTAATATACCTCATTGAATGGTATATGAATATTTTGAAAGGGTACATCATGAATCGAATTTGGTTAGAAGTTTGTATTGCATAACGATATATTATTAAAGAAGATATTGAATTTTGTACCGATTACCTATTATATGTTGATAACATCAGTCACCCAAAGTATAATTATAGTGGGTACCTTATAGATGAAGATATTTTTGGAAGATATGTTGTTATAATTACCATCAAAGAGTGGGAACAAGCTCACCTTTTCATTTTACATAATAGTGAATATATTGATCCATATGTTAAAGCCCACAAAGAAATTCTTAAACATTTGAATCCATCAAGCGTTGAAATATGGATATAAAATACACATAATCAATGGTTTATTGGATAGTTCGCAGATCATATTTATAAGGAGTTATCTAAAAATCTAAATTCAATTGTTGATCGACTTCGATGGCTAGTAAGGGGACCTACGGAAAATTTTATATCTTACACTAGTTTTGTAATTAATGGTTATAGATTCTATACAAAAGAAAAAAATGATCATAGTATAATGAAAAATAGAAAATTTATTCTTGTGAAGGAAGTGATACACATATCTGTTTATAAGGATAGAAATCCAATTTATGTGAATATGTCATCTTTCGGCATCATCAAATAGATATACGAGTTGGTTTATACAACATTTCAAGTATTGATTTTCTATTGAAAATGGTTTGAAAATAGGACCGTAGTGAAAGTTTGTGAAATGGTCTTTATGAAGGTGAATTTTATTATGGAAGGGGAAAATAATGAGTCATTCATAATGGAATCATAAGCAGTGCAAGTATTTTATATTGGAGTTGGTGCCCTAGAACCAACTTTTATGTATTTTATGATAACCTGTATTTATATCTTTGAATATTAATAAACTTCTTATCACATCATGATTGTTATTATATGTAACATGGTATGTGATAATGTCCCAAGATTAGTTATCACACTAAAAGGTCGCAACAATTCCCCGCTATGATGAGAAATAAGAAGTGCTATGAAACTATTCTTAAATATATGTTCTATAGATGGATGGTATCATTTGAGGGAAACAAATGATATAGGCTATCATGGGTGGATAATCATAGGACTTTGAGTAACCTTCTCATGGTGTACTCCCTTGGTAATATCCAGTATAGGATATTATGAGAACGAGACCCGCCAGTAGAAAATCCACATTTATATGTTTCATTAGATGTTCTTATCTACAGACATGTGTATTGATCCTTAAAATTTAATATTATTATTAATGGGTATTATGAGTCATTTACTTTTATTTATTGATGAAAACCATGATGACAGATGTTCGTGGTGAGGTAGGATACATTGGGTGTGTCACAGGTAATATTATATTAATGAATAATGAGAGAAAGGATTCGTCCCTTCTGTTCTTTAATGAAAGTTGATATCTCATGTCATTTGATGGAAATGATATAGCCTAAATAAATTCATGTCCATGGTGTTCTATAGGCAAGTTCAATTTATGGGAAGTCAAAGAAAGAGACATCAAGCACATCAGTTGATGGCACCGGTATGAAACCTCCTTGATTTGAGATATTGTGATAAAGGGATTATATTTCATAGTTAGAATCTGTATGAGGTATTATATTTTTGAGACATTAACTTATTTCTCTATGGGTGACTTGGTATGTTTCTAGATTCTAACTTTGTACTTTTGGTTGCTTCGCCTAATGCCACTAAGAAAGAGGCCTAGAGGGTCACACAATAAGTGTATCCAGAATCTCAGTTAAATAATATATTATTATTTATTATTTAACAAGTTGAATAAATATTATTCCCACATGTGGTTTAATAATTATTCATGTTTTATTGATCGCATATATTCTGTCACCAGTTATTTGAGAGAATATAATGCGAGCATAATATTTAATAAATATTTATTTTCTATTTAATGGATCGAATATTTATTTATTTATTGGAAAATAATGTAGTGATATTTATTTAATAAATAAATAATCATTATTCAAGGCCTAATAAATATTGTGGAGGAATGGAGGATCGAGTTTAATGGTTCTGTGAGAAATCATAAATATTGAATATTATTTGATTAAATAATATTTAATTTAATTCACAAGTTAAGTGCATGTTGAGAAATATTATTATTATTATTATTATTATTATTATTTGACATGGGGTTCTATGGGGATTAAATAAATAATAAAGGGCACTTGTGCAATTATTTTATTTTAACCCTAGTGATATATAAACCCAATTATATTATTTTCTAAGAGAGCCAATTTATTTTGTTTGGTTATGCACAATGGATTTGGAGAATACTCTCAAGACCTAGAGATCTCCCTTCTCCAAGAACTCTCCCAAGAGCGGAGATCAATTTTCCTCCATCTCCCACTCTCAAGTCAAAAAGAGATCCAATATAACTCTTTGGAAGCGGTTCTTGAGGTGATCAAAGGCGGATGAAGCAAGTTATAGGATCTGTCGTGCCAACACCCAGAGATTCCTATAGAGATGTTTGAAGATTTGTAGATTACATGTGGATCACCACTACAGGGAATCTACTTTGATTCCTAGAATGAAACGACTATACGACACATATCCATTGTCAGATACATCAATGAAGAAATAATTCCAACAAGGTAATTCTTTAATTAATTAAATTGATTATAAATAATATGTGATGATCCTCACTCTGGTTCCAGTGTTCTGTCTCATGTCTATATTCTTTGATTCTATTTCATAGATCACGAATTTTATCATTATGTAAATCTCATATTGATCATCGATCATTACAAAAAGTAAAGTTTGTCACACTTCTACTATACCCAAAACCTATAAGTGGTGTCAGAGTGGTCACATAATTATTTATAATTATTTAAATATCATTGATTGATTTACGCATTTTTTTAATTAGTTTTCAATTAAATTTTAATCATTCTTTTAATCCAAATTGTGAGATCTGCTTCTTCCTCCTTTATTTCTCATAGATCTAATAAAAATGATTAATTTTATGAATAAAATAAAATTAAAGAACTCATTTAGAGGTGTTGAGGATTCTGGCCAGATAACATAGGAGTAAATTCCATGTAACCAAATTTACATGGTGTGTACTTGTGTTCAATGCATCAGGAATTAATTCAGAAATTAATTTAAAGCGTGTGCATTGATGACACACAGTGCATTTATTTATTACACCGCATGTTGGCCAGGCCGAGGTGGTACATGGTCAACTAGAGTACACGCCGTGTATCCCACAAACATGGCGTGTAATCCCTTTGAGTCACAAACATGTCGTGTAACACCCCAAGCTTCTACGGTACGCTTCTCTTGGAATAATGTGATAGCGTGTGTTGTACGCAACATCGAGTTCTAACACACCACAACCAATCAAACTAGCCGTTATGAATAGTAATACCTACTTTTTGAAATTATATATATTTTATATTTCAAAATGGACTTCATTTTTGGATTCATAATATCGAAATTATCCTAAGTTGAATTTTTGGTATTTTTCTGAGAACTTCCAATTTTTATGAATAGTGAAAAATACTTAAAAATAACTTTTTTAATCAAAATAATTTATAGTGATAAATTATATTATTTAGTGGTTTTAAAGTATAATTAGAATATATTTTTACCATTTTATCCAATGGTGTTCATTATAATTAATTTCACTTTGAAATTGGACATAAACAATTATCAATCTTTTGATATATATTATTTCTTAAAAACACGTTATTTGTTGTGACAGCGGGAATTAATTATAAAATTAATTAATGCAAATTTTATGTTTGGAATTTTGTAAAATAGAAATCATTTTTGAATTTGGAATATCAATTATATCTTAGGGTGAAATTTTGGCATAGTTTTGAAAAACTTCATTTTTTGATGAATAGTGAAACCACTAAGTGGTAGTTAAAAAAACTGAATTTTTCATAAAACTTAATTTTACCGCTTCTGTGATTGGAATTTTGAAAATACGAGAGACACGGTTAATATCAAGGAGTAAAATGTGGTTCAATGAGATGAAAATAATTTTTGGTGAATAGTAACTTTTTACTTTTATTTACCACGGTTAAAAGTAAATAGGGTAATTAAGGGTAAAAATGATATTAATATTACCCTAACACATGTCCCAATTCTATTTTATAAGCTTAATTCGACCAAAAATAAACTTAGGAATAAAATATTATCATTTAGGTCCACTTGGATTAGATTAGGACATTTATTATTATTTAATTCAAAGAAGAGTTAAAAGAGTTAAAATCAAAGTTTATTTACTAAACCATTTTTAATATAGGGTTATACATAAGATAAATTCGATTGTAAATATTAATTAGAAAGATAAAACGATTTCCTACATAATGATATTTTATTTATAATTTTTAGATATTAAATAATTTAATTTATTTATGACACAATGATGATTCAATAATTACCATAATAGTGAAAAATTAAAATAATTGATATTATAAATACCAAAATAAATATAATTTGAGACTTTTAATGAATTACACTAATTTTATAGGTTAATATGACATGTTATTATTGACTTAAGTAACTTTTTTCAAAGTAATAATTCTGTTATGATTTTCACAAAAAACAATTATTGAATAGTGTGAAAATTGACATAAAAGAGTTTTTAAAAAAAATATTATATTATTAATTGATATTAAATTCCTAAAAATCTAAGGTTCGTCCAAGAGACTTATATCATGATAGTTGTATCATTAATGGACCACTTGGGGGTATATTGGATGTATATAATAAGTTTATTAACCATATAATATAAAAATACAAAGAGACATTGTAAAAGTGAAACTAATTAACTAAGAGTTAATACTTAATGATAAGGTTAATATAGTAACCCAAACCTATATAAATTATATTTTTTGAGTGGTTTTAGACCTATACCCACCTTAACCTTTAAATAATCCACTTTGGAGCCATTAGAAACCGAATATTAATTTATTATAAAATATTATTTCTAGCTTTTCCAAAGGTGCCCCTCACCCCTTTTATAAAAGGGAACTCTCCCTTATCATTAACTCGCACCTTCAAAGCCTTTTGGCTCGTCCAAACTCTGCACAAATACTCTCTAAACATCCCTCAATTCATCCTAGAGGCCTTCCTTTAGTCAGAAAGCCAACCTAATATCCCTTTTGATCAAATCAAAAGGAAGAACCTGAAGAAGAGGTAATGATTTCACCACCCTTTTCCAAGTTCCTTTCTTCTTCCACTTCTTCCTTATTTGTTATTACCATTATAAAATAATAACTCCAGTATATTATATATACTGTGATGTTATTATAAATATAGTACAACCATATTCAGTATTCTATCCATCCTTTGAATAACATGTCACCATACGTGCGTACGTACGGCTTACCGTCTCCACGTCGTGGTGTAATTATTATTCAATAAATTATTATTTGGATGGGTATAATAATGATGTGTAACTCATATAAATAATAAATATAACATGATAATGATTATGTATATATGTTATACCATCCAATTATATATTATTTTAATATCAAAAGAATGATATTGTCGCTCGTGCGTACGTACGGACTACCATCTCCACGAACGCGATAAGATTCATTCTCCATTGTATCCATTCAAGTATAATTATCATTTGATGATTAATAATAGTATCTAAGGACTTGATATCATTATGGATATGAATAATATACAACCTATCCATGAAAAACATGGTTTACGTAACAAAACATATAAAATAAAACGAGTAAGATAACACCCAAAACAACGATAATACTAAGATATTATTAACAAATCAATGTTAAAAGATCATATATGATATCATATTCTTGTATAATTTAATAAAAATTATTTCACCATTATACTGGAGGTTAACTTACCCCCAACCAAGGAAAAGTACAAGGTAAGGGTTATTTCCCAATCTCTTCATTATCCGAGGTTGTTTATACGTAATAATCTACTGGGACTTCTTTATCATCCACATCCATGTTTCTTAAAAATGTATTTCAAAACATTTTTACTATGGGTTAAATTCATTTATAACCTTGTTGACTTTTATAAGTGGTTTATAAAGGAATCTTTCCATCGTTTTCCAAACAAGTTCCTTTTTAACCTTTTTGACAGAATTAAGGTAAGAATGTTTTTTTTAACTTATACGGCGGGTGCGGCTATTTTCTGCCATTATAAAATCTTCAAATCTTCCTTTACAAGCTTATAAGAATATTTTCAAAGTAAATGTTTTATTTTATAATTATGTGACTTTTAAATGATTTCAAAAAAAAGAGATATTTCTATCAATTATATGAAAATCCAGTGCAAATGTATACGTATTTAACGCAAGCTCAAAAATGTTTTTAGAAAACCTGACTCTCGAGTGTGCTAGACAGGAAGGGATTGGGCATGAACCCATCATGGCCTGTAATTAGTCGACAAGTCTCAGAACTAGTTATTTTGTTTTCATAAGCTTGCATAATGTTTTCATAAAAACACTAGAGTATATTTGAGTAATTTTAAACGGAAGTATCTTCTAAAAAAAATTGCATCAGTAGGTCTCATGAGACAAACTAGTGTCTTGGCACAAGGCCTTGACAAAATCTTATTTCTAGTCTTGGAATGAGGTCTTGGCTATGTGGTTATGATAGTCTGGAATTATGCATTCCATCATTATGAAAGTGGTTATTGATATTGCATGTGATTATTCCATTAGTAGAATATCTATGTCAATAAGTAAATGGAATTATTTCATTTTATTTTTGCCATACTATGTTGAAGTTCAAGTTTAAAAGGCTTTTGTTTTAGTTATACATTTCCTTAAATGTTTATTCTTATTTATGAAATTTTCCTCTATATTGTTATCCTTACTAGGCATTTGAGCTCACCCCTTTTCTATGTTTTATTTTTTCCAGGATGTGAAGAAGTAAATTATGAATGACCTACAGGGATATTATGAGGGGATAATAGTGTGGAATATGGATAAAATATGTTGTTGTAGTAGTTTTTCACTTTATGATGTAATGTAAAACTTTATTAATATATCTAGTATTTCCAAGGCTACTAAACCAATCGGTCTTTCGAGATTTGATCTTTCTTGTGATCATGCAAATGTTATGTAATAATGCACCGACTCTGGGTAACTGGGGTTGGGGCGTTACATGTCATGTATTACTATACATGGCATACCATACTGGTGATTATGTAACTCTGATATCACACGTCGTGTAGTCACTTATACATGTTGTGTACTCTAATTTTCTAAGGCATAGTTTACATGGAATGTGCCTAGGATAGACTGTGAGAGGTGTACACGTCATGTATCTTGCCTATACATGCTATGTACTTATACCAAATTACACGGATTTAAAATTTATTTATTATACTGTGTAAACCTTGTCGACATGTTCTTGTGTGTGGCTATTAAGTTGATAGGACACACCATGTGATAGGTTTTAATATATATATATATATATATATGTTTAATTAGTATCTTCATAATATTCAGATTTTCATGTCATGTATGAGTCATATTACAGTTGTTACTCTGCGTTCATTAAAGCATAACATGTGATCGAAAAATCATGTAATTCATGTAATCATTAAGTTGATAATACACATCATTAAAGTACGTGATAAGTTGTGTATTCAATATATCATAAGAGTAAATTTTATATGAATATAATACATGTTGGGTAGATTTGGATGGGTATTCACTATGTTGCCTCCAAGGTACATTTATGTACACCATTAATTTTAAATAAATTTATTTAATTTGTGTAAAATTATAATGTATGAGAATCTCAATGAAATTTGGATGAAAATTAAGATAAAATAATTTATTAATTAAAGATGATAATTAATTGATTTGAGCGTTATTTATCTTAAATAATAATGATTAAGAATTGAATGTATGTTTTATTAAATGCATAATTTGTTGCATGCATGTGGAAGATCATGAGCATAGACTATACCTTTGTATGTGATTGGTTTTATTTAATTTATTATTAAATTAAATTTTTGGTTTTTTTTCTTCTCTCCTCTTATTATGTAAGGTTCTGTGCGCCCATGGTTTCTTTTATGTAAACCTTTTTCCCCTCCCCTGCATGTGAGTAAAAGCATAAGTAATGGATGGAGCTCTCAAGATAGTGGATACAGTTCAAGTTTGGAGCTGAGGTGAAACCAATCCAAGAGATATATATAGGTGGATAGGTGGAAAGTTGTAACACAAACCTTTATTAGTCCAAGGTGTTTTTCCCCTAGGTCAATGGTTAGTTTATCAACTTTTAGATAAACTAACCATTAGTAAAAGCTCATGATCATGCTGCTTTATTATTTTATTTCTGTCAAGTTTCATGGTTATTTCATTATGAATACTTTGTCACAAACACATGAATTAATGAAATTAATGAGCATGAAATATAGAACTAAAATAAATTGGATTATACATAAATATTATCTAATACATGGTTAATCACTTAAGTAAATCCAATTAATATTAACAATCATTTAATAAAGATAATAATTGGAAATTTATGCATAAAAGGATCAAATCCCTTAATTATATATATTAAGTCAGTATAGTCTTCCACTACTTTAGTTAAAATAAAAACATATTTCAAATTTCCTGACTAGTCAAAGTTGGGGTGTTTTCATTTATCAGGGAATTATAACTTGAAGTTTTGGGTTGACTTAACTTAGTTCACATCAAGGGTTGGATGTCAAAGAAGGACTTGGTGTAACTGAGAGGAAAAGGTTAAAGAAATCCAATTTAAGGATTTCAGGATTGGGGAGTCCACTTAACATATCAAAGAACTGTGAGTTAATGTAGTTGGCATTTGTAATACCTACCTAAAAACATTCAAGTTTCTTGACCAACCAAATTTAGGGTAATGAAAAGGAGAATGTGGATCCTTTCTACTTTAATGTCCAAGAAATAGGATATTCTGAAGCCAATGGTGAGGGATATTGGGTTTTGATAAAATAGTGGGAGATTAATAAATATAATATTTGTTATTTTTCTAATTTTTTCAGATAAAGTACTAAAATTATGCTCATATTATTTTGTATAAACAACATTAAAATGACTTTAAACATATCATTTCAATCCTTACTTGAGAAGTATAACCTTCTCACCAACACAAATTTTCAAGAATAGAAATGGTGCTTACACATTATCCTTCACCATGAAAGGAAATTGTATGTGCTAGAAGAGATTATTCCTGATGTAACTAGTAATGAGGAAAGTAGTGAAGAGTTATAAATATACGAGAAACATTTGAATGATTCCTCATATGTCCAATGTTTCATGCTATCATCCATGTCTAATGAGATTTTAAAGCAACATGAGGACATGGGTGTGTATAGCATGATGTCTCACCTTCTGGATCTCTATCAAGAGAAGGAAAGACAAGATAGGTACGAGATCTCCAATGCATTGTTTACAACTAATCTTGGAGAGTTTGTGCCAGTTGGACCTCATGCAGTCAAGATTATTGGCTACATTGAACGCTTATACATATTAGGGATTAAATTCTCAGATGATTTGTGTACATATCTCATACTTTCATCACTTCCCAATACCTTATCCAGTTTTATTATTAATTACAATATGATTAATAATGAGAAGAGTCTTTCAGAGCTTCTTACTTTGATTCTCCAAGTGGATAACGATATGGTATGTGATAAACCCATGTTCTTTATGGTGAACAAGAAAATGAAGAACAAGGTAAAGGGGTCCATGAATCATAACAAGTCTACAGATCCCGAGCACCGTCCTTCCAAGAAGAGGAAGATCTAGAGTTAGGACAAGGAAAAGGTGGAAGTTTGTTTTGAATGTGTCAAGAAAGTCCACTAGAAGAGGAACTGCAACCAAAAGAAAGGGGAAGCTAAAATTTCATTCGTTGTCAAGTGTAATCTTCAATATCTACACATTGTGTATTAAATACATCTTATGGTGCTCACATCTATATCCAAATGTAGGAACTAAGTAGATTTCAAAAGATTTATAGAGGAGAGGTGGATCTAAGTGTTATTAATGGAGTGAGTCTGAGCGCCCTATCCATTGGTGACTACCACCTTTCATTTCCAATGCGAATGATTTTGGTTTTAAAATATTGTTATTATGTACCGATGGTTACTAAGAACATAATTTTTGTATCATGCCTAGATGAAGATGGGTTTTATTTTCAAGTTTAGAAATAATTTTTTTTCTTCTATAAGGATAACATATGTAATGTTATGACACATTTAACTAATGGTATTTATGTATTAAATTACAAAAAACAAATATTGGAAATTGATAACGAATCATGTTCACGCTATTCAAATAACACCCAACTATGGTATCACCGTCTTGGTCATGTAAATGAGAATAATTTGAAAAATCTCTATAAAGATAGTTATTTAGACTCATATGAGCTAAAACTACTTGAAATATGTCATGATTTTTTACAAGAAAAAATGACCAGACCTTCATTTAGTAGACATGGTGAAAGGGCCTTAGAGATTATAGGATTAGTACACACTGATGTGTGTGGATGGTTTATAGTAGAAGCTAGAGGTGGGTATTCTTACTTCATAACTTTTACTAATGACTTGAGTAGATTTGGATATGTCTACTTAATGAGGTATAAGTCTGAGTCATTTGAGAAATTCAAGGAATTGAATAATGAAGTAGAGAATCAACTTGGAGAGAAGATAAAAAAGATTCAATCGGATCGAGGTGGTGAATATTTTAACCAAAATTCCATCGACTTTCTATGGGAGTTTTCTATTCTATCTCAACTCACAACACCTTATACACCACAGTAGAATGGTGTTAATGAAATGAGAAATTGTACCTTTTTAGACATGGTAAGTCCAATGGTTATTCATGTAGATCTTTCATTATCCTTTTGGGGATATGCATTACAAGTTGCAGCATACACATTAAAATGAGTACCAACTAAAGTGAAAAATGGAATTCCTTTCAAGTTATGTAGTGAAAAGAACCCCATTTTATCATATACAAATGTATGGGGTTGTGAGGCATTTGTTAAGGCATTCTTAGGCAATAAACTAGAACCCTGGGGCACAAAGTGTGTCTTTATAGGTTATCCTAAGGAAACAAAGAAATACTACCTATACAACCCCTTAGACAAGAAAGTGACTATCGAAAAACAATTTGTCTTTCTTGAGAGGGATCACATCCTCAAAAATGATAGTGGGGTCAAGATTTACTTCGATGAAGTTGATGCTCAAGATACACAAGAGTTAGTATAGGAACATATTCCATAGGTCCCCATGGAAGAAGTAGTTCCTGAAATAAAATTAGTGCTTATAAGTGCAAGAGAGGTAACAGAACCAGATAAATATGGTTTTCTAGTCACTGAAGATAATGACTCGTTATTAGTTGACAGTGATGAACCTATCTCCTACAAAGAGTTACTAGAGAGCTCAGAATATAAAATATGGAAAGAAGCTATGAATTGTGAAATAGATTCCATATATTAGAACCAAGTTTGGGTTTTGGTCGATGTTCCAGTTGATGTAAATCTCGTTGGATAAAAATGGGTATTCAAGAGGAAACTAGACATGGAAGGTAAAGTAAATATCTATAAAGCAAGGCTAGTGGATAAAGGTTTTAAAGTCAATGGATTTACTATGATGAAACATTTTCACTAGTTTCCATGTTTAAATACATCATAATTCTACTTTCTATAATAGCTCACCATTACTATAATATTTATAATATGGATTTCAAAACTGTATTCCTTAATGGGAACCTTTAGGAATATGTCTATATGGCACAAACAGAATAGTTTATGACTTTAGGTGATGCCAAAAGGTTTTACAAGTTATATATATTAATTTATGGATTGAATCAATTATCCAGGTCATGGAACATTCGATTTAATGAATCCATAAAATAATTTAGTTTCATTAAGAAATAATGTGAGTTGTGTGTTTACAAGAGGTTTCATGGGAATTCGTTCGTTATCCTAGTAGTATATGATGATGACATATTACTTATTGGAAATGACATACCAGTATTATAGTCTGTTAAAAACTGGTTAAATAAATTTTTCTTCATGAAGGACTTAGGTGAAGCATCCTATATTCTAGGGACCAAGATCATTCATGATAGATCCAAGAGGATTCTTGGACTAAGTCGAAGTACATATATTAACCAGATTCTAAAGATATTTAGTATGGAATAATCCAAGAGGGGGTTGGTTCCAGTGTCACTTGGTTTACATATTTCTAAGAAAATGTGTCCTGGAACACAACATGAGAAATAGAGAATGAGTAAGATCTCATACGCTTCAGCAATATGATTAATCATATATGTCATGTTATGTACTAGACTTGATTTTTCCTATGCATTGATAATAGTAGAAAGATATCAAGTTGATTAAGGAGAACAACATTGTTTTGTTGTTAAGGCTATCCTTAAGTATTTGAGAAGAACTAAGGATGTGTTCATGGTGTATGGAGGATACGAGGAGCTAGTCATTAGGGGTTATATTGATTCTAGTTTTCATACAGATTAGAATGATCTAAAGTCACAGTTAGGATATATTTTCTTTCTCAATAGAGGAGTTGTGAGCTGGAAGAGTTAAAAGTAGCCAATTTTCATTGATTGTGCAGTGGAGTCTAAGTATATAGCAGCTTCTGATGTAGTCAAGGAATACATTTGGATACATAACTTTGTTTAGGATCTTGATTTGGTACTTAATAGTAAAGACCCTATCACATTGTATTGTGATAATACTGAAGTGGTGGATCTTGCAAAAGAGCCAAGGTCACACCAACGAACAAAGAATATAATCTAAAAGTATCACCTATTGAGGTATTTTTATCAGAGGGTTGAAGTTTTTGTATGTAAGGTTCCTATAGAAGATAACGTGGTAGACCCCTTGACTAAAGACCTATCTCAGTAGAAACATGAGTATCATGTGAGAGCTAGCGGACAAAAGGTTGTTAGATGTTGGATCTAGTGAAATTGGGGGTCTATTGGTGTCGGTCCTCTAGAACCAACTTCTGTGTACTTTATGATAACATGTATTCGTATTTTTGAATATTAATAAACTTATTATCACATCATGATTGTTCTTCTGTGTAACATAGTATGTAATAATGTTTCAAGAGTAGTTTTGTACTAAAAGGTTGTAGTAGTTCCCCGCTATGATGAGAACCCAGAAGTACCATGCGACTATTCTTAAATATATTTTCAATAGTCGGATGATATCATTTTAGGGACACAAATGATATAAGCAATCATGGGTGGATACTTATAGGACTTTGAGGCACCTTTTCATGGTGTATTCCCTTGGTAATATCTAGTATAGGATATTATAATAAAGAGACTCGCTGGTAGGAAATCCACATTTATATGTGTCATTGGATGTTCCTATATGCAGATGTGTGTATTGATCCTTAGACTTTAAGATTATTATTAATGAGTATTATGAGTTGTGTACTTTGATTTATTAACAAAAACTGTGATGACAGATGTTCACGGTGAGGTAGGATATGTTGGGTGCTTCACGAGTAATATTGCATTAATGAATAATGTGAGAAAGGATTTGTCCCTTATATTCTTTAATATAAGTTGATATCTTGGGCCCTTTAATAGAAATGATATATCCCAAATTAATCCATGGACATGGTGTTCTATAGGAAATTTCAATTTCTGGGAAGTCAAAGAAAGAGACATGAGCATATAGGTTGATGGAACTAGCATACAACCTGCTTGATTTGAGATATCATGATAAAGGGATTATATTACATAGTTAGCATTCATATGAGGTATTATGTCATTGTAGAATTAACTTCTTTATCTATGATTGTCTTGGCATGTTGCTAGATGTTAACCTTGGACTTTAGGTTGTTTCGCCTAATGCCACTGAGAAAGAGGCCTAGAGGGTCACACACTAAGTGTATTTAGATTCTCAGTTAGATAATATATTATTATTTATTATTTAACAAGTTGAATAAATATTATTTCCATACATAGTTTAATAATTATTCATGTTTTGTTGATCGCGTATATTTCATCATCAGTTATTCAAGAGAATATAATGTGAGCAGAATATTCAATAAATATTTATTTGTTATTTAGTGAATAGAATATTTATTTATTTATTATTGAATAATATAGTGATATTTATTTAATAAATAAATAGTCATTATTCAAGGCTCGATAAATATTGTGGAGGAATGGTGGACTGATTTTAATGGTCCGATGAGGAATAATAAATATTGAATATTATTTTATTAAATAATATTTAATTTAATTTTCAAGTTAAGTGCATATCGAGAAATAATATTATTATTATTATTATTTGACATGGGGTTCTGCAAGGATTAAATAAATAATAAAGTGCACTTATGCAATTATTTTATTTTAACCCTAGCGATATATAAATGCAATTATATTATTTTCTAAGAGAGCCAATTTATTTTGTTTGGTTATGCACAATAGATTTGGAGAATCCTCCCAAGACCTAGAGATCTCCCTTCTCTAAGAATGCTCCCAAGAATAGAGAGAGATCTTCCTCCACCTCCCACTCTCAAGTCAAAAGATATCTAGGAGAACGCTTTGGAAATAGTTCTCGATGCGATCAAAGGCGGACAATACAAGCGATTGGATATGCCATGCTATCACCTAGAGATTCTTATGATGATGTTTGGAGATTTTTGGATCACATGTGGATCACTGCTAGAGGAAATCTACTTTGATTACCACAATGCAACGACCATACAACACAGATCTATTGTCAGATCCATCAAAGAAGAAATAATTCCAACAAGATAATTCTTTAATCAATTAAATTGATTATAAATAATATGTGATGATCCTCTCTCTAGTTTTGGCATTCTATCACTTGTCTATTTTCTTTGATTCAATTCCATAGATCATGATGTTTATCATTTTGTAAATCTCAGATTGATCATCAATCATGACAAAAAGAAAATTTAGGAATGACCCATCACACGCTTCCACTATGCCCAGAACCTATATTTAGGTCTTAGATCCAGCAAACAAGAATTGTTAAATTTTCCTACTAGTGACTAAAACAATTGTAGGGTCAAATGAAAATTTAATCGAGGATGGCCCTTTCATTAATAGATTACAATCATTTCATGGTGGTCCCAATATAGTAAATGACTTGTATATTAGAGGGGACCACAAAGAGGGTATTTGGATTCTTGATAGTGGATCCAAATACCTTCAACCTTTAAATAAAATAAAGAGAGTTAAATAATTAGGTTAAAGTGTTTTTTAATATACTATACTTTTTCTCATAATATTATATGTTCTCTACTGTATTTATGTAATATAAATCAAATGGTTAACTACTCATATAGGAAATGACTTTTTCACATGATTATATGATTTTATTCATTTATTAATAACTTTTTATACTCCATTTAATAAATTTCATGTAAAAGTGCATAATTGGTGTGAGATACTCATGTTTTAATACTAAATATAATTTTTGAGCATTATTTGAAGTAGTACAATTGATTTAGTTTACTATTTTAATTATAAATCACACCATGATTATCCAAATTTCATAGTTATTATTTTTTAGGATTCCTTATTCACTTTCCAACATATCATTAGAAGTAATCATTGTCCAATTCTACCATTTGAAGGGTCATGTTGATCACACAAGAAGGCCCACATAATTTGTGAAGAAAATGAATCAGCCATGAAGATTGAATTACTAGGATCAATCTAGAAGTAAAAAAACTTTTATTATCCACAAAAATTATGGGGACTATACCATTCATATTTTATAAAAATTTCAAGTCCCAACTATACTAAAAAGGGGCCCAAATGATGCACTTAAATCCATCCCACCATTCTGTTTGGGGATTAAAATCATCACACAAATATTGACATTTCTCCTGATAGAGACATCCATTAAAGATAAAATTTTGCAGTGTGAAAGAAGAGATATAGTTGGACGACTTTTTTAAGTAAGTTTTAGGATTTTAGGGTATCTTCCTATTCAAAAACTCATTCACATTTTTTACTTGAAAAAGTATGGATTGAAATGGACAGATTAAAATTGTTCAATCAAACCATCATAACTTTGGATTATTAAGTCCAATGGCCTCCAAGTTTTCAGAGTATACAGAAAACATGTATGTATACAACTTTTAAGAAGAATATATTTAAATATTATTCTGTTTGTATGGTCCGATATTCAAGCCAAGTGGAGGGGCAGATTTGGAATGCAAACAGTCCACCACCATTGGGCTATAAATACATCCCTCTCTTCTCCTTACAAGGGGTTGGAATTTAAGAAGATAGGATCATAAATTGGCATGAAAAAATCTTTTACAAAGTCTTGGGAGGACCTTCCATACTCAATTTTTTACTTGATATACCCTTCCTCCTCTATTTTCTTTCATATTCTTTTGTTTTCTTTTCATTTGTAATCGTATGAGTTGTTTTCAATTTCATTCCAATTTTAATGAAAGTTTATTATTAGTATTATATTTTAATTATATACTCTCTGTTATTAAATATTAATGGTCTTAAAATAGTTTAAATCAAGTTAAAACCCCTTCCCTTATTTCGTTTTCTCATTCAATCTAAAGTCTTATTTTAATTCTCATCATTGTTTGTGTGTGTGTGTTTGACGCACAACTCTTTTCTTATCCCATTATTTTCATTATATTTATAATTAATCACCATAAAAACATATTACCAAATTAATAACCATATTAATGGATGAGTAAATATACCATTTGGGTGAGTCATTATTTGGGTATGTTAAGTGATTGAGAGCTTTTTCTCGATGAATATTCTTTAAATTAACATTATGTATGTTAAACATAAAATGTCATGGATTAATGACATGATTTGTTTAAAATGTGGTTTCCATGGATTATTAAAACCATAAATACACTACCATAAACAATATATGATTAATATTAGAAACCTAAGTTAATTTAAGGCTTGGATTAAAGCCTTAACACTTGGGAATTCCAATCAAAGTCATCTTGTGAAGTGGGTGTACCACTACTGGAAATATAGACAATACCAATGGTTCAAAACCGTTGGTATAGGCTGGAAAACCATTGGAATAAGATATACCAATGGTTTCCCAAACCGTAGGGAAGTAAGGCATTGGGAAAGCCCTTTACCAACGGTTTAAGGAAAACCGTTGGCAAAAGGTGGTGGAAGTTTTAATTTTCCAACGGTTCCTCTAAACCGTTGGCAAAAGGATTTACCAACGGTTTAAAACTGTTGGGAAATTCATATTTTTGAGCTTATACCAACGGTTTTGAACCGTTGGTATAGCTTTTTACCAACGGTTTAGATAAACTGTTGGTATATATTCATATATTCTCAAAGAACCGTTGGTATATCTTTTTACCAATGGTTTAGATAAACCGTTGGTATATATTCATATATGCTCAAAGTATACCAATGGTTCTAAACCGTTGGTATTGGGTATTTTCACAAAAAACTAGTAGCCTGCATACAGCTGCCTCCCCTTGATACACCTGCATAAAAAACATCACAAATAACATCTAGAAATATACTTCAAACACCACAAAAAACATTGGAAATAGCACAAAAAAACACATAAAAACATCACTCTTCCAACCATGCCATGTACTACAATTCCCCATTTCAATCTTCATATGACAACAACTATTCCAATTAACCTATTTCAATTTATTGGGTTCACACATATCAATTTTTTCTTACTCAAAAAGGTGATGATTATGATAGAAATTGGTGCATGAGGGGTATGTGTGATAAAGTGAATTAACAATGTGGTTAATATTTGTGCATCATCTAGAGTGATGCATGACTTGCATTGAATGTGATGTGGGGGGATGTCCAGAGAGGGGAGGGGGTTGTCCAGGAAGAGGGGAGGGGAGATTTCCAAGGAGCGAGTATGGGGGTCATGGAGAATGTGAAACAATGATTTGTATTCAAATTATAGAATATCATCACATGAATTTGATGAGCATGAGCTAATAAGCTTACCAAGTCATTCATATAGTTCAGGACATACAAAAATGGAATAATCCCAAATAACATTGCATGATCAAAGAAATAAAAAAAGGCATGTGAAACCAACATGCCTACATTTACATATCATCCATGAGGTATAACATTTAATAAAATTTTAATATAATTATACATAAGGCATTGGAGTCTCATTTACTTGCATACACAGTGGTACAAAAGGAAAATGTTATTCATGTTCAGGGGGCTGTCCTGGGTCCAAGGAGGAGGGTGGGGGCTGTCCAGGGTCTAGGAAGGGGGGTGGGGGGGATGTCCAGGGTTGTCTGTTCACGTCACATTTGACTCATGGATCGTTGTCCTTAAGTTTCAACAGAATTTGAATGCGTTTGGTCAGTTTGTCGTATGTCAGTTGTTGATTTCACTTAAAATTAAGTCCATTTTTAACAAAACAGAGGCACTTTGAGTGGTTTCGGCCGCACCAGGCCTCGTATTGAGGTAGGGTTGACTCGAACACATCACATATGAGACATGGATCATTGTTCAAAAGTATCAACCCAATCAGAAGTCGTTTGATCGGTTTGGCGTATGTACATAAAATATTGTCCATTTTAAACAAAATACATACACATGGAGTGATACCGGCCACAATGCACTTTGGATTGAGCCAGGGTTGACTCGTACACATAACATATAACCCATGGATCGTTTTCCTAAAGTTTCAACACAATCCAAAGCTGTTTGGTCGGTTTCCCGTATGTTAGTTGTTGATTTCACTTAAAAATAAGTCCATTTTGAACAAAAGAGAGGAAGTTTGAGTGGTCCCGGCCACAACACGCCTCGGATAGAGGTTAAGTTGACTCGTAAACATCAAATTTGACCCATGGATTGTTTTCCTTAAGTTTTAACATAATCCGAATGTGTTTGGTCGGTTTGTCGTATGTCAGTTGTTGATTTCACTTAAAATTAAGTCGATTTTTAACAAAACAGAGGCACTTTGAGTGGTGTCGGCCACACAGGGCCTCGGATTGAGGCAGGGTTGACTCGTACACATCACATATGAGTCATGGATCATTGTTCAAAATTATCAATACAATCAGAAGCCATTTGATTGGTTTGGAGTATGTACGTAAAATATTGTCCATTATAAACAAAATACATACACTTGGAGTGATACCGGCCACACCGCACTTCATATTGAGCCGGGGTTGACTCTTACACATTAAATATAACCCATGGATCATTTTTCTAAAGTTTCAATACAATCCTAAGGCGTTTGGTCAGTTTCCTGTATGTCAGTTGTTGATTTCACTTAAAAATAAGTCCATTTTGAACAAAAGAGAGGGAGTTTGAGTGGTCCCGGGCACACCGTGCCTCAGATTGAGGAGAAGTTGACTCTTACACATCAAATTTGACCCATGGATCATTTTCCTTAAGTTTAAACAGAATACAAATGCGTTTGGTCAGTTTGTCGTATGTCATTTGTTGATTTCACTTAAAATTAAGTCCATTTTTAAAAAAACAGAGGCACTTTGAGTGGTGTCGGCCACACCGGGACTCGTATTTAGCCGGGGTTGACTTTTACACATCACATATGAGTCATGTATCATTGTGAAAAAGTATCAACACAATCAGAAGCCGTTTGATCGGTTTGACGTATGTACGTAAAATATTTTCCATTTTAAACAAAAGAGGGACAGTTTGGATGGTTCCAGCCACACCGCACCTCGGATTGAGGAAGGGTTGACTCGTACACGTCACATATGATCCATGGATCGTTTTAATAAATTTTCAATAGATTCATAAATCATTTGGTCGGTTTTTCGTATGCCAGTTGTTGTTTTCACTTAAAATTAAAGTCATTTTGAACAAAAGAGAGACATTTTGAATGGTACCGTCCACACCGCGCCTCAGATTAAGGTAGGGTTGACTCGTAAACGTCACATATGACCCATGTATTGTTTTCCTATAGTATAAATAGAATCTGAATGCGTTTGGTCAGTTTACTGTATGTCAGTTGTTGATTTCACTTAAAATCAAGTCCATTTTTAACAAAACAGAGGCATTTTGAGTGGTGTCGGCCACACCGAGCCTCGTTTTGAGGCAGGGTTTACTCGTACACATCACATTTGACTCATGGATTGTTTTCCTTAAGTTTAAATATAATCCGAATGCGTTTGGTCAGTTTTCCATATGTCAGTTGTTGATTTCACTTAAAATCAAGTCCATTTTTAACAAAACAGAGGCACTTTGAGTGGTGTCGGCCACACCGGGCCTCTAATTGAGGCAGGGTTGAATCTTACACATCACATATGAGTTATGGATTGTTGTGAAAAAGTATCAACACAATCATAATCTGTTTTATTGGTTTGGCGTATGTACGTAAAATATTGTCCATTTTAAACAAAAGAGGGAAAGTTTGGGTGGTTTCGGCCACACCATGCCTTGTATTGAGGAGGGGTTGACTCGTACATGTCACATATGACCCATGGATCATTTTACTAAAGTTTCAACAGATTTGGAACGCATTTGGTCAGTTTTTTGTATTCCAGTTGTTGTTTTCACTTAAAATTAAAGTCATTTTGAACAAAAAAGAGACATTTTGAATGGTACCGTCCACACCGCGCCTCGGATTGAGGTGGGGTTGACTTGTACACGTCACATATGACCCATGGATCATTTTCCTATAGTATCAATAGAATACGAATGTGTTTGGTCAGTTTACCGTATGTCAGTTGTTGATTTTACTTAAAATTAAGTCCATTTTTAACAAAACAGAGGCATTTTGAGTGGTGTCGGCCACACCGAGCCTCGTATTGAGGCGAGGTTGACTCGTACACGTCACATTCAGGGGGTGTCCGGGGGGATTTCCGGGTTCCAGGGAGGAGGGTGGGGTGGATGTTCGGGGGGCTGTCTGGGGACCGAGGAGGAGCATCGGGGGCTGTCCGGGGTCCAAGGAGGAGGGTGAGGGGGGCTGTCTAGGGGATGTCTGGGGGCTGTCCGGGGACCATGGAGGAGGGTGGAGGGGCTATTTGGGGGGATGTCTAGGGGGCAGTCCGGAGACCAAAGAGGAGGGTGGGGGGCTATCAGGGGGTATGTCCGGGGTCCAGGGAGGAGGATGACATGTCAGTGGGAGGGGAAGGGTCTAGTCGGGTACGCGGAGATTCTTGTCTACCTCCGGTACGAACCTTTCTCGTACCATCGACCTAATAACTGAAAGAATGGAATAATGAAAAGTGCACATACTTATGTACCTATAAAATCTACACATAGATAGCACATAGCCACATCATGTCATAAAAAATAACACCAAGGATCAGACAAAATAGAAGCAGTCATGCAGAGTAATGACAAGTGCACATACAGATCAGAAGCAGCTAAAATATTGTTGCATACATGCCATGATTATTTCCTAAAACAAAGTAAAAAAAGCAAAATGATGAAACTCTAGAATAAGGGTTTCCTCCCAGGAAGCGCTAAGTTTTACGTCTTCATCCAAATGGATGGACACTGGTCAATCGTCTTGGTCCATCAAATAATAACTCCTCTGCCTCTTACAAGAACTGGTGGTCGTGTCATCAAGCTCACATGGACTCTTAGTGGGATTGATCACTTCAGGAGTGTAACGGGCGTGAATATGGTGTGGAAGTAAGAGAATCTGGCGCTCGTCATCAGCCAGACGCTTAGTGGGATTGATCACTTCAGGAGCATAGCGGGCGTGAATCTATTGTGGAAGTAAGAGAATCTGGCACTCGTCATCAGCCAGACGCTGAGTCACCCGTCGTACGAGGTCATATGGAGACGGGACGTGCACATCGATAATCATGGAATAGAAAGACAAGCTAGACATTGTTGGTTAAGCTGTATCCACAAATAGATTAATTTTTATATATTATAACCTTTATAAATGTTTGTCCCATTTTTACAAACAATTGATGTGTGAAAATTGTGAAAAATAACTTATCAGATATATAAAAATGGATTTACTCATGGACATGATGCATAATATCTCAAATATTCCTCATTGGATCCCAATTTGAAATTTTAATCCATTATCAAATGTCTTATATCAATTTATTTTTATTTGGATCCTTAAGGTTGAGCGCTTTTTGTAAAATCTATCCAAGGGAGGATAGACTAGTGACTTGGCATACAATTGGATGCTATGTGGTGAAAACCACATTATAATAATTGTTTAGGATATTATTGAGGTGGTTTGAGGATCAAATCTATCTTTTTAGAGAAAATCCAGCATGTCCAAGTTTGGTGGTCAAATTTTTGAAGTGGGGGGGTATTTGGTGGTTGAGGAGGGGGTAAGGGGGATGTCCAAGGTCTAGGAGTAGGGGTGGGGGCTGTCCAGGGTCCAAGAAGGGGGGTGGGGGCTGTCCAGGGTCAAGGAGAAGGGGAGAAGGGGCTGTCCATGGTCCAGGAAGGAGGGGGGCTGTCCAGGGTCCATCGAGGAGGGGGGCTATCCAGGGTCCAGGGTGGAGGGTGGGGGGCTTCCTAGGGTCCAGGAAGGAGGGGGGCTATACAAGGTCCTGGGAGGAGGGTGGAGGGGGGTTGTCCAGGGTCCAGGAGGGGGGATGTCCAAGTTTCAGGAAAGAGTGGGGGCAGGCTGTCCAAGTTCCAGGAGGGGGGGACTATCCAGGGTCCAAGAGGGGGGGTGTCCAGGGTCCATGAGGAGTGGGGGCTCTGTTAAAGGGAGGAAATCCCCAAATAATTCATTGAAAATTAACTAAACTTAATCCAAAAAACATCACAATTCCAATCCATAACCCAACCAACATCCAATTCATCCTTAATATCACTAACCTTCGCATGCCATAAACAACACAACCTAGTTTATACCAAATTAAAACAGAAAACAAAAATAATAGATGAAAAACATTAAAACTAAGGTAGTACTTACATATTTAGAGTGTAGAACTACAAAATTGTTTGATTTAAGATGGATCTATGAGTGGAATAAGTTTTTGAGTCTTTGTATAGAGAGATCCCTCACGTTTAGGTCAAATCAAAATAGAAAATAAAAAAAATAGATGAAGAACATTATAATTGAGGTAGAACTTACAGATTTGAAGTGTAGAACAGAAAAATTGTTTGATTGAAGAGTATGGATGGAGTTTTAGAGACTTGGTAACAAGAGAGCGTTGGGAGAGCTTCAATTTTAGGGCTGCAGTCGGGCGAATAGAGAATTGGGGGAGAATTGGGGGCTCTGTGTATGTGGAGTAACTTTTCCCCAATGGTTTTAAAAAACCGTTGGGAAAACTATGCTTTACCAACGGTTCACTAAAATCGTTGGTAAAGGTGGTTGAATTGGGATATATCCCAATGGTTTTATCAAACTATTGGAAAAAATGGTTTCTATTGGGAGATATCCCAACGGTTTGATAAAACCGTTGGGAAAAAGGTGTTTACTCCACATATACCAAAGGTTTTCTATAACCGTTGGCATCAAAGTATCAAAGTGTTGGTATAGCACTCCATTCCAGTAATATTTATCAAATTTTTAAATCAAACATCAACCATCAATCAATTCATTTAAGCTCTGCAAAAAAATCCCCCAATCAAAATACAATCAATTAAAAACAATCGACTATAAAAAGTATCATCACTGAGGATTTGAACTGAGTGCTGCTATACACATTAGCAGAGCACAAAAACCTTGAAAATTCAATAGGAAACAATTTTTTATGATTAAAATGGCACTGTTTCTGGGGATGGTGCATTAAGTAGTCGTTAGTTTTTTCTTATTGTAAAAAAACAAAAAAATGAAAAAAAATTGAAAAAAAACACAAAGAAAAACATGTCTTCCTCATCCTTCCAAATTTTCTATGAATACCCCGTAGCCTCCCAAACAATCCATTGGATATTTTTGACCTTGAAATAGAGATAAATATTCTCCAACTTAGGAGGAACATAAGATATATTCAAATAATTCAAGAACGGGTCCTTGTACAACCAATTTAATTAGATATGGCTAATCCTATGGAACAAACCCTTAAATAACTTGTTGACCCTGATATGAATTACCAACCCCTTGGTATTCAATATCCAAACATGGAGGTTGACTTTGAACTAAAATTGGGTATGATTCATCTTCAACCTCATTTACATGGGCTAGCTGGTGAGGATCCACATCTTTATCTTAAATAGTTCCAAGTGGTGTGCTCTACCATGAAGCCTTAAGGGTTTATGAGGAACAAATAAAACTCTAAGCATTCATTTTCTCCCTAGATGATACTATTAATTCATGTCTCTACTACCTCCCTCCTGGTTCTATAACCACATGGAATTACATGAAGTGAATTTTCTTAGAAAATTTCTTTCCTACTTCTCGTACTGCTTCTATCTGAAAGGAAATAAGTGGTATTCATCAATTCCCAAATGAGTCACTCCATGAATACTGGGAGAGGTTCAAAAAACTCATGGAAACCTGTCCACACCATCAAATCCCTAACCAAATCTTGATATAATACTTCTATGAGGGGTTATTGGCTATGGACAGAACTCTCATTGATTCCGCAAGTGGTAGGGCTCTTATTGATAAAAATCCCACAGCTGTAAGAGATCTCATAAGCAACATGGATGAAAACGCACAACAATTCCATACTCAAGAACATGCTCAAGTCAAAAAAGTTCAAGAGAATCAATCTATATATACAAATAAGATGAATGAGTGGATGAGCGAACTTACAGGTCTTGTGCGACAACTAGTGGTGGCTGCCAAAGCCCCAACCTCATCTTCTCCACAATATCTATTCCCTAGGCCTATTAATAATTGTGGAATTTGTATCTCACCCACTCATCCAACTAACACATGTACACAACTTCAAGAGGAACCATTTGATTCATTCGGACCAATGGAGCTCAATTCATCATATGCTCAGAGGAACACCAACCCCCAAAAATCAGGTCATTTCATTAGAAACTTCATCCAACCCCACTCTGAGCCCTTCACTTGTAACTTTAACCCAGGCTTGAGGTATGGTAATCCCATTTCTCATCCCCTTCAATTTAATCCTCAAAATACAAACCAATTCCAATATGGTCAAGGTGGTGGTAACTTCCAACAACCTTATCCTTTTATTCCTCAACCTTAATAGATCAATCCTCCACTTTCTCTTCCTAGATTACACTATCTTAATGAGCCTTACCAATTCTCAACCCAATACAAGCACTTTCCCAAGAACCAAAATCAAGGCAATCCCAATATGGGACAAGTCTCTTCTTACAAGCAACCATGGGAAAGTGAAATGGAAGATCTTTCCTCCTTCACATGTTCCATCCTTAAAAATATTGAAACCCAAATTGGTCAAATTTCATCCCACCTAATCCAACAACAATAATAAAATTCTTCTCAACTCCCATCTCAACCATTACCCAACCCCAAGGGTAATGTAAGTGCAATTGCACTTAGATTGGGAACGAAAATTGATATTCCTCATGATGAGTCCTCCAACTCCCCTTTAAATGTTAACATAGAAAATGAAATGAAAAATAAATTATAAAAGGAACCTAAATACATTCCCTCACCTCCTTCCATTCCACTTAGTAACCCAATTACTTTTCCTCAAGTCGTTTTAAAGCCAAGGAAGTCCTTTGATCCCGATCTTGAAATGATCAACATGTTTAGATGTGTTGAATTCAACATTCCCCTCTCATATTCCATAAAAAAAATCCCTAATTATGCCAAGTTTCTTAAGGAATTGCGCACCCATAAGAGGAAACTTAGGAACTTCAAAATTGTTTCCACCCAGTAGTCAATTCCTATAAAGTTCAAAGATCCAGGGACCTTTACGGTTCCATGCAAAATTGGAAGTTCCAACTTTGATAATGCACTCATAGACCTAGAATCCTAAATTAATTTCATGCCCAAATCCATCTTCTCCAACCTTGGTCTTAGTCCCTTACATCAAACATGCATTTTCATTCAATTGGCCAATCAAAGTACTTCTAGTCCTGAGGGTATAATCGAGGATGTCATTGTTCATGTGAATGATCTTATCTTCCCTGTTGATTTCTATGTCCTTGACATGGAAGGTGAGATGAACTCTTCTCGATATCCCCTAATTCTACGAATACCATTCCTAATGAAAGTGAGAACCAATATTGATGTCCATTCAGGCATATTATCTATGAAATTTGGTGATCAACTGGTCAAGTTCAACATTTTCCAAACCATGCAATACCCATATAAGGATCACTTTGCATTCTCAATCCATGCTTCTTAGGAAACTTCTGTGAGTCAATTGAACCTCATTCCATCATGTTCACCATGTTTTAATGAGAGAGGGATTGTGATATTTGTACCATGATTAACAAAGTCATAAATGGGGAAGTTGATGTTGACCTCTCATTCATAGACTCCACCAATCTAGAGGATCTTGAAAACTCTCTTGAATCACATATAAACTCTAATCTATATTGTCCTACCTTGTACAGTATTAAGAAAATGAATCAGAAGCTACTAAATTCCCTTCCTCCATTCCTGAGTTGTCTAACCCACAAATGAAAGATGAGGCTGATTTGAAACCTCTTCCTAAACACCTGAAATATGAATTCCTTTTCCATGATCACTCTTATCCTGTCATTATCTTTGCTTCACTTACTTAAACTAAGGAGTTCAAAATTTATTAAGTATTAGAGGAAAACAAAAAAGGCCACTTTGGACCACAAAGGACCTCTCAAAAGGTCCTAGACTCTGGATTCTTATGGATTTCAGTCTTCAAGGACTCGCATGAGTTCTATCAATCATGTACCACTTGCCAAAAGTTTGGCACAATTTCTAAAAGAAATGAAATGCCCCAAAATCCCTTAATCTTCTATGAGATATTTGATGTTTGGGGCATCAATTTCATGGGATCATTACCCCCTTACAATGGATTCTCATACATTCTTCTTGTGGTTGATTATGTTTTTAGGTGGGCTGAGGTCAGACTCACTAGAAAGGATGATTCACATACTATTAGTGAGTTTCTAAAAACCCACATCTTCCATAGATTTGGAACTCCCCGTGCCTTGATCAGTGACTTAGGAACCCATTTTTGTAATAGAACCATGGAATCTCTTTTGAAAAAGAATGGTGTTGTACATGAAACTTCAACTGCATACCACCCCCAAACAAATGGCATGTTTGAACTCTCTAATAGGGAAGTGAAAGAGTGATTGAGAGAATTTTTAATCCCACCAGAAAATATTGGACTTAGAGACTTGGTGAATCACTTTTGGCTTATTGAACTTCCTATAAAACACCCATTGGGATGCATCCTTTTAGGATAGTTTTTTTTAAAGCATGTCATTTTCTAGTTGAAATCCAACATAAGTCATTTTGGGCTGTGAAAACTTGTAATTTTGATTGTGAAAAACTGGGTGAAGAAAGATTGTTGCTGTTGACTGAATTGGAGGAGTTTTGACTTGATTTCTATGATAATTTCAATCTATACAAAGAAAAGGCTAAGGTACTCCATGAAAAACACATCCTAAGAAAGGTATTACATGAAGGTGAAAAAGTATTTATTTTCAACTCTTGATTTCATCTTCACCTAGGTAAGCTCAATTCTCATTGGGAAGGTCCTTTTATTGTTTCTCATGTTTAACCATTTCGTGTAGTGCAAGTCCAAGACCCCTCTTCCAAAAGAACATTCATGATTAATGGACATAGGTTAAAGCATCACCATGAGAGGACACACATCCCAAGAACCACCTCAACTTCCATCATATCCACAACTTCCACCAACCCACCATCGGATGGGGACGACGACCCACCAAATCCAAACCAGGGGCACCTCTTTCCCTTTAACTCCCTCTCTATCTCTTCCTCTCTCTCCCTCTTTCTTCTTCTTCCTATATCTTTCATTTTTTACCACTTTCTTTATCAAACCCTTTTTTTCTATTTCTCTTTTTTGTGGGTATATATTTTAAAAACACTAAAAAACTAAAAAAAATGAAAAAATGAAAAAAAACAAAAAAGATTCATACTTACTCACCATCCAGTTTTGAAATTTTTTCTAACAATTTTTTGGAGTCAAAAGACATGTTTTAATCTCATTTTTTTCATCATGAATTTGGATAAATAATCTTATGTCAAAACTAACAAGTTTTGAATTCTCAGTTTTAGATTCAGAAAATGATTCTTCCCCAACCATGAGGAACAAAATTAGCTTTCATGCCACGACCACCTATGGACATCTTTTCAAAATGTGTGTTTTCACCCTTGATTGTGAGTCTTGAGTTTGTGGACCTTCGAGCTGAATTTTCTACTTTGGTGTGCATTAATATGACAGAGGCATTTTCTGAACCTCATGAGAATCACAATATCCAAATAACCTCCCATTACCCTTACATTAATTCTTCTTTTGAATGCTCCTCTAAGCCTATGAAAACCTTTTCATTGATAGCCACATTACAAGCCCAATACCTTATCCCGTCGAACATCTACATGGATTTAAATTGTATTATTTATTGAAATTTAAGTGTGGGGGGGAATGGATTTCATTTTTGGGTGCCCTTTTATTAATTTTCAACGTGTTATTATATTCTTGATGGAAAACATCCATTTTAGTGTGGGGGAGAGGTTGTCACTCATTGATTTTTGGATAATGGACTTTCATTTATTGGATTTTGTAAATTTTATAGACAAGTGTTCAAAAAATGAAAAAAAATTAAAATAAAAAAGAAAAAAATGGGTTGTGTCTTGGGAAGGTCAAAAATCACTCTTCTTAAAACTTTGATCTTGTTATAAATATTATAATTATTGTTGTGATGAGATCACCCATGCTGATGTTTTACCCATCTTCTCCTCTCTCTTGGACATTATATTCCTACCATCCCATAGCCATAGAAAACTCCCTAAAAAACCTCTTGATTCTTGTGCACTATAGGATAGGGAATGTAAGCTAAGAGGTATTTCAAACTCTAAGATTTTCACTTTTGGTTGGTGAATGAGTGAACCACCAGAAATAAATTTTTATCATCTTGAGAGGAGTGAGTTTTGAGTGCCTACATTTTCCATTTCTAAATTTGAGCATAAAAAAATAATTGTTTTTGGAATATTATTTTTGTAAAAAAATTTGGTGGAATTCAATATGGATGAGTGAAATGGTCTAAACCTCCTCTGATTGGGGAAAACCAAATTTTAATATTTTGTTGGCGAGTGAGAATGATTTAGTTATGTTTTTTGTTGCACATGAAGACGTGAAAGAAACTAAGTGTGGGAGAGTTTATTTTATTCATTTATTCATAACTTTTTGTATACTAACTTTAGTAAATTTCATGTAAAAGTGCATAATTGGTGTGAGATACTCATGTTTTAATACTAAATATAATTTTTGAGCATTATTTGAAATAGTTCAATTGATTCAGTTTACTATTTTAATTATAACTCTCAACCTGTTTATCCAAATTTCATGGTTATTATTTTTTAGGATTCCTTATTCAATTTCCAACATATAATTAGAAAGAATAATTGTCCAATTCTTCAATTTGAATGGTCATGTGGACTACACAAGAAGGCCCACAAAATCTGTGAAGAAAATGGATCAGCCATGAAGATTGAATTACTAGGCTCAATCCAGAAGTAAAAAATCTTTGATTATCCACCAAAAGTCAGGGGACACTACCATTCATATTTGATAAAAATTTCAAGGCCCAGATCCACTAACAAAGGGCCCAAATGATGCATTTAAATCCAGCCCACCATTCTGTCCGAGAATTATAATCAGCACACTAATATTGGCATTTCTCTTGATAGAGAAATCCATTAGAGCTGATATTTTTCAGTATGAAAGAGGGTATATAGGTGGAATACTTTTTTGAATAAAGTGTTCGGATTTTAGGGCATATTAATATTCAAAAACTCATTCACATTTTGGCCTTGAAAAAGTCTGGATTGAAATGGACAGATTAACATTGTTTAATCAAACTGCCATAACTTTGGATCCTTAAGTCCAATGGCCGCCAAATTTTCAGAGTAGATAGAACACATGTATATATATGTAACATCCTGATCAGGCTCACCACTAAGATGGTGGATATATCGGTCATCACATGACCTCAAGCATGCCTCCCAGTACGCCAGAGGCTGCCCACAAGCAGTGAGGGTGTAAGGATAGTCAGTGGGGAGACTATACCCTCTTATCAGAGTTGCACAGCGATATAACAGAGTAATTAACAGTCAACAGTAGAAGCATTAAATAGCAATAATAAATCAGTGGAATATAGATTTCATATAATTGAACAAAATTGGTCAACGCCAGTTTATACAATGGATGAATGCATGACATGGTATTGATACATTACAGAAATCAATAAACAGTACAACGTGATTTTCAATACAATACAATATAAGACTTGAGTAAATAAAGATCTAAAATCCCAAAGGTGGTCTCCATGAGAATCATGAGATCCATCTCATTCCTTTGCTCCTAACTCCCAGGTACAAGAAAATGACAACAAACAAGGTACAAGGCTCTGCGAACAAGAAAGGTTTACTCGGGTACCCCAGTGCAATGGCGGCCCGAGTAGGGTGTGAGATATAAATCTCAGTAGGCTGGCACCACCGGTATATAACCCAATCCCAATAGTGTAATATAAATTAAACAAGTTTCAAGAATGTATAAATAAAGTAAGCAGTACAATGTAACTAAATACCCAAGTACCTGCTTCATCCCCCGGCTGGTGTCTGAACATGTAACCAGTTCATCAATTAAGTATTACCATTTATTTATAGGTCACAAGTGAGTAAGTTGCCTACTGAGTCCAAGGAGTTTCCTCTAAGGTAAAATGGGGCTAATAAATGACCGGTCTTGATGGGCTTTAACCATGTCACCTACTTGTCAATGCTGGACCCAAGGAGTACATCCAAGGCATCCTGTGATAGTATAAGTAGTGAAGGTTCTAAGGTGTAACAAGGAAACCTAGAAATAATATCAAGTGAGGGAGTTCCAGGGTAAATACCAAGGTAATGTAAACTCACATAAATATAAATCAGTAGTATCTAAGTCTAGCTAAGGGGTATGAGTGTAATCCAAGGAGCATAATCCAATACATTCCACAATAAGTCTCCTACCGAGTCCAAGGTGATCGACCAAGGTAAAACGGGACTAAGAAAAGATAGGGTCTGATGGGATTTAACCATGGAACCTACTAGTAAATTATGGATCCAAGGAGTGTATCTGAGGTATCCTAAAAGAATAAGGGACCCAACGGTAGTATATCGGTCATCCAAGGAATAGACAAGAACCGGAGTCTAGGTGGGTATCAACCTAATCAAATTGTATCCTTGAATCAGAATTGGGTTCCCAAGACCCAAGGTATTCTCATCTCAGAATCCAAGGTGAACTTGAGTCAGTCCATTCCTATTTGATAAAGAAGTTGTGTAATAATTCATCTGGTTCAAGTCTTTCCTTCCATTAGTGTAGATAGGTCAAGTAGAGTTGAAACCATTATTTATTGGTTCAATACTTTCTTTTCATTAGTGTATAAAGGTCAAGTAGCATTGTAACCATTTATTTATTGGTTTAAGCCTTTCCTTCCATTAGTTTGGAAAGGTCAAGTATCATTGCAACCATTTATTGATTAGTTCAAGCCTTGTCTTCCATTAGTGTGGAAAGATCAAGTAGCATTACAACTATTTAACAAAAAACATTAAGGCATTTTCAAAGGGCAAGGTCCACACCGCTACCTTCCCTTAGCATGGTAAGGGTTGCTATGGAAGTGGAACCAATCCTTGTCTCATGAACTCAGGTCCATCCATGGAATTCCTACATGGGAATACATGTATCTCCTAAGGTATGAGTATAAAAACCCATTGAGTCCATCATGACATTACTAATTGGGAACCAATGTTTCACCCAAGGTTTTATTAGTATTCAAAACATTTTAAAAAAAAATTAGTAACTTGTTTTGAGGGTAAATCATTAAGCATTGACCATTCATTTGAATCAACTCATTCTATTTACCAAAAAATGTCAATTGAATTTAAAGGGATCCAAGTATCCATACAAAGGGCAATTACCTACATGGGTAATTCCAATCCAAAACTGGACCAAACACTTAGACAGTGCTTCGATCCTTTAATCATTTTAAAAAAAGAAACTTGGTGTTTCTAATTTCATTAAGGTCATGTCCTAAGCATGCCATATTTTGAACACAACATCAAGGCATAAGAATTATAAATACAACAAGTCAAGCAAGAAAGGTCTAACCACTACTTTTTAGCTTGAAGGCAGTGCACCTCCATTGGAGGGGTTTTATTATAAAAACATGATATTTTTTATCAACAAATCATTTATCATCTTTATCATTTAAAACGTGAAACATGCTAAATTCACATTTAAGAGACATTGAGAATAATACTTCATTGTATTAATTAATTTATAACAAAAGTGCAGTAAGCAACTTTATTAATGCATTTATAAAGATTTATGACTTGGAAAGGGACCCTACCTTAAGTTAGAAGCAAGATGTCCACATCGGTGATGAATCAAAACGAAGCCAAACCAAATGGTGAAGCTCAACGTACTACAAGAAACAATCCAAGGACTCATAAACACCAAAATCCAAAAAATTAACACGTGTGAAACAAAACAATAGGTGAAAAACTTACCCTGAAACCAAACCAACGAACTAAAACCATCTGAACTGCCACGCCTTCAGCGGCGGTTTCCGGAACTTGCATCCAAAGGTCTTGAGAGACCTTTCGGTCCAACCTAGGCCGAAAGAAAACCAAAATTAAGATCACCCCATAGCCCTAGGGTTCGTTTGATTCTCATCGGGCACCTATTAGGTCGAAGTGATGCCAGAATAAAGAAAGAGAAGGGAGGAGAGGACTCACAATGATTAATCAGACAAAAAAATGATGGAATTCGGCCAAAAAATGGAGGAAGAGGAGGCCGAGGGAGGAGGTCTGTCCATCGAAGGGGGAGATCCCCTTGGGTTGGTGTGTCGCATATGAGAGGGGAGAGGGAGTAGTTTAGGTTTTAAGTTTTAATTTGATTTAATTAAATTAAAACAAATTTAAGAATTTAAAAACTGGGCGTCGCGCACGGTTTGACCCACACGGTTTTCCAAACGGTGCACAAACCGTGCGGAGTCTTCTGCCTCCAAGATACACCCTGCACAGGCTAGGCGCACAGTTTAGAAAACCATGTGAAATTTGTGCACAAGACATTTTCCCTTTTTAAACAGGGCTCCATGGTTACCTACAATGGGTTGCACGGTTTAGCAGGTTGTGCGCAAACCATGCGCCCCCTACTGTCTTTAAAAACTTGAAGTTTCTCGGGTATGGCACCCCCGAAACTTATAGAGCCACTTGAGAGACTTATCAAGCCTTATCCCATGCCTAAAAACATTACTTAATAATGATCCAACTCTCGAAATTAAGTTCCAAAGCTTGGTTTTAAAAAAGGCCAGTTTAGTAAACGAAAAAGTTCAAAAACTTTCATATATTATTCTGGTTCAAAAACATTGGATTATACATTTTACCCACCTTAAAAACTTATCATCCTTGAAAATCCTTCAGGAACAATATAAACATCACCCAACCTACAAGGGTTATGATGTTTCATTTAAACGGTTGCATTTCATTACCAACACCCAATGAACCTTATGCATTTTTAACGCACTATGCACTTCAGCCTTTACAACCTAAGACAATGCTAAAAGTTCAACTTAAACACATAAACGGAGCTTACATGGGCTCATTTATATAAATACATGATCAAGTAAAAGTCTCGATAAACACTCAACCGATGGTGCTTACCACCATAGATCTTAACTTAAGAAGGGGACAATTCCAAGCCATGGTGCCTCCACCATTGGAATTTTTTTTTAACGCATAACTCTAAGTGTTCTTACGACACTCTTGGAATAATTTCGTAAAAAGGAAATGGTTGAATCCTGATTGACCTAATAGAAGCTGGTCAAGAAATCTCTCTAAGAAGACACTGCTGACCTTGAAACCACGCTTGCCTTCACCTGGAACGTGCTTTAAAATGGCCCCTTAAAACCGTAAACATCAACTGAAGATAAGAGAATGAGTCAAGCCACTTGGCCGACGTATCTCATAGAAGTCTGGCTTGGGCATCCAGAGCAATTAAAAATAAATGGCTGGAGTCCATGAATCCAAACAAGGCGTTCCTACCTGGGAACCTAGTAATCACTCATGACTTACCAAGCCTCGATGAGAACCATGATTTAACGTGAAACACTGAAAAAGATATTCCAACAAGCTCAATAGATTTTAAGATTTTAGCGCGGCATAAGACCGACGCTCTCTTAGCGCATCGAGGACGATGTCAAGATAGGGGGCATGCTCGTCTATTAAGAAGAGTACACTAAGAGAATTTAAGATGGGGTTTCTAGT
Source organism: Viscum album (assembly GCA_963277665.1). Classification (NCBI taxonomy): domain Eukaryota; kingdom Viridiplantae; phylum Streptophyta; class Magnoliopsida; order Santalales; family Viscaceae; genus Viscum; species Viscum album. The sequence continues at coordinate 1,626,637,725 of OY728123.1, forward strand.
CAAACACACCTAGAAACTGGAAGTTAAAACAGTTGAACCAAAAAAAATCATGATGCCAAGAAAGCACCGACGCGATATAAGACTTGCAAGCCTCAAGGGTATTCAAGAAATAACTATCCATTTACCAATGGTAGCCTTAAGTATTCCTTCTACTTGGAAGGGTATGTTAGCAGACTCAACAAGACACTACCCACCTTAGGAGTGTCCTAGTTGAAAGGGAAGAAAACTAGACACTCTTAAGCGCGCTAGATTATAACAACGAGATCGGCGTGTCAAAACACTTGAGTCTTTCGAAAACCATTCCGAGTATTGGGATGAAACTGATTATTTAATGATCAATTCACTCTACATGGAGATGACCCAAGACCGTACTTAATAGTACAAGAAGATTTATTCTAGAGTCGCATTGCCTCGTATGACTATTTTTCTTGGATGACGCCACACCAAGTCATCCATCACTAAAAAGAAGAGAGGGTCAAACGAACTACAAAGTGGCCGATCATGCCTGAGGCATGTCTAACCAGATAAAAAAGAGCACTAATCGATGCTCGATCCCATAAAAAGGTCAAGAAAACATGACCACTCATCTACAAAAGGGTTTCACTTTAGAACTGAAAGTCCTACTTGGGACAACAACACCCAAACAACCCCAAGAGTGAGAAAAGTTGCTGCACTAGCAAGGTATTTAAGTTCTGAGGGCGCTACCTACCACAGTTTAGACCCTTAAGAAGAACAAGTTTCAAACCTGACATCAGGTCACGTCAAACAAAAAGGTCACTAGGCTCAAAATCCAATCATAACACCATTGATACGGAAAAGAAATCCTACAGAAAGTACTCACACTTCTGTTCCAAGGCAACTAAAAGAAAAGTTTGAACCACCCTTACACGAGGGTTTTAAACCATGGAAACCACTATAGGTTCAATTTCCATGCCTCTTATATTTAATCACATTTCATCTTTAATCATCAAAAGTTTTAATCAAAACATCAAAGTACCATTTTCAAAAAAAATCACAAGGTACTTGATTTTAACCAATGCCCTAAGGGAAAAACAGGCAAGTTTTATAAAACTCCCTTTTTAAAAACATTTTACATTAGTTGACATTCTGTAATTTTCAGGAAACTTATCAAAATAAAATCCTTTTAAGAAGATAATTCAACCTACAAGAGTTCCATTTTAACCATCCTAGATTCTCTAGAAAGCAATCCAATAGAAAACGCACAATTTTAAAATTTTAAACACCCAAATGGGTCATCTCATAAAAACTTTCCCCAACTGACCTACTTGGGTCCAGATGGATTTTAAAAGCTAACCATTTGATTTCATATCAACAATAAACATCTTTCACATTTATAATCATTTCACAAAGAATAATTCCATTTCATTTAATATGGGTTGTCATTTCCCGATTCATGAAGCGCCCATACACTCCATGGATTGAAAATTGGATCCCATTAATCGATACCAATGTCAATTCATAATTTAACATTGTCAAACATAATGGTCCAAATTATATGGGTGTCTACCTACCAACCTAAAAAGTTCCCATACACTTTATAGTTTGGAATTTGGATCCCTTCAGTCAAAACCAACTTACTTTAGCAACTGAATTTGGAATCCTTTTACAATGGTTCAATTGCACGGGTTACCTTTTCCCAGCTATAAGGTGCCCATAAACCTTACAACTGAAAACCGGATCCTGTCATAATCGCAACCAATAACTTAAACCATGCAACCATTTACATATATTGAAGTAAGCTAGCATGCCACTACAAGCAACTAACACAGAGCAACAAGCTAAAATCATAGAAGCATGGAAATTTAATCACAGGAGCATGCTATAACGAGCAATAAGAATAGAAGGAATGCTAATGTATTACCTAAACAAGTATAAATCTAAAAATGGAATATTGATAAGGCACTGAATCATACTTATCAGGAAACCTACTGATTCAACTGCATGGCATGGAATATATGCATGGCATGTGAATTTCTAAGTGCTAATATGATGCATGTAATGAAACTTCCTTACCATATTAGGCCATGGAAAGTTTCCAAAGTTCCAAAAATCATAATCAGCAGAAATTACACCAATCACTATAGGTGAAATCATATCAATGGTAACATTGAATAACATAAACAACAATCCTAGTCCTAGCCACTTGGTCATTCCCCATACATTGGGTGATCAATCCCAAGCATAGCTATTAACCAAGCACTGACACTTTCCTAATCTCCTGTCTACCAACCCAAAATAGTAAGACAAAAGGAAACCAGCTCTAATACCGCTTTGTAATGTCCTGACTCGGCTCACCACTAAGACGGTGGTCGGACCGGTCACCAAATGACCTCAAGAGCGCCTCCCCGTACACCAAAGACTGCCGACTATCAGCGAGGGTGTAAGGATAGTTAGTGGGGGGACTATACCCTCTTATCAGAGTTGTGTAGCGGTATATCAGAGTAATTAACAATCAGCAGCAGAAGTAGTAAATAGCAATAATAAAGCAGTGGAATACATATTTCATATAATTGAACAAAAGTGGCCAATGCCAGTTTATACAATGGATGAATGCATGACATGGTATTGATACATTACAGAAAGTAGTAAATAGTACAACATGATTTTCAATAAAATAAAATATAAGACTCAAGTAAAGAAATATCTAAAATCCCAAAGGCGATCTCTGCGAGCATCCTGAGCTCCATCTTAGTTCTTTGCTCCTAACTCCCGGGTACAAGCAAACAGAAAAAAACAAGGTCTAAGGCCCTACGAACAAGAAAGGTCTAATCAAGTACCCTAGTGCAATGGCGGCCTAAGTAGGGTGTGAGATATAAATCTTAGTAGGTCAGCACCATCAGTTTCTAACCTAATCCCGACAGTGTAATATAAATTAAACAGGGTGCAAGCATGCATAAATAAAGTAAGCAATACAATGTAACTAAATACTCAAGTACCTGCTTCATCCCTCAGCTGGTGTCTAAACATGTAACCAGTTCATTAATTGAGTATTACCATTTATTTATAAGTCACATGAAAGTAAGTCACCTACTGAGTCCAAGGAGTTTCCTCCAATGTGAAATGGGGCTAAGCAATGACCGGGCCTGATGGGATTTAACCATGGCACCTACTTATCAATGATTGGCCCAAGTAGTTCATCCAAGGCATCCTATGACAGTATAAATAGTGAAGGTTCCAAGATGTAACAAGGTAACCTGGAAAAGATATCCAGTGAGGGAGTTCTAGGGTAAAGACCAAGGTAATTTAAACTCACAGAAAGCTAACTCAGTAGTATCTGAGTCTAGATAAGGGGTAAGAGTGTAATCCAAGGATTGTAATCCAATGCATTCCAAAATAAGTCACCTACCGAGTCCAAGGCGATCGACCAAGGTAAAACAGGGATAAGCAAAGACAGGGCCCGATGGGCTTTAACCATGGAACCTACTAGTAAATGTTGGATCCAAGAAGTGTATCTGAGGTATCCCGTAAGAAGAAGGGACCCAACGGTAGTATACCAAGCATCCAAGTAATAGAAAAGAACTAGAGTCTAGGTGGGTATCAACTTAAGTAAACTGTATCCTTGAATAGGAATGGGGTTCCCAAGACCCAAGGTATTCTCCTCTTGGAATCCAAGGCGAGCTTGAGTCAGTCCATTATTATTTGATAAAGAAGTTGTGTAATAATTCATATGGTTTAAGTCTTGTCTTCCATTAGTGTGGATAGTTCAAGTAGAGTTGAAACCATTATTTATTGGTTCAATCCTTTCCTTCCATTAGTGTGGAAAGGTCAAGTAGCATTGCAACAATTTATTTATTGGTTCAACCCTTTCCTTCCATTAGTGTAGAAAGGTCAAGTAGCATTGCAACCATTTATTTATTAGTTCAAGCCTTACCTTCCATTAGTGTGGAAAGGTCAAGTAGCATTGCAACCATTTAGCAAAAACTGTTAAGTTGTTTTCAAAGGGTGAGGTCCACACTGCTACCTTCCCTTAGCATGGTAAGGGTTTCCACGGACGTGGAACCAATCCTTGTCTCATGAACTCGGGTATATCCATGGAATTCCTACATGAGAATACATGTATCTCCCAAGGTATGAGTGTGAAAACCCATTGAGTCCATTATGACATTCCTACTTGGGAACCCACGTGGCACCCAAGGTTTTAGTAGTATTCAAAACATTTGATAAACAATTTAGTAACTTGTTTTGAGGGTAAATCATTAAGCATTAACCATTAATTTGAATCAACTCATTCCATTTACCAAAACATTTCAATTGAATTTAAAGGTCTCCAAGTATCCATACAAAGGTAAATTACCTACATGGGTAATTCCAATCCAAAACTGGACTAAACACTTAGACGGTGCTTCGATCCTTTAATCATTTTAGAAAAAGAAACTCAGTGTTTCTAATGTCATTAAGGCCATGTCCTAAGCATGCCATATTTACAACACAACATCAAGCCATAAGAATTATAAAATACAATAAGTTAATCAATCAAGGTCTAACCACTACTTTTTATCTTGAAGGCATCACACCTCTGTTGGAGGGGTTTATTATAAAAACATGATATTTTTTATCAACAAATAATTTATCATCTTTAGCATTTAAAACATGAAACATGCTAAATTAACATTTAAGAGTCATTAAGCATAATACTTCATTGTATGAATTGATTTATAACAAATGCACAGTAAGCAACTTTATTAATGCATTTATAAAGATTGATGACTTGGAAAGGGACCCTACCTCAAGGTGGAACCAAGCTGTCCACATTGATAACGAACCAAAATGAATCCAAACCACATGGTGAAGCTCAACGCACTACAAGAAACAAGTCGAGGACCCATAAACACAAAAATCCCCAAAATTAACACGTGCGAAACAAACAAGAGGTGAAAACCTTACCCTTAAACCAAACCGACGGACTGAAACCATCCGAACCGCCTCGCCTTCTGCAGCGATTGCTGGAACTTGCATCCAAAGGTCCCAAGAGACCTTTCGTTCCAACCTAGACCAAAAGAAAACTAAAATTCAGATCACCCCACAACCCTAGGGTTCAGCTGATTCTCATCGGGCACCGATCAGGTCGAAGTGAAGCTAGAAGAAAGAAGGAGAAGGGAGGATAGGACTCACAATGATGGATCAGACAAGAAAAATGAAGGAATTCGGCCAAAAACCGGAGGAAGAGGAGGTTGAGGGAGGAGGTTCGTCCATAGAAGGAAGAGATCCCCTTGGGCTAGTGCGTCGTGTGTGGGAGGGAAGATGGAGTAGTTTAGTTTTTAAGTTTTAATTTAATTAAATTAAATTAAAACAAATTTAAGAATTTAAAAACTAGGCGTCACGCATGGTTTAACCCACATGGTTTGTCAAAACATGCGCAAACTGTGTGGAGTCTTCTGCCTCCAAGATGCACCCCGCACGGGCTAGGTGAATGGTTTAGGAAATCGTGCATAGGTTGTGTGTAATCCACTCTACCTTTTTAAACAGGGTCGCATGATTACCTGTAATGGGCCCATGGTTTAGCAGGTCATGCGCAAACTGTGTGCCCCCTGCTGTCTTTAAAAACTTGAAGTTTCTTAGGTCCGTCACCCCCAAAACTTCTTGAGCCACTCTAGAGACTTCTCAAGACTTCTCCCATTCCTAAAAACATCACTTAAGAATGATCCAAATCTTGAAATTATGTTCTGAATCTCAGTTTTAAAAAATACCGGTTTAGTAAATGAAAAAGTTCAAAAAAATTGTATTTTATTCCAGTTCAAAAACATGGAATTCTATAATATACAACTTGTAAGAAGAATATTTTTCAAGATTCTACTGTATGGATGGTCCAATATTTGATCCAATCGGAGGGGCAGATTTGGAATGCAAACAGTCCACCACCATTGGGCTATAAATACATCCTCCTCTTATCCTTGCAAGGGGTTGGCATTTTAGAAGAGAGAAGCATACATTAGCACGACCAAAGTCAAAGGCTTGGGAGGACCTTCCATACTCAAGTTTTTACTTAAGAGACCCTTCCTCCTCTCTTTGATTTCATGTTCTTTTGTTTTCTATTCATTTGTAATCGTATAAGCTGTTTTCAATTTCATTTCAATTTTAATGAAAGTTTCTTCTTAATATTTTATTTTAATCATACACCCTATATAAATATTAATGGTCTTAAAATAGTTTAAATCAAGTTGAAACCCCTTCCCTTCTTTCTCTTTCTCATTCAATCTAAAGTCCTTTTTTAATTCTCATCATCGTTCATGTGTGTGTGTTCGACGCACAACTCTTTTCTTATCCCGTTCTTTTCATTCTATTTATAATTAATCACCATAAAATCATATTACCAGATTAATAACTATATTAATGGCTCATTAAATATATCATTGGGTTGATTCATTATTTGGGGATGTTAAGTGATTGAGATCTTTTTCTTGATGAATATTCTTTAAATTAACATTGTGTATGTTAAACTTAAAATGTCATGGATTAATGACATGTTTTTTTAACATGTAGTTTCCATGGATTATTGGAACCATAAATACACTACTATAAACAATCTCTGATTAAGATTAGAACCCTAAGTTAATTTAAGGCTTGGATTAAAGCCTTAACACATGGGAATTCCGTTTAAAGTCATCTTATGAAGTGGGTGTTAATTTAATGCAATATAAAGCATAGCTCAAGGATATCACAAGCTTAACTCCCTAATAATTAACTCACCCCAATATTTATCAAATTTTTAAATCAAACATCAACCATCAATAAATTCATTTAAGCTATTCAAAAACACCCCCAATCAAAATACAATCAATTAAAAGAAATCGGCTATAAAAAGTATCATCATCTAGGATTCGACCCAAGTGCTACTATACACATTAGAAGAGCACTGGAACCTTGAATGATTGATAGGATACAATCGGTCGTGATTTATGATGTTACCAATCCTAAGGAAGAATGGGGTGTTGATGCCAAAACTACATATTTATTAAGAGATCAACACCATGTTGATGAAAAAAACAAGAATGAAATAACAGCACAATGTTGACTAAAATTATCAAGGAAAAAAGAAGGGGTATAAAATTTAAGGTTGGATGGAATAAATGCGACCAACATGTTTACTTCAACAAGTCAATGTTCATTATTATATTGTGGCCATGATGAGGATGAATGTGTTGATTGATGTAGATTTGTGGTGGCATGACCAACCTGTAATGAAGGAAACCCTTTGGGAAGATATAAATGTAATGTTATGATATTTCTTTTCTATTTTACTGAAAAAAATATATAATGAAATGTTGATTTAATTTTAATTATTACTTGTAGTGTTTTTTTATTTTAGATGATTTCTATAAGAAATTTTTATTAATGGCTACTAGAAAATCCTATAGAGGCTTCTGAACTCTTATTACCAAGTTTCATCTTAGGGATGTTGAAGAGAAAGTAAATCCTCACCCAATAGTTACTTATGAACATATTATAAAGTAAGAAACATAGAATTCTTTCATCATTATTCGTGATGAGAAATCATTTCAGGTGCATTGTAGTTGATAATATATTATTTGAAATTATTTATTTTATCCAATTTGATTTGAAATTATTAATTTATGAAACAATAAGGAAGTGATTAAAAATAAACAACATGCATCAAAATAAATGTACCTTTATCGCAAAGCAAGGATGGGGTATGCTTCACTAGAGAAGAAAATGGTATATATTTTAAATAAACAATAAAAGTTTTATGTGATATGAAACAATATATGTTCCATTGTATATAGACAGATTGATGAATTAAAATTTGAAGCCACTTTCATCCCACATCATGTGCTATATAAGGAGGCCCACGTAAATAAGGAGGGTATACTAGTTGATTAAAACACAAAATTATTATGGAAAATATATGTAAGTATGACAGAATATTAATTAATTATGATTTATAATAGTATTACATGAAAATATCTATTTATGTTTGTATGATTTTTATATGGTTTAGGCATAAGAATAAGAAGCAACCATACTAGAAGAAAAACTAATTTTAGTAGCTTTGAAGTGGTTGGAAAAATATGGTCACTTTATTGGTGTAGGTTTTAGAGTGTCACCACGAACATATTTTTTAGGAGAAAAATCTGCAAGAAGATACATATCATATGATGAAAGGATTTTAGGTGAAAATAGATGCTTTTAAAGATATTATTGTCTAGTCTAGTTTGAAAAACCAATATATTTGAATGGATCAAAGTGAACTAGTGGTTGAACAAATATTAGCACATAAATAAACAAATGACCCCGCTAGATTTGAGGCTAGTCATTCCCCTCAACCGCATACCTTACCCAAGGTAATCAATTTTTTAATTACTCTTTCTATTAAATGTGAATAAAACGACTTATAATAATATTTCATTACTAAAATTCTATAGGGTGAAGTTGTATGTGATTTCTATTTATCAACACCCATGCACCACTTTGTTATGAGGAGTATGATGTATAATATCCTAGGAGACATGCTACACAAAAAATAACTCCAAAAATATCACATGAGAGTGGGGATTGAGATAACTTAAGAGATAAATGTTGAGTTTTATGTTCCAATTGATGATTTGGATATTACAATGGTCAATTATACTATTGGAACTTTTATATAATGACCATCTAATCTTATAAATATATATGAGGTATGTTCTTAACTTTTTTTTCAAATGAAAAACCTATAACTGTTGATAAAAAATATATTTAAAGTGAGGTATGGTATTATAGATGGATAAAATAATGGGGAAATGAAAGATCGGATCAAGACAATCAGTGAATCGACCAAGAAAAGAAAAAGGCCTTCTAGGGGTACCTTCTCCTCGCTAGTTTCACTACAACATCTATTATCATTACAACTTCATATAGACACCGTATTCAAATATAGAGATGTGTCTTACATTCCATATGAAGAAGAAATATTTGGAACTTTCATTACAAATGTGGTTGGTCTCGAGAGTATAAATGAGATACTCAAGTTTGAATGGTTGAGATTCTTAGTTGTAAATACATACATAAGGTACATTTTCATCATACGTCTATCCAAAAAAAGGATCTAATATGTTAATTAAAGTTAATAACTATTCATATTTTCTATATTTGTTTATATTACTACTATATAAAGGGAAAAATTATTGAATCACGATTTAGATTCATTAATCCCTATATTGTTTTTATGAACAAAATTAAATTAGAGTAGAAAGAAATTGATAAGAAAAAAAGATGATTTAAATGAGGCATTTGAGAAGAAAATAATAGATGAAAAAATCTCTTTGATGCCTACAATTCAAGGGTAAAACTCTGCAATCTAATTATATAATTTTTATTTTTATTTTTTTCATTACTTATTTGTTTTTTTTATAAAGCACTGGATATTGATTGCAATCAATATAGATATCCCAAATATTTATTTTTTGGATACAATGAATGGATATCCATCAAACCAACCACACATAATGTGTATTGTGAAATTTTAATTCATTGTAATCAATATTTTATAGATAAACTTAGAATTATATATTTTAGTCTGTGTTTTAACAAGAATTTTTTTTATGATAGGTAGATCACTAAATATAGGCTAAATCATGGTATAAATTTGGTGACTAAATATAAGAATCCTACAAATTGATTCAAATGAAAATAGATTAAGATATATATATATATATAGAAATATTTAACTATCAAAACATATTTCAAAACAATTTACTTATTTTGCTCAATGTTTCTACAGTGCCCAAAATAAGATAACAACAACGATTTTGGATATCATGTTTGAAATTTTATAAAATATATCAAAAACCGTCAAAAGACTAGCATCCCTGAATAGATAATTTCTAAAGATAATTACAATTTCATTAATTTCACGACCCCCTCCCACCAAAGATGCCCCTCCTGAGCTGTCAATAGTGAAAGCGAGATAATGACCCCTGAGTCTCGCCTCCAGTAGGCCCCGGGGTGGCGAATATCACCAAGGGTATGAGTTTTCACAAATATGGGAGGCATTACCCTTTTTATTATTTAAGATCGAGAAATAGGGCAAGTCAACCACCAAAAAGGAAAACAACAAGTGTATAGAAATAAACCCAAACCAATCCCACGTGCATGTTTAAATAGTTCTGAAACAAGGTACAAGTACAAGAAAGCTCAAAAGTACAATACCAAAAGAAACAAGAGTACAGCAACTGCAACAACTCCTACTGTCCCAACTAGTAGGGTCCCGCACGGCCCTGTTAGTCCTCCTGGAAACCTGAAAGTAAACGTAGGGTGAGCATACAAGTATACTCAGTAGGGAAACCTAAAGTTCTCATGCACAAGTGGGGAGACATCCTAATGTACCGTGAGAATAACAGAAGAAACCTAGCAAGGAATTCTATCCACCCAACCTCACCAGCCACACTCACAAAAACACAATCACAACAGGTAGTAGTATATAAGAACAAGAGTATTGGGTACCCCACACCATTTCCCACTAGTTAGCTACTCTTCCTAACGGTGAACGTCCTGACGCTGTCACACTCTTCCCGCCTGCACACACCTGGGCCTCAAGAACCACACATCCCGCCCACACACACCTGGGCCTCAAGAACCACACATCCCGCTCGCACACACCTAGGCCTCACAACCAGGTATCCCACCCGCACACACCTGGGCCTCACAACCACGTATCCCGCCCCCACACACCTGGGTCTCACAACCATGTATCTCGCCCGCACACACCTGGGCCTCACAACCACGTATCCCGCCCACACACACCTGGGCCTCATCCCGAAGGTTCTTGGGAAGTAGTAAAACCTGCCTGAAGAGTCTTGGGCTAAACCACCCCAATCAAAACCTACCTGAAGAGTATTGGGTGTAAGGTCGCCTCAAGCCATCACAGCCTAGGGAAGAAGGAGCCGAAAGGAGCTAGTAACTATGGGGAAAACACACACTCCCATGAAATGGGTGTTCGTCACTAAGTTCTCAACATGGGTGGGGTGCGATAACACACAAAGATACAGATATATATATATATACCAAACACTCAGCCCAACCTATGGCTTCTAATTAGAGAACTGATCACGTGCCTCGGCACTACTACTACGAAGCATGCATACAAAAAACAATCACGAAACCCCATTTAGGTTTTCATGTTTCAACAGAATCAGTTTATTAGTTCCTTAACTACTAGGAAACTATCCACAACCAACCATATCGATCGTTCGTAAAGAATATCCCTGCCATCCATAAATCAAGTCAGGAAAACACAAGCAGCACAACAAGTCCCTTATTAATAACCAACCAACCCATTGATTAACATTTTCATTCCATTACCAAGCCCCACCATTTATTAACTCTTACACTTTTTATTTATTATTTACAACCCATAGTTCGTTCACATTCAAACCCAGCCCTGCAGCCCCACTGCCAACCACCATAACCACAACCACACCATACATCATCACCCCTTTAATACCATTTATCGCAGCCCCGCTGCCCATCACCAACATAGCATTCACACCAACCCACAACCAAGACAACCGCAGTCCCGCTGCTCACCCGTTCCACAACAACCCACAAAAACACCCCCATCACATGCCACGTATCCAAGCTAACACTCACATGTTCATTATTCCATTTTGTTCAACCGGGGTGATCACACAAGGGTTTCAGATTTTAAATCATCCAAATTTACATGATTAACCAAATTCCACATTCAACAAAGTTCCATTCACAAAAATGGTCTAAAAAGATAGGGCAACATTTAATTGTGTAAGAAAATTCCCCCAACGACCATTATTTTCAGTAGGCATAAGCCTATTCAATTCACAACATAATATCACAGGATATAAAGATAGACATAACAACTTACCCACCCCTGTTTTTTAACCAGTTATTATCTTTGTTTAATGGTTCAACCGGTTCTCATGAAAAACAAAAGGATACCCACCCCGCATGATGCACAAAATTAGAGAGACGAAGGTAAGATCCCTACCTCAACAGGTTCTAATCACAACGCTCCCCCGCATCAACTTTAGAAGACGTTTGTCGGCATCCGTCACTTCTGTCAAAACCCGGAAAAACCTCCTCGGGTGGAATTTGGGAAGGAAAGGTCGAAGGAAAGACAAAGGATCCAAGCTCGGAAGTTTAGCCTTGTCGTTATGATCCCGTGTCCGCTAACGGGTCCTAAATCGGAGCTCGGAAGAAGAAGTTATGGAAGAAAAGAGCCTTCGAGTCTCTTGGGAGAGCTCTGCTTAGAGGAATGGGGAGGATAGGGGTGAGTTGAAAAGGAGGAGGGGACCCCTCCTTTTATAGGCGTGAAAAAAAAACTACACGGTGTGTACTTTATGGTACACGGCGTGTACTCGGCCATTTCACACGGTCACCACACGGCTTCCAACACGGCCTTCAACGCAGCACGCGACCGTTGACTGGTCAACACATGGTTTGAGGGTAACGCATATGCGAGGAGGGACTACACGACATGTAGTATGGGATACACGGTGTGTACCCATTTATTTCACACGGCAAGGACACGACTCCAACACGGCACGTGGTTGTTGACTGATCAACACACAGTTTGAGGGTAACGCGTACGCGGGGAGGGACTACACGGCGTGTAGTATGGGATACATGGTGTGTACCCATTTATTTCACACGGAAAGGACACGGACTTCAACATGGGGTATAACCAGAGAGGGGGGTACACGGCGTGTGCTCTCACTACATGGCGTGTACTTACAAAATTCTGGAAAGTGTGGGAAAAGTCCATTTTACCCTCCAGAACACTTCGTAACCTTATTTTTGACAAAGGAATGGGCTGGAGAGGTCCGGACCATTACATCAGATACCTCTTAAAACATTCTCGTCCCCGAGAATTCAAAACCAACCCAGAGGAACCCAACAAGATACCTCTTAGGGCTCTCGTTATAACAAGAACCCAACCATCAACCCTAATTATAGGTGTTAGGAATTCCTTCTCCTATGTTGAGATATTATCCACTTTAGGCGGCACTGACTTGCCTACACGGGTTTAATCGCATCCTCATTAATGCATCTCGATTAAGAATCGGGTCTTCCCACTTCCATACATTAGGATTTTTCAACTCACACTGCCCCCAACACCGCACAACCCACACACTGACCGAACATGTTGTTTGGGGAAAATTCCTTTTCCTATGTCGAGATATTATCCGCTTTAGGCGGCACTGACTCGCCTGCACGGGTTCAATCACATCCGCATTAATGCCTCTCGATTAAGGATCAGGTTTTTCCCTTCCCCACATGCCCAGACATGTTACACACTTCCATAGAATCAAGGAAACAAAAGGTCTCATAACCAACAAGCCAAGCATTCCATATATCAAAGGTACAAAGTATAACATCAAAACAAATCTCAAAAGAACAAAGAAAACACAAGTCAAAACAACTCCGGGTACTGAGCGTGCATCTGATCCTCTCGCTCCCAAGTGTTCTCCTCGAGGCCGCCATGCCTCCATAACACACAAACAAAGGGAATGGTTCTTCCACGGAGCACCTTCTCTTTACGATCCTCGATTCTGACTGTTCGTTCCTCGAAGGTCCTGTCGTCTCCCATATCTAACTCTCCCCAGTCGATAACGTGAGAGTCATCGTGTAAGTACCGACGAAGCTGGGAGACGTGGAAGACGTCATGAACCTTCTCCAACTGAGGTGGCAGGGCTAGCTGATATGCCACCTCTCCGACTCGCCTCAGCACCTCAAAAGGTCTGATGAACCTAGGGGAGAGCTTACTCCCCTTCCCGAACCTCCGCTGCCCCCATCGAGGGGAAACCTTCAAGAACACATGATCTCCCACCTCGAACTCCAAGGGCCTCCTCCGACGATCAGCATAAGACTTCTGTTGGTCCTGAGCCACCTTCATCCTCTCACGCACAAGCTAGAATTTCTTGGTGGTGCTCTGTACTACCTCTGTCCCAAGAGCACCTATCTCACCAACCTCTACCCAGCAAATGGGTGAACGACATGGTCTTCCATACAAAGCCTCAAATGGTGTCATTCCAATAGTAGAGTGGAAGCTTTTGTTGTAGGCAAACTCTAATAAAGGCAAGTGTCATACCCATGACCCTCTGAAATCCAAAACACATGCTCGCAGCATGTCCTCCAACGTATGGATAGTCTGCTCTATCTGTCCGTCGGTCTGGGGGTGGAAAGCAGTGCTAAGGCGTAGCTGGGTGCCAAAATCATGTTGTAACCCCCTCTAGACTCATGAGGTAAACCGAGTATCCCGGTCCGAGATGATAGTCTTCGGAACTCCATGCAAACGCACCGCCTCATCTATGTACCTCCGTGCTAAGGTACTCATCAGGCCAGACTCCTTAATTGCTAAGAAGTGAGCTGATTTCGTCAGACAATCCACCACCACTCAGATAGCATCATAACCACCCTGAGCTCTGGGTAGTCCTATGATGAATTCCATTAAGATGTCATCCCACTTCCACTCGGGGACATATAAAGGATGCAACAAACCACTGGGAACACGGTGTTCAGCCTTCACTTGTTGACACACTAGGCATTTAGCCACAAACTCCGCCAGTGCCTGTTTCACCCCGGGCCACCAAAACTGTTCCCTCAGGCCTCGATACATTTTTTAAACTCCCGGATGTACCGCCAAGGATGATCTATGGAAGTCACGGAGAACTCCCTAATGCATAGCCTCTGGAACAAACAACCTTCCATGAAAAAACATCTGATGTCGGCTATCCTCTGACCATCCTTCTGGAGCGTTTCCCTGATCGACACGATCCTGCATCACTTCCGCCTCGGAGTCCCCCCACTGAGACTCTTCCACCTGCTGCGACAAGGAGGAATACACCGTCATCTAAAACAAATAGCCTCTAACACCCTCTACCCTTGCATCCAAGTGCAAGGTGGACAACTCTCTCATTTCTTTCCAAGAATCAACAGATTCCCAAACCACTTCCTTATGCGACTTCCTGCTCAGGGAATCAGCCACAACATTGCCCTTACCTTCAGTGTAAGAGATCTCGAAGTCATAGTCTTGGAGTAACTCGACCCATCTCCGCCACCATAAGTTCAGGTCACGTTGGGAGAAGATATAACGCAGTCTCTTGTGATCTGAGAAGACCACAAAGCACTCCCCAAAGAGGTAATGTCACCACAACTTTAGTGTGAACACTACTTCTACAAGTTCCAGGTCATGGGTAGCATAATTACGCTCGTGAGGGCGCAACTGCCTAGACCCATAACAGATCACACCCTTCTTCTGCATCAGCATGCACCCCAGACCAAGGCCAGAAGCATCACAAAACACCTCATACAACAACCCTTCCTCTGGCAACCTGAGTACGGGAGCACTGACCAGCTTCTCCTTCAGGTAGTCGAAATCTTTCTGGCAATGCTCGCTCCATAGGAAGACATGGTTCTTCCTAGTCAAAGCTGTCAATGGATTAGAAACTTGAGAGAAGTCCGAAACGAACCTCTGATAGTAACCTGCCAACCCCAGAAAACTACAAACTTCCGCCATGCTCTTGGGTGCTTCCCAAGAAACAGCTGCCTCCACCTTAACGGGTCCACTGAAACTCCATGTTGAGACACTACGTGCCCAAGGAAGTGTACTTCTTGTGTCAAGAACTTACACTTCGACAATTTCCTGTAAAGTTGGTGGTGTCGAAGGACTTCTAAGACTGCCCTGAGATGCTCAAAATGCTCCTCCTCTGATCTTGAGTAGATCAGGATGTCATCGATAAACACAATGACGAACCGGTCTAGAAACTCTTGGAAGACAAAGTTCATAAGTCCCATGAACACAGCCGGTGCATTTGTAACTCCAAACAGCATCACTATAAACTCGAAGTGCCCATACCAGCACCTGAAAGCCATCTTCGAGATGTCACTATCCTTTACCCTCAGCTGATGATATCCAGATCATAGATCAATCTTAGAAAACCAAACTGCTCCCCTCAGTTGGTTGAAGAGATCATCTATCCTTGGAAGGGGGTAATGGTTCTTGATCGTTACCTGATTCAACCTTCGGTAGTCTATGCATAACCTGAGACCACCATCTACCTTCTTCCCGAACAAAACTGGAGCACCCCATGGTGACACGCTGGGTCGAACAAAACCCTTCTCCATCAGATCGTCAATCTGAATCTACAACTTCTGCAACTCCGAAGGTGCCATCCGATAAGGGGCCATTGAAATCAGACGGGCACCAGGCTATAAGTCTATCCCAAACTCAACGTCGCGTTGGGGGTAGAGTCACAACCTCCTCAGGAAAAACATCGAGGAAATACCTAACAACCTCTGGGACATCCATCATCTCTGCATCAGCTGGAACCACTGATAACCCGCCTAACAAATAAAGGAGAGGCTCCACACTCCGACTTCCCACCTAATAGCTCCTCTCACCAACAAAAGCTACACGCTGCCCGTCCACGTTGGAGAACACGACTCTTATCCGAAAGAATTCGATAACGACACTAATAGAAAACAACCAGTCGATGACTAGGATGACATCATATGGCTGCATCTGTAACAGAAGAAGGTCCCCACTAGATCGATGTGGTCTCAACATCATCCCACATCCCCGGAAAACACAAGATACGCTGGTTTGGCCTCCAACTGGTGTACTCAGCACCAGTGGTATGGAAATTATCTCTACGTCTAGTCCCAAATCATGGGCTAGACCAGGTGCAATAAAGGAGTAAGAAGCTCCCGAATCAAACAAAGTAGAAACGAGAGTTCTAAACAAACAAATCGTACCTCGCACAACCTCCGGTCCCGCTGGAGCTGCCAACTCTGCTGCGTGCAACTGTCCATGCCTAGCTCCTCTGCCTCTATGATGTCATCCACCTCCCCGATCACGTCTTGGTTGAGGTCCCTGAGGAGCACCCTGAGGTCGGCCTCCTCCTGCAAAGTCTGCCCTTGGGGGAGCAGGGTCCCGCTGCTGCTGGAAGGGCCTCGCCGGCAACTGGTGCTGCTGAGGCGGGTGCTGAACCTTCCCACCTCCACCGTATTGAGATCGGGTCAGGCACCGACTCTGAACATGCCCGAAACCTCCACAAGAAAAGAACTTCGGTCCTGGGCTCGTGAAAAAGGGACGAGGACCCGAAGATCTGAACTGGAACTGTTGGGGCCTGCTCCCCATTGGCCTGAACCTGGAAGATCCCGTCGTAGGAGACCTACTACTGACTGTCATCCCCTTCGATGAACCTGGTTTGATCCCCTCTCGTGGAGCACCTCCCAGTGAGTGCATCCTCTCTACAACCTCTGACTTCTTATGTACCGCCAAGTACGTCGGAAGGGTGAAGGGGGTGACAGCATACTAGAGCAAAGGACGAAGTGCCTCCTCTAAACGTCTTGCTCGAGACTCCTCATCCAGAAAGAGATCTGAAGCAAAGTGCAGGAGATCCTTGAACTTGATCCCCAACTCTCATACTGACATACTTCCCTGATGAAGGGAGAGTAACTCCTGCCACTTCTCCACCTTGATCATGGAAGAAAGGAATTCCTCTCAGAATTCCTTCTCAAAGTCAGCCCACAGAACCTCTACCTCTATCCTCTCTCTGAGGTAGAGTGTCCACCACTATCACGCCGCACCTCTCAGCTGACTGACTGCTAGGGGAACCCAGTACTCCCTCGGAGCACGGATCAAAGTAAAAGTGATCCCTAGCTCCTAAGCCACCCCTCTGTCTCCATATCCTAAGTATTACCCTCGTACTTATTGAGGGTCTGCCGCTGGAAAGACCGGAGAGTCTTCTGCCACTGGCTATCTTCCTCCTCTCGGTCAATCCTCAACTGATCGACCGCCTGAATCTGTTGGGCCTCGGCCGTCTGAGCCACCCGGGGACGACGTCCAGGTGTTATAGTTGTACAGTAAACAAAGATCACCTAAGCCCAAGTAGTAAGGAAATTCTCAGGGTTCATTTTATCATTTTATTTCAATTTCTTTCCCAAAACACCCAAATCAAGTAAAACACAATCATGATGATGCATGTACCTTCCCTAGGGCCTCTACCCTGCAATCAATGTAGTCTCATTTGGTCGTTCGGTAGGCTCAGAGTCCTTGCATCAGATCACTGGGGGCCCTAAAATCCCGTGTCCTAGCCGGTCTTCCCTGGCCTATGTCACGCACCAAGATTAACCAACATTGTTGCCCTACCATCCCATGAAATCCTCATTGTGCCTAACTCCAGAATCTATCCTATCTCTCAACCATCACCTCTGATACCATTCTGTCACGACCCCCTCCCACCAAAGATGCCCCTCCTGAGCTGGCAATGGTGAAAGGGAGATAATGACCCCCGAGTCCCGCCTCCAGTAGGCCCCAGGGTGGTGAATAGCACCAAGCGTATGAGTTTTCACAAATATGGGAGGCATTAACCTTTTATTATTTAAGATCGGGAAATAGGAAAAGTCAACCACCAAAAAGGAAAAGAACAAGTGTATAGAAATAAACCCAAACCAATCCCACATGCATGTTTAAATAGTTCTGAAACAAGGTACAAGTACAAGAAAGCTCAAAAGTACATTACCAAAAGAAACAAGAGTACAACAACTGAAACAACTCCAATTGTCCCGACTAGTAGGGTCCCGCATAGCCCTAGTAGTCCTCCTGGAAACCTGAAAGTAAACGTAGGGTGAGCATACAAGTATACTCAGTAGGGAAACCTAAAGCTCTCGTGCACAAGTGGGGAGACATCCTAATGTCCTGTGAGAACAACAAAAGAAACCTAGCAAGGAATTCTATCCACCCAACCTCACCAGCCACACTCACCAAAACAAAATCACAACAGGTAGTAGTATATAAGAACAATAGTATATGTAACGACCCAATCTTTTTGGGTAGTATATTAACTTACTCTTAATGATTTAATAAGATGTTAATGGTTAATGCAGAAAGAGGAGTCGATGGCTTCATCCAGTAGACTCTAACCTTATGAAGCCCACTTATCAGAGCTTGGGAAGGAGGTAGCATCTGTGGGCTTCGCTTTGGACCAAGCCCAAGCCAAACTCCAGCGTGTCAAGCTTGAACGGAAACGCCTGTGGGAGAAGTTCAAGTTAGTAGAGATTACTACTAGGGCAATGTTATCTGAGCCTCCCTCAGATTCTCTCACCATAGCACACCTTACACTTAGGTCATATGTCGGTGTTATAAGGGGTTATGTGATGAGACCCTAGCTTCTTTGTGTAATCCTTTGGGATGAATGAATTGAGATTTCTTCCTTTAGCGATGTTTTTGAAATTTAAAATGTCTGGATAATTTTAGGATGTATTTTATTGATGAATTTTGGAAAAAGGATATTTTAAAATATTTATGTAAACCCTAAATAATTAATGATGTGTAATGATTTTCAAAAAATGGTCTTCTACAAAAGTGTTCAGTAAGGAATTTGGAGTCTAATAAGATCAACTTAATTTTTGATGAATAGTAAATTATGAATAGTGATTTTACGCTTAGGATTAGTAATGTGACCAAATGGATTAGTAATTTCACTCAAAGAAAGTTTTAATATAATTTAGACATCTAGATTAAGTAATGTGATTCAATAAAATGGGTAAATAACAGTTTCATAAATTATTAGCCAAGTATTAGTTTTTTCGGGTGAATAGTGTTTTTTAATTAAAAATTTAATTAAAAATAATTAGAAAACTTTTTTTTATAAAAAGGACTTTATTTTTGAACTCAGAGAATCGATATTATATTATGGTAATTTTTGGGGATTTTTCTGAAAAAAAATGAATTCTCGATGAATAGTGCTTTTATTTAAAAATTAAATTAAAAATATTTAGAAAATTATTTTTATAAAATGGAGTTCATAAATGTAATTAGAGCATCTATATTTGGTTAAGGTGAAATATTGGTATTTTTCTGAGAAAGTTGAATTTTTCAGTGAATAGTAAAAATGCAGTTTTTGGGTTTCGGTATGTTTAATGACATCATAACTGTGTCATGATGATGTCATGAGATTTTTTAAGGGTTGACCGGCCAAGGGTGATGAATTATTGTTTTGGGGCCCCATGTGGCCTAACTCCATGGTAAATGCCAAGGGAGAGCACATGGTTTTGAGAAAAGCACTTGTGAGGTGTCCCTTGGCCATTAATGCCTTCTCCCCTCACTTTCCCTATAAATACCCACCCTTTCCTCCTTTATTTTTCACTCCCAACTCTCCCCCAACGAAGTTCTGGTCTCCTTACCTCCCAAGGAGTCCTCCCAAGGTTCCCCCAAGCTCTCAAGGTCCAAACCTTTGAGTTTTAAGAGTTACGTTTTAAAGGTAAGGGATCTGACCTCTCTCTTTCTTTTCATGTAATCTCTTTTATGTCATTCCTTTTATGCTCCATGTTCTTATGTGAGAGGATGTTCTTTTATATTCCTCTTACTGACCTTTTCATGTTTATATTATGAGATATCCCCTCTTACTCTCATCATTTCATTTTATGAAAGTTTAAGTGACGCCGTTAGGCTGCCGAATTTTTAAGGGATTCTTTCACCCTTCTCATTTTTCAAGTTCGATTTTCATGTCAAGTCTTTCAAGTTCCTTTTTATTATGTTGGGGTATGATCTCTATATCTATCATACTGATCTCTTATGATCATATGAAGAGAGACCCTATTTAATCTTTTCAAATATTTTTTTATTGAAGTTTAAGTGACGTCGTTAGGCTGCCGAATTTTCATAAGAGAAATCTTATTTTTGTCTCACTTCCATGTTTTTCATTTCATATGGTATATCATTCACATTTCATTAACATGTTCTTAAATCCCTTATATTATGTCCCCCTACTGTTTTATGGATCATTTATGAGTGGGTTACCCATGTTCCCTCTCTTTTCAATGTTTTCTAAAACCTTGTAACATAGCCGTTATGCTGCAGAATTTTCGTCTCAAAATGTCTCTATCTTTTCTCAAAATTATTTTTATGTTATAAAGTGAATACTCAAAGCTCTTATTTCTACAAGGGTATTCACATATATATCAAAATTTTCTATTTTAAATTCTAGAATTTATATACATGAAACCCACTTTCCCTTTCTGTGGGTTTAAAGTGACATAAAGATCATGTCTTTAAAGCAGTTTTTAAAACGTTATGATTATGAAATGAAACCCATTTCTTTTATGCTATATGGTTTGTTTATGAAATGTTTGATGATGATATATGTGGATCACATGATAATAAATACATTTCAAGGTTGCGCCCATATAGCGCTCTAATGCATTGGGTAAAGACTTAATCTCTAGAGATGACTTTTTAGACTGATACCTTGGTGAATAACCTTGGTAATTTTTAATGACACCTTGGGGATGGAACTTGGTGAAACGAAATGATTTTCAATATTGAATGTTGAATCCACATCTTCAAGTTATGAAAAATGTTATTTTTATTATGATGTATCTCATGATTTCTTTCTCATGCCTTAAAGTTCTTTTCATGTCCTTATTGAAGTATCTCAAGTTCACATGTAAAATGTTTCTCTTGTTTCCCTTACTGGGCCTTCTGCTCACCCTTTCTTTTGATGTATGTCCCCAGGTTATGAGATGCAGTAATTAACCTAGGATAAACTTAAGGAGAATCCTTTAAAGTGTTTAAGAAGAATGTTTTATGTTCTTTTCATGTATTATGTTCCTTGTTTCCAAGACACTAAACCTTAAATATCCTCAGTTCCGTGTAATGAAATGAAAGTTATGTTATAAAAAGACGGGATTCTATAGTTGGCATCAGAGGATGGTTTAGTTATTTATGGAAATTAGGATATAAAAAACTTTAGGAAGAACCCTATAGAACAGTTTAAATATAGGAAAACTTCCTGGTATTTTGGTAAGTATTGTGTAAGTGTTTTATCAAACAAATACATCCCTGTCTGGATACAAGCAGGTAGAGGCGGCTCTGGCACAGATGTACATAGGGGTAAAACCCGAAAACACCGCTTTGAGCTAGACTTGAATGGGAACTGGTGCACGATAACGGGCCTTTCTGAACTCTTGGTTACGACACTCCCGGGGGATATGTTTGGTTAATCACAAGCTTTTTATGAATCATTATGAAGGAATTATAGAGAAGTGTAATTGTCTAAGCATGAAGTCTTAGTTAAAAGATTTATAAATGAAATAAGTTTCTCACTAAGGTTTTATTCTTTTAGAAAATGGCGGGCAATATGAGGAACCGTGCCGATGGTGACCGCAATGCACCATGTGCTGATGGCCCTCTGATGGAATCCGGAATGGAAACATTCATGCGAATGATGAACCAACTGACTCAAGTTATGAGTAATAACTTGAATCAATCTGAGAGGCCGACCTCACCACGAAGGGAACAACATTCTGTTGAGTCCTTCATGCGTCAACGACCACCATCATTCAGTGGATCTACTGACCCTTTGGTTTCGGAACAATGGATAAGCTCCATTGAAAAGATCTTTTCTGTACTCCTTTGTTCGGAACAAGAAAAAGTCACCCTTGCTATTTATCGCCTAGAGGGAGAATCTGACCAGTGGTGGTCACTGGTCAAAAACACGAAGCCTAGAGGAGATATGGAAGCTATGGAGTGGGAATAATTCCAGGGAATATTCTTTAACAAGTATTTCCCTCGTTCCATGAGAACGAGAATGGAGAAAGAGTTTCTCGAGCTGAAGCAGAAGGAAAACGAATCTGTCGGAAGCTACGAGATGAACTTCACCCGACTTTCACGATATACCTCTAGCTTTGTCATGGATCCATGTGGGAAGGTTGATAGATTTTTCGGTGGACGGAGACCTCATCTGTGGAAGAATTTAGCCAACCAGGACTACGATAGCTACGAGGAGATCGTGTGGAGTGCAATGAAAGTTGAGCTAGAGTTTGGTGAGACACAGTGGTCTCATAAATCAAATGAAAAGAAGAGATCATTGGATCCTATTTTAGGGAAGACTTTTGATCAGGGAAGAGGTGGAAAGAAAATGCAACTTACCACATGCAATAAATGTGGGAAGAAGCATCCGGGGAACTGCTTGGTCGGAAGTGGCAAGTGCTACAAGTGCGGAAAATGAGGCCATATTTCTCGGAATTCTCGTAGTGAGGTGAAGCCTCAACTCCCCAACACTAACGACAGAGGAAAGATGGTTATGGCCTTACCTGAAGTCCATTTCTTCAAGTGTGGACAGCTTGGGCACTATGCTAATCTCTATCCAAATCCAAGGGCAGTGGAGGGGAATCACCATCAACCTCAGCAAAGGCCAGGGGAGAAAGGTCTTGCTTTTTCTATCACAACAACTGAAGTTGAAGCTCCGAATGACGTGGTAGCAGGTACTCTTGTTGTCCTCTCAAAACTAGCAACTACTTTGTTTGATTCTGGTTCTACGCATTCCTTTATTTCCTCCAAGTTTGCAAAGAATATAGAATCAATCCTGGAATTTCTTGAGGTAGAGTTGTCGGTCAAGACTCCAAGTGGGATTATCCATGCATAAACAGTGTTTAGAGACTCTAGTGTTTAATTTAGTGAGCACAATCTTATCGCAAATCTAGTAGTCATTCCCATGTTGGAATTAGACGTTATACTAGGGATGGACTGGCTCTCAAAGTATAATGCTAAGATCAAATGTAGAAGTAAGGAAATCTCAGTAGTCTTGAATAAACAACCTACAGTTATCTTCCAACGAGAGATATCCCGAACTGATCCCTATCTAGAATCACCTCCTATAGCTTTCTTTATGGAGTTAATCGGTGATGATGAAGATGTAAAAGGGAGCATACAAATAGAAGATGTTCCGATTGTTCAGGAATACATGGATGTATTTCCTGAGGAGTTACCTGGACCTCCCCCAGAAAGAGAGGTAGATTTATCCATTGAACTCGTACCTGGGTCTCAACCGATATCAAAGACTCCATATAGAATGGCAAATGTGGAGCTAGAAGAGTTAAAGAAACAACTCCAAGACTTGTTGGAGAAGGGGTTTATCCATCCGAGTGTGTCTCCTTGGGGAGCACCAGTTCTCTTTGTGAAAAAGAAGGATGGATCAATGCGGCTATGCATTGATTATAGAGAACTAAACGGGATCACAGTGAAGAACATATATCCTCTTCCAAGAATTGATGATTTATTTGACCAACTTTGTGGGGCTCAATTCTTCTCCAAAAATGACCTTCGATCTGGTTATCATCAACTGAGGGTGAAGAAGGAAGATATTCCAAAGACTGCCTTCCGGTCAAGATATGGGCATTATGAGTTTACTGTTATGCCCTTCGGTTTGACTAATTCTCCTGCTATTTTCATGGATTTGATGAATAGAGTCTTTAAGGACTACCTTGATAACTTTGTGGTAGTTTTTATTGATGATATTTTGATATATTCAAAAAGTCGTGAGGAGCATGAAGATCATCTGAGGGTTATTTTGAAAACTCTGCGGAAGGAGAGGCTCTTTGGAAAGTTCAGCGAGTGTGAGTTTTGGTTACAACAAGTGGCTTTCTTGGGGCACATCGTAACCAATGAAGGAATCTCGGTTGACCCTGCGAAGACAATGGTTGTGGAGGAGTGGACTCAACCCACAACAGTAACTGAGATTCGTAGTTTCCTTGGCTTAGCGGGATATTATAGGAGGTTTGTGAAAAACTTTTCACAGCTTTCTAATCCACTAACCAAGTTGACTCGAAAAGGGGTTAAGTTCATCTGGACAAAGGAATGCGAGGAAAGTTTCCAAGAGCTGAAGAAGAGATTGGTTACTGCACCTGTGTTATCACTACCCTCTATCGGAGAAGTATTCGTTATTTTTAGCGATGCATCTCTGAAAGGGCTTGGGTGCATCCTCATGCAAAATGACAAGGTAATTGCTTATGCATCTCGACAGTTGAAGATTCATGAGCAGAATTATCCTACACATGATCTAGAGATGGCGGCAGTTGTTTTTGCTCTAAAGATATGGAGGCACTATCTTTATGGGGAGAAATGTAATATATACACTGACCACCAAAGTATAAATTATATTTTCACACAGAAAGAATTGAACATGAGACAAAGGAGATGGTTGGAGCTTATTAAAGACTATGATTGTTCAATTCATTATCACCCTGGAAGAGCAAACAAAGTCGTGGATATGTTAAGTAGGAAAGATCATGTTGTTCTGGTAACAATGAGGATCCTAGGAGATCCCTTGATTAAAGATCTAGTAAAACTGGACATGGGAATTATAAGGAAAGGGACATCATCAACCCTATCCCAAATGATTTCTCAACCTTCATTACTAGAGAAGATCAAGAAGGCTCAAAAAGAATATCCTTTGCTGCAGGAGAAGTTGGAGGATGTAAAAGATGGGAAGTTTCCTGATTTCAATATTGATCAAGAAAGTGTATTGAAATTTCATACAAGACTATGTGTTCCATCTATTCCAGAGATAAAGAAAGAACTGATGGATGAAGCTCATAGCTCTACTTTCTCTATACATCCAGGAATCACTAAGATGTATAGAGACCTTAGTGATCATTATTGGTGGGATAACATGAAGAGGGAGATTTCTGATTACACTACAAGGTTCCTGGTGTGTCAGCAAGTAAAGGCTGAACGACAACTTCCTAAGGGGGTATTACAACCTCTACCCATACCAGTATGGAAGTGGGATAATATCACTATGGACTTTGTAACTGGTCTCCCGAAAACATCCAAAGGAAACAATGCGATATGGGTTATTGTGGACTGTCTCACCAAGACCGCCCATTTTATCTCTATTCGGGAAGATTTCTCTCTGGATCAACTTGCCAAGATATACGTGAAGGAAGTGGTAAGGCTGCATGGGGTACCACTATCCATCGTGTCTAATCGTGATCCAAGATTCACATCAAAATTCTGGAGAAGTCTTCAACATGCTCTGAGTACTGAATTGAATTTTAGTACGGCCTATCATACTCAAAATGATGGCCAATCTGAAAGGACTATTCAGACACTCGAAGACATGCTGAGATTATGCTCAATGGAATTTAAAGGTGGATGGGATCAACACCTCCCATTAGTTGAGTTCTCCTATAACAACAGCTTCCATTCGAGTATTCAGATGGCACCCTATGAAGCTCTGTATAGAAAGCGATGTAGAACTCCTACTTGTTGGGATGAAACTGGTGAGAGAAAGCTTCTTGGGCCTGATCTTGTGCAAGAGATGACAGAACAGGTTCATGCCATCCAACAACACATAAAGGCTGCTCAGAGTCAGCAGAAGAGCTATGCTGACAATCATCGAAGGGACTTGGAGTTTGGTGTTGGTGACAAAGTCTTCCTTCGAATTTCTCCCTGGAAGAGAGTCATGCGGTTTGGGAAGAAAGGGAAGCTCAGCCCTAGGTACATTGGCCCCTATGAAATCCTTGATCGCATAGGAGCAGTGGCCTATCGTCTAGCACTTCCACCGAACCTAGCTCAAGTTCATGATGTCTTCCATGTATCTCTCTTGAGGAAGTACATACCCGACCCTTCACATGTACTGAACCCAGAGGTGGTACAACTGGAACATGACCTCTCTTATGAGGAGCAGCCAGTGGAGATCTTGGACCGTAGAGACAAGGTTCTACGAAACAATACCACCCACCTTGTGAAAGTGTTGTGGAGGAATCATAAATATGAAGAAGCGACTTGGGAGCCTGAGGAAACGATGAAGCAAAAGTACCCTCACCTTTTCGACTAGGCCTCAAGTATAAATTTCAGGGACAAAATTTCTTAAGGGGGGGAGAATGTAATGACCCAATCTTTTTGGGTAGTATATTAACTTACTCTTAATGATTTAATAAGATGTTAATGGTTAATGCAGAAAGAGGAGTCGATGGCTTCATCCAGTAGACTCGAACCTTATGAATCCCACTTATCAGAGCTTGGGAAGGAGGTAGCATCTGTGGGCTTCGCTTTGGACCAAGCCCAAGCCGAACTCCAGCATGTCAAGCTTGAACGGAAACGCCTATGGGAGAAGTTCAAGTTAGTAGAGATTACTACTAGGGCAATGTTATCTGAGACTCCCTCAGATTCTCTCACCATAGCACACCTTACACTTAGGTCATATGCCGGTGTTATAAGGGGTTATGTGATGATACCCTAGCTTCTTTGTGTAATCCTTTGGGATGAATGAATTGAGATTTCTTCCTTTAGCGATGTTTGTGAAATTTCAAATGTCCGTATAATTTTAGGATGTATTTTATTGATGAATTTTGGAAAAAGGATATTTTAAAATATTTATGTAAACCCTAAATAATTAATGATGTGTAATGATTTTCAAAAAATGGTCTTCTACAAAAGTGTTCAGTAAGGAATTTTGAGTCTAATAAGATCAACTTAATTTTTGATGAATAGTAAATTATGAATAGTTATTTTATGCTTAGGATTAGTAATGTGACCAAATGGATTAGTAATTTCACTCAAATAAAGTTTTAATATAATTTAGACACCTAGATTAAGTAATGTGATTCAATAAAATGGGTAAATAACAGTTTCATAAATTATTAGCCAAGTATTAGTTTTTTCGGGTGAATAGTGTTTTTTAATTAAAAATTTAATTAAAAATAATTAGAAAATTATTTTTATAAAAATGAATTTATTTTTGAACTCAGAGCATCGATATTATGTTATGGTAATTTTGGGGGATTTTTCTGAAAAAAAATGAATTCTCGATGAATAGTGCTTTATTTAAAAATTAAATTAAAAATATTTAGAAAATTATTTTTATAAAATGGAGTTCATAAATGTAATTAGAGCATCGATATTTGGTTAAGGTAAAATTTTGGGATTTTTCTGAGAAAGATGAATTTTTCAGTGAATAGTAAAAATGCAGTTTTAGGGTTTCAGTATGTTTAATGACATCATAATTGTGTCATGATGATGTCATGAGATTTTTTAAGGGTTGACCGGCCAAGGGTGATGAATTATTGTTTTGGGGTCCCCATGTGGCCTAACTCTATGGTAAATTCCAAGGGAGAGCACATGGTTTTGAGAAAAGCACTTGTGAGGTGTCCCTTGGCCATTAATGCCTTGTCCCCTCACTTTCCCTATAAATACCCACCCTTTCCTCCTTTAGTTTTCACTCCCAACTCTCCCCCAACGAAGTTCTGGTCTCCTTACCTCCCAATGAGTCCTCCCAAGGTTCCCCCAAGCTCTCAAGGTCCAAACCTTTGAGTTTTAAGAGTTATGTTTTAAAGGTAAGGGATCCGACCTCTCTCTTTCTTTTCATGTAATCTCTTTTATGTCATTCCTTTTATGATCCATGTTCTTATGTGAGAGGATGTTCTTTTATATTCCTCTTACTGCCCTTTTCATGTTTATATGATGATATATCCCCTCTTACTCTCATCATTTTGTTTTATGAAAGTTTAAGTGACGCCGTTAGGCTGCCGAATTTTTAAGGGATTCTTTCACCCTTCTCATTTTTCAAGTTCGATTTTCATGTCAAGTCTTTCAAGTTCCTTTTTATTATGTTGGGGTATGATATATATATCTATCATACTGATCTATTATGATCATATAAAGAGAGACCCTGTTTGATCTTGTCAAATATTTTTTTATTGAAGTTTAAGTGACGTCGTTAGGCTGCCGAATTTTCATAAGAGAAATCTTATTTTTGTCTCACTTCCATGTTTTTAATTTCATATGGTATATCATTAAAATTTCATTACCATGTTATTAAATCCCTTATATTCTGTCCCCCTACTGTTTTATGGATCATTTATGAGTGGGTGACCCATGTTCCCTCTCTTTTCAATGTTTTCTAAAACCTTGTAACATAGTCGTTATGCTGCAGAATTTTTGTCTCAAAATGTCTCTCTCTTTTCTCAAAATTATTTTTATGTTATAAAGTGAATACTCAAAGCTCTTATTTCTACAAGGGTATTCACATATATATCAAAATGTTCTATTTTAAATTCTGGTATTTACATACATGAAACCCGCTTTCCCTTTCCGTGGGTTTAAAGTGACATAAAGATCATGTCTTTAAAGCAGTTTTTAAAACGTTATGATTATGAAATGAAACCCATTTATTTTATGCTATATGGGTTGTTTATGAAATGTTTGATGATGATATATGTGGATCACATGATAATAAATACATGTCAAGGGTGCGCCCAGATAGTGCTCCAATGCATTGGGTAAAGACTTAATCTCTAGAGATGACTTTTTAGACTGATACCTTGGTGAATAACCTTGGTAATTTTTAATGACACCTTGGGGATGGACCTTGGTGAAACGAAATGATTGTAAATATTGAATGTTGCAGCCACATCTTCAAGTTATGAAAAATGTTATTTTTATTATGATGTATCTCATGATTTCTTTCTCATGCCTTAAAGTTCTTTTCATGTCCTTATTGAAGTATCTCAAGTTCACATGTAAAATGTTTCTCTTGTTTCCCTTACTGGGCCTTCTACTCACCCTTTCTTTTGATGTATGTCCCCAGGTTATGAGATGCAGTAATGAACCTAGTATGAACTTAAGGAGAAGCCTTTCAAGTGTTTAAGAAGAATGTTTTATGTTCTTTTCATGTATTATGTTCCTTGTTTCCAAGACACTAAACCTTAAAGATCCTCAGTTCCGTGTAATGAAATGAAAGTTATGTTATAAAAAGACAGGATGCTATAGGGTACCCCACATCATTTCCCACTAGTTAGATGCTCTTCCTAATGGTGAACGTCCTGACGCTGTCACACTCTTCCCGCCCGCACACACTTGGGCCTCAAGAACCACACATCCCGCCCGCACACACCATGGCCTCACAACCACGTATCCTGCCCGCACACACCTGGGCCTCACAACGAGGTATCCCGCCCGCACACACCTGGGCCTCATCCTGAAGGTTCTTGGGAAGTAGTAAAACTAGCCCGAAGAGTCTTGGGCTAAACCACCCCAATCGAAACCTACTCGAAGAGTCTTGGGTGTAAGGTAGCCTCAAGCCATTACAGCCTAGGGAAGAAAGAGCGGGAAGGAGCTAGTAACTATGGGGAAAACACCCTCTCCCATGAAATGGGAGTGTTCAGCACTAAGTGATCAACATGGGTGGGGTGCGATAAAACACAAATATATAGATATATATATATATATACCAAACACTCAGCCCAACCTATGGCTTCTAATCAGAGAACTGAGCACGTTCCTCGGCACTGCTACTACGAAGCATGCATACAACAAACAATCCTGAAACCCCATTTAGGTTTTCATGTTTCAACAGAATCAGTTTATTAGTTCCTTAACTACTGGGAAACTATCCACAACCAACCATATCGATCATTCATAAAGCATATCCCTGCCATCCACAAATCAAGTTAGGAAAACACAAGTAGGACAACAAGTCCCTTCTTAATAACCAACCAACCCATTGATTAACATTTATGTTCCATTACCAAGTCCCACCATTTATTAACTCTTCCACTTTTTATTTATTATTTACAACCCATAGTTCGTTCACATTCAAACCCAACCTTGCAGCCCCGCTGCCAACCACCATAACCACAACCACACCGTACATCATCACTCCTTTAATACCATTTATCACAACCTCATTGCCCATCACCAACATAGCATTCACACCAACCCACAACCAAGCCAATCGCAGCCCCACTGCTCACCCGATCCACAACAACCCACAAAAACACCTCCATCACATGCCACGTATCCAATCCAACACCCACATATTCATTATTCCATTTTGTTCAACCGGGGTGATCACACAAGGGTTTCAGATTTTAAATCAACCAACTTTACGTGATTAACCAAAT
Source organism: Viscum album (assembly GCA_963277665.1). Taxonomy (NCBI): domain Eukaryota; kingdom Viridiplantae; phylum Streptophyta; class Magnoliopsida; order Santalales; family Viscaceae; genus Viscum; species Viscum album. The sequence goes on from OY728123.1 coordinate 1,626,668,412, forward strand.
TCCACATTCAACAAAGTTCCATTCACAAAAATGGTCTAGAAAGATAGGGAAACATTTAATTACGCAAGAAAAGGACGCCAATGACCGTTATTTTTAATAGTCATAAGCCTATTCAATTCACAACATAATATCAAAGGATATAAATATAGACATAACAACTTCCCCACCCCCGTTTTTTAACCAGTTATTATCTTCGTTTAATGGTTCAAACGGTTCTCATGAAAAACAAGAGGATACCCACACTGCATGATTCACAAAATTAGAGAGACAAAGGTAAGATCTCTACCTCAACAGGTTCTGATCACAACGCTCTCCCGGATCAACTTTAGAAGATGTTCGTCAGCGTCCGTCACTTCTGTCAAAACCCGACAAAACCTCCTCGGGTGGAAGCTGGGAAGGAAAGGTCGAAGGAAAGACAACGGATCCAAGATCAGAATTTCCGCCTCGTCGTTACGATCTCGTGGCCGCTGACGGATCCTAAATCGGAGCTCGGACGAAGAAGTTATGGAAGAAAAGAGCCTTCGAGTCTCTTGGGAGAGCTCTGCACGGAGGAATAGGGAGGAGAGGGGTGAGTTGAAAAGGAGGAGGGGACCCCTCCTTTTATAGTTGTGAAAAAAAACTACACGGCGTGTACTTTATGGTACACGGCGTGTACTCGACCATTTCACACGGTCACCACGCGGCTTCCAACACGGCCTTCAACGCGGCACGCAGCCATTGACTGGTCAACACACAGTTTGAGGGTAATGCGTATGCGGGGAGGGACTACATGGCGTGTAGTATGGGATACACGGCGTGTACCCATTTATTTCATAGGGCAAGGACACGGCTCCAACATGGTTCACGGTCATTGACTGGTCAACACACGGTTTGAGGGTAACGTGTACGCGGGGAGGGACTACACGGCATGCAGTATGGGATACACGGAGTGTACCCATTTATTTCACATGGCAAGGACACGGCCTTAAACACGGGGTATACCTAGTGAGGGGGGTACACGGCGTGTGCTCTCACTACATGGTGTGTACTTACAAAATTCCAGAAAGTGTGGGAAAAGTCCATTTTACCCTTCAGAGCACTTCGTAACCTTCTTTTTGACAAAGGAATGGGCCAGAGAGGTCCGGGCCATTACAATTAAAAATATTTCTTAATCGTTTATTTGTCTATATTTTCTCATTAATACCAATATTGTCGACAATCTACGTACTCAAAAGAAGTAAATTTGTTTAGAGATGAGTGATCAATATACATGGTGTCAGAATGTTTTCTAATACCAAATTTAGGTGATTACCTACTATTTTTGTGATCAAGTATGACACATGACCTTAGAAATATATTTGGAGTGTGAAAAATTAGTATCAAAATTCTTATATATCATTTTTTATTTGTTTATCAAGGAGTAGTATAATAGAAAAAATCGATTTTTTTAGAAATGAAAGAGCAGAATACATGGTGCCAAAATGCATACAATCATTATGAAGACGTGACTTCCTAATATTTATTTAGTTAATTTTTCATCATTTTATCTAATTTTTTTTAGTTATTTTCCTTATCATTTTTATCTAATAATTATTTTTTAAAATTTACACATTAGTTCAAAACACACGTCACATGCTCAAAACTGAGAAAATGAGTTCAAATTGTTTTCAAACTTAATAAAAATGATCCATAATTCATTTTTCATGTTTAGGAATTGAACGCATTCCAATTCAACACATGATGTGATTGATACACCTCAAAGTGTGTGTTTTCAATGAAAAAGATCCATTTTACTCAAATTGTATGGTTTGGGTTTAAAATTGACATTTTAGTTAAAAATACACACAATATACTTAAAATTGATCAAAATAATTCATATTGTTTTGATACTTTATAAAAATAATCTATAACTCATTTTAGACATGTAGGAATCAACCACATGCTAATCTGATGCACGATGTGACCGGTATGACTCCAAGTGAGTGTTTTTTGTTTAAAATGACATTTTAGTAAAAAACAAAAGTGGCATAATCAAAACCAATAAAACACAGTTTGATTTTTTTATAATTTATAATAATGACTCATAATTCATTTGTGATTTTTAGGAATCATCCAAACCTCAATCTGATGCACAGTGTGACCGGTATGGATCAAAGTTTATGTTTTTAGTTTAAAATAACATTTTAGTAAAAAAGACAAGTGACATACTCAAAACTAATCAAACACATTATTATTGTTTCCATAATTTAGGATAATGATCTATAAGTCATTTTTGATTTACAATAATCAACCACACATCAATCTGATACACGGTGTGCCCGATATGGCTCAAAGTGTTCATTATCAGTTTAAAATTGACATTTTAGTTCAAAATGTGTGTAACTCACTAAAAGTTGGGAAAACATGATCTGTTTTATTTATATTTTAGGAAAATGATTCATAATTCATTTTTGATGTGTAGAAATTAGTATCACATCAAACCGACACATGATGTGACCCGTATGACTCAAAATGCATGTTTTTAGTTTAAAATGACATTTTAGTAAAAAAGAAAAGTGACATGATCAAGATTGAGAAAACACGTTTGTATTATTTTGATACTTTATTAAAATAATTAATATGTCATTTTTGATGTGTAGGAATCATATACACCTCAATCTGATGCATGATGTGACTGGTATGAATCCAATGTTCCTTTTTATTTAAAATTTTCATTTTAGTAAAAAAGCCATGTGATATGCTCAAAAGTTAGTAAATTCATTATGATTATTTTAATAATTTATTATAATGATCCATAAGTCATTTTTGATGTGTAGTAATCAGTTTCACCTCAATCAAATGTACGGTGTGACCGATATGACTCAAAGTTTATGTTTTTAGTTTAAAATGACATTTTAGTAAAAAATATAAGTGACATACTCAAAACTAAGAAAATGAATTTAGATTGTTTCAATAATTTAGTAAAATTATACATAAGTCATTTATAACATGTAGGAATCGATCTCACATCAATCCAATACACGGTGTGTCAGGTATGACTCAAAGTGTCCGTTATCAGTTTAAAATTTTCATTTTAGTTCAAAACGTGTGTCGCTCACTAAAAATCAGAAAAACACACTTGGGTTAAATTTATATTTTATTAAAACAATTCATAATTCATTTTTAATGTATAGGAATTATTTTCACATCAAACTAAAATATAATGTGATTGGTATGGCTCAAAGTGCATGGTTTCAGTTTAAAATGATATTTTAGTAAAAAAGACAAGTGACATACACAAAACTAATAAAATGAATTCAGATTATTTTAATACTTTATTATAATAATCCATAAGTCATTTATAATTTGTATTAATTAGATTCACCTCAATCCAATGCACGGTTTGACCGGTATGACTCCAAGTTGAAGATCCCACTTTGTGTATGGATTGTATTTATTGTCAACTGATTGTCATTGGTGGTCAATAGTGATCAATGAGATAAGAATATCTCTATTTGGTCAATATTATAAAGTATTTACAAAGTTTATGGGGCTTTAATTAAGTCCTAAAGTCATGATATTCCAAGAAACATGTGAATGGTTTGAAGACTTTGAGTTTCAAGGTGATGCATGGAGAATTGTTAGGGATTCATTTGATGACAATAGATGTCATGGTTTCATAATTCTCCTAGTAATATATGACGATGATTTACTGATTTTCATTTCATAAATATCATAAGTTTTTTGAATAACTTATCATTCAATCCTTATTAAGGAAATGGGGAGTGAAGGTACTTCTAATCGTATTCAGGTTTGATTAGAAAGGAAAGATATTGCTGGAAGACAAGTTACAATACTTCCCTTAGTAAATTTGATGATGCTAAAGGTGACCGATCAATGTTTAAATATCATTATAGATGGAGATTGTGATGAAATTAATCAAGTTAATTTTGGTAATAATATGGCTGAATATTTAACGGTGTATCAACTTATGTTTTCTGACAAAGCCAGATGACCACGAATCAGTATGGTTGGTGTTGCTGAAACAGATTTTTAAAGTGGTGTAATTTCCCGGTGTTTGCTAAATTTTTGGGGTCCAAAATTTGAAGGAGGGATATCATTGTGAAATATGTATTTCCTTGAAGTCCTTATGAAAATATGTAAAAGGAGTGAATTTCATGAAGATTGGGTTTTGTGAAGGGTTATTCGAAAAGGCGTGAAGGTTTTGACAAAAAACTCCATGATTACAAGAATTGGATCATCGCAAATGGAGGATCTCCATGAAGATATGAAACATTGAGAATGGTTATGGTAATCTATATGATTATGAGAAGTGGATCATTGAGAGCGCATGATGGTTTGATGGTGATCTCCATGACAAAAAAAATATCAAAGTAGCATTACAAATAGAGGAGCACCACGAAGATATTTTTGAGTGATCCAAAAAATGAAATGGAGGCAGTGGAGCATCACAAATGGTCTAGCTTATAAATATGAGGTGACCCCCACTTCATTTTTGTTGAAAATAATAGAGAAAATCTAAAATTTCTCTGATTTTGTAGAGGTAGAGGATCTCCGTGAAGCTGGATCTCTATGTGAGCTTAAGAATCACAAAAAGAATTCTAAAGTTTTGACTGATGTTAATGATTCTAATTAATGGGTGATTCATGATGATGGAATATTCCATGTTGACTTAGTGAGCTTTGTAAAGGCATTTTGTTTCGCAAAGATAGTTTTCTTCACAAAGGTTGTGATATTCACAAGGGAGCTTCGCGAACAATAATTTTGAATATCTAGTTTAGGTGAACCATTACTTGGGTATAATACCCCCACTTTATTTTTAGAAGTAAGATCGTGTGTGTACCTGGTTGATACACAATAGATATATAAGAGCAAACACACATAGTTTGTTTTTGTGAAGAAGAACCAGACATGCAACTATGTTCATATTTGCACAATGAAGAATAAAAGTAAATAGATACACTCATGTTTTGGTATTAAGTCTCAAAGAAAGAGAATAAGACACTTTCTATACAATTTCACATTATTATGTGCCCAATAATAATAGATTATGCCTATTTAAAGATTTATTATTATTTAGGTAATATTAATTATGACAATGTTGTGTTGAGCTAACCTTAATTGATTTAATAATCATAAAGAAGTTTTGAGATTCTAGCATTATTGGAAGAAGGTGATTCAGTGCAGTTGGTTTCTCACTAAAGAATAAAGATAAATCAAGACACTACCATACACTATTTCATATATTTTTCTATCATAGATCGAAGGGAGAAGAGGAAGTGACCAGCCAAATTGATATTAGTTGGTCATCATTTGGGTCAGGGAGAATTCAGTGCATCGGTCTACTATATTCATATTATTGTTACTGATAGAATAAGAAGATAGTAAAACTATCAAGTTTTTTGTTGGGAAGAGATAATAGGAGTTTCTTGCATGATATTGTGCAAGTAACAAACTGAAGAAGAAGGTTGTGGAAGAACAAATAGGAACTGTGACATATGGCAGGACTCAATAGTGGAGGACTTTCTTGGCTTTACAAACCCTTATCAATAAGGAGAAGACTATCTTGGGCAGTAGTATAAAGATCCATCCAAGTGTTATAAAACATGCACTATTGGATTGTTTACATAGTGATACACGAGTGTAATTTCATATCCTCTTCGTTGTAATCCACACGGAAGGATTGTTTTCTAGTGGATTGTGTGATCAAGATTATTTCTAACCATGCAAAGGACTAGTTACTCTTATTGAGTAGTGAACCTTGAAAAAAAATCTTGTGCTTGTAATTACTGATTTAATATTCTTTCTTGTAATAAGGATAATAGAATAAGAGAATTGAGATCCTAATGGGTCAAAGTGGTACAGGGATAAAATGTTGGAATTGGATTAAAAATACACAAACACTGATTCACCCCCCCCCCATTATTAGAAATATCCCAAACTGGTCCTTACATAAGTGTGTATTTTTATTTAAAATTTACATTTTAGAAAAAAAGATAAGTGATGTAATAAAAATCGATCAAACACATTTTTATTGTTTTGATAATTTAGTAAAATGATCCATAATTCATTTTTGATGTGTTGGAATTATCTATACCTCAATCAAATGCACAATGTGACTGGTACAACTTGAAGTTTATTTTTTTTGTTTAAAATGACATTTTATTAAAAAAGATAAGTGAAAAACTAAAAACAAATAAAACACATTAGTAATGTTTTGATACTTTGTAAAAATGATAAATAATTCATTTATTATATATAGTAATCATTCACACCACAATCTGATACACTGTGTGCCTGATATGACTCAAAGTGTTCGTTATCAGTTTAAAATTGAAATTTTAGTTCAAAACATGTGTCACACACTAAAAACCAAGAAAACATAATTTAATTGTATTAATATTTTAGAAAAATGATTCAAAAGTCATTTATGACAAGTAAGAATTAGTCCCATGCCAAACTGACACATGATGTGACTAGTATGACTCAAAGTGCATGTTTTCTATTTAGAATGAAATTTTAGTAAAAAAGACAAGTGAAATACTCAAAACTAAGAAAACACATTCAGATTTTCTTGATACTTTATGAAAGAGATCCATAAGTCATTTTTGATGTGTAGTAATTAGATTCGCCTCAATCCGACATACGCTGTGACTGATATGATTCCAATTGTGTATTTTTATTTAAAATTGAAATTTTAGTAAAAAAGATAAGTGACATGATCAAAACTAAAAAAACACATTTGGATTGTTTTATACTTTAGTAAAATGATCCATAAGTAATTTTTTATGTATTTTAATCATCCCCACCTTAATCAAATGCACTATGTGACTGGTATGACTCAAAGTTTATGTTTTTTAGTTTAAAATGACATTTTAGTATAAAAGAAAAATTACATACTCAAAACTAATAAAACACATTTAGATATTTTTTATACTTTATAAAAATGATATATAAGTTATTTGTGATGTGTAGGAATCATTTTCACCTCAATCCGATACACCGTGTTCCCAATATGACTCAAAATTTCCGTTATCAATTTAAAATTGACTTTTTAGTTCAAAACATGTGTCGCTCACTGAAAACCAAGAAAATTCACTTAGATTGTCTTGATATTTTAGTAAAATAATTTAAAAGTCATTTGTGATGTGTAAGAATTATTCTCATGTCAAACTGACACACGATGTGACTGGTATAACTCAAAGTGCATGTTTTCAGTTTAAAATGGCACTTTAGTAAAAAAGACAAGTGATATACTCAAAACTAAAAAAAATACATTTGGATTGTTTTTACACTTTAGGATAATGATCCATAAGTAATTTTTGATGTGTAGGAATCAGATGAACCTCAATCTGACACATGGTGTGAATGATATGACTTCAAGTGTGTCTTTTTATTTAAAATTGATATTTTAGTAAAAAAGACAAGTGACATACTCAAAACCAATAAAACACATTCATATTCTTTTGACACTTTATTATAATGATCTATAAGTCATTTTTAATTTTTAAGAATTATCTTCACCTCAATATAATGCATGGTGTGACCGGTATGACTCCAAGTGTTTCTTTTTATTGAAAATTGACATTTTAGTAAAAAAGAAAAGTGACATACTCAAAACTAATAAAACACATTTGGATTATTTTGACACTTTAAGACAATGATTCATAAGTCATTTTTGATGTATAGGAATCAGATGAACCTCAATCTGATACATGGTGTTCCCTATATGACTCAAAGTTTTTGTTATTAGTCTAAAATTGACATTTTAGTTCAAAACGTGTGACACTCACTGAAAACTAAGAAAACACACTTGAATTGTCTTGATACTTTAGGAAAATGATCCATAAGTCATTTGTGACATATAAGAATTAGTATCACATTAAACTAACACACTATATGACTAGTAGGACTCAATATGTGTGTTTTCAGTTTAAATTGATATTTTAATAAAAAAGACAAGTGATATATACAAAATTGAGAAAATTTATTTAGATTATTTTGATACTTTATAAAAACAATCTAAAATTCATTTGTGATGTGTAGGAATCATTTTCACATCAATCTGATGCATGGTGTGACTGGTATGACTCGAAGTTTATGGTTTTAGTTTAAAATGACATTCATGTAAAAAAACAAGTAGCATACTCAAAACTAATCAAATGCATTAAAATTATTTTGATACTTTAGGAAAACAATCCATAAGTCATTTGTGACATGTAGGAATTATCCTCACCTCAATATGATACATGGTGTGCTCGGTATGACTCAAAGTGTCTGTTATCAGTTTAAAATTAACATTTTAGTTCAAAACATATGTTACTCATTGAAAACTGAGAAAAAACACTTAGATTGTCTTGATATTTTAAGAAAATGATTCATAAGTTATTTTTGGCATGTAGGAATCCGTCTAACATCAAACTGACACACGATGTGACTGATATAACTCAAAGTGTGTGTTTTTAGTTTAAAATGACATTTTAGTAAAAAAAAACAAGTGACATACTTAAAAGTGAGAAAACATATTCATATTATTTTTATACTTTAGTTAAATGATCCATAATTAATTTGTGACATGTAGGAATCAGTCACACCTCAATCTGACATACAGTGTGATCATTAGTACTCAAATTGTGTGGTTTTAATTTAAAATTGACATTTTAGTTGAAAAGGCACGTCACATACTCAAAATCAAGAAAATGGATTCAGATTGTCTTTATACTTTAGGATAATGATACATGAGTCATTTTTGGCATGTAGGAATCATTCATGCCTCAATTTGATATACGGTGTGCCTGATACAACTTAAAGTGTCTGTTATCAGTTTAAAATTGAAAATTTAGTTAAAAACATGTGTCACTCGCTGAAAATTGAGAAAACACGCTCAAATTATATTAATAATTTAGGATGATTCATAATTCATTTGTGACATATAGAAATTAATTGCACATCAATCTGATATATGATGTGGTTGGTATGACTTGAAGTGTGTGTTTTCAATATATAAGTGTCATTTTAGTTTAAAATGTGCATCACATCATCAAAACCAAGCAAAAATGATCAGATTGTTTTCTCATCATTTTATCTTCTATTACTTAATTAATTTCCTTATCATTTTTATCTCATACTTTTTTGGTTAATTTTTACAAAGATAATGCTTAAAGACGAACAAGAAATGGTGTAATAGTTGAATGATTGTTCCCAAAAAGTAAATACTCTTAAATTGGATCTCATATATAGTGATTTTTTTATCACCAATTATGATATCCAATTCAAGAGGACCTTATTTTGAGAACAATAATAAATGGTATGGTGTGTAATAATCAACCACAACTCAATTCGATACATGGCATGTCTGGTATGACTCAAAGTATATGTTTTTAGTTTAAAATTGACACTTTGTGTTTAATTTATTTCTTTATAGTATTACTAACATAAGAATTATTTTCTTATTATTGGTAAAAAATCCCTCAAGGTATCATTGAATCATTTTTGAGGTGATTTTGTTTGTTGACAAAGTGGGTCTCCATGTTGTGTTTGTTAACAAAGCAGACCACAATGTTTAATTTGTTGAAAAAGGAGGGTTTGCATAGTGAGTTGTCAAGTTTGAGAGATATTGTAGACAATCTATGAGTAACATAAGAACATCGAAAAAGGAATGGATGATTTGTAGGTGGTATAAAAAGAGAAGATACAAGGTGGTGCTGTTTTCCAATGTTTGACAAATTTTTGGGCCTCAAAATCGACAAATAGAGAAAAGTGTTTTTAGAAAAGGGACTTGTGTGTTGGTGTCTTGGAGGCTTGGAATGTTGCGCTCCATATGTTTTTTAAGATCAGAACATCAAAATATGGAAAAGTAAAGAGGGGTGCCCAAGTTTTTGTTTGGGCGTGCAATGTGACTAGAGAGACAAAGACTAAGGCGGCTGGACTTGCACGTCGGGAAGAGACTTGCGCGTGGTGCTCAGGGTGGTCAAAATGCCTATAAATAGAGGGCTACCCCTCCTTATTTTGTAAGAAGCTCAACATTTAGAGATAATTATATCTCCAACTGCACAAGTAGGTTTGGGCACACAAGTGGTATTTTAGGCACGCAAGTATAAAGTTATTCATAAGTTGTGCATCAATTGTTAGTTGTGCGCCAATATTGGTTTGGGCGTAAAAGGGTGTGAGTCGCCCAAGTTCTGAGTTGGTAAAGGGAGTGTCACGCAAGTAGTTAGGTGACACTTTTTCTATAGGCTTGAATAAGTGTTCCAAATCACAGAGAAGTGTTCTAGGATTAGAGAAGTGCGCCAGTCATTCTAGGGTTGCGTGAAAGTTGGAATATTGTCTGGTACTTCTAGTGTAAAGTGAGATTCATATACGGGTGAAAGTTAGGCATCAACAGAGCATCTACATATAGAGAAAGATGCATTAATTTTTGATAATTAAGGGACCTATAAGTCTTTAAACTGTGAGTGGATCTTCTGAAGAAGCAGTGAGCACACTTCAGTTGAGAGAGCAGTGAGCTTTCATATTGTGAGTGATTGTAAACTAGGAGGGATAGTGAGTCTTCTCCAAACTTTGTAAATAGCAGTGTGCTTTTAGTGTATTTGGTACATCGGAATTTTTCCAGTGTATTCTACTTGGATGTATCCCAGTGAGGGTGAACCAATTAAAATTGTTGTGTCATGTGCATGCTTTAAGATTTTTCATACTCTACAATGAGGAGAGAGAAGAGAGTTTTGTCTAACAACGAAACAAGATCAATAGGGGAAGTTGTTTTAATATTTCATACCCTAATTCACCCCCCCCCCTCTCAGGGTATCTAACCTAATGGACCTAACACTTATATAGGTGAATTCTTTTACTTGAGTTGGGGTGGTTTCTTCAGCAATAGCATGACCGGGGGTTGGGGGCCAAAGACAAAGGAACACTGATGTTTTTTAATGTCCATGATAATTTGTAATTACTCATGTAATATATAAATCAATGTTTTAAATGTCTATAATATATTGTTTTTTTCTTATATTTGTGTTGTAAATTTTATTCCAATTAAATTCTATATTTGTAACATGTATTTTTTGTTTCTTCTACTACAGTGTGTTATAATTTTAATAGCACGCTGAACCAGTATTCCCTTTTATCAACGCTTTTTCAAGCACTGATAAAAGATGTCTTTATCAGTGATAAATAAAAGTGATGATAAAGGGGGTATTTTATCAGTGCTTAAAAAAGTTCCCATAAAAGCATAGGACTTTCAATTTTTCTCTGGTTGTCATTGTTTTTTTTACACTGACAATGGACTATTTTAGCGCTGTTAAATGCCTTATTTATAGTAGTGATATGTCATCACAATTTTCATCAATATATCAAAATACACAACTAATTATATCCATTAATAATAATATTAAAGTCTAAGGATCAATACACACATCCACATATAGTAACAACCAATGACACATGTAAATGTGGATTTCCTACCGACGAGTCATATTCTCATAATCTCCTGCACTAGAAATTACTAAGAGTGTACACCATAAGAAAATGTCTCAAATTCCTATGAGTCTCCACCCCCGATAGTTTGTATCATTTGTACCTCATCAAATAATATCATCTGACTATATAACATGTATTTAAGAATACTATTGTGACACTTCTAGGTACTCATCATAGTGGGGAATAACTATGACCTTTCAGTGCGACAGTTACTCTTAGGACATTATCACATACTATGTCATGCGGAAAAAAATCATGATGTGATAAAAGGTTTATTAATATTAAAAATAATGAATAAAATCAATCATAAAATATATAAAAGTTGGTTCTATGGAACCAACTCTAAAAAGAACACCAAGGAGGCAATGGGAGAAAGATCACATGATAAGGAGGAGGGCTAGTATGAAACTAAGAGGAAAAATGGGGGAAGATGGGTTAACATCCATAAGGTTTTAATGGTAAATTCCCCAATTTTAAGAATTTTGGTCATGAAACATGGTTTTTCAAACTATACGCCAACCATGTGGGTTACCTCCCTTGGCAAATTTAGGTCACATAGTTTTTCTGAGAAGTCTACATGGTTAGAAAAATTGTGCGTTAACCATAAAAAACTGCATTTTCCCCCAAACACCCCTCTCGCACAGTTAGGAACACAGTTATTACTGATTGTGTGCAAACTGTACGCACCAGAATGTTTCTAAAAAAATCAAGGTTTCAGACTTTTAACTCCCTAGAACTCAAAGAATAACTAAAATAACCAAGAAAACTCAAAATAAAACATACCAATGACCTAATGGGTGTTACATATCTTTTCCAAACAATATAAAAAACTCAAATGTATGTTTATAATAGGAGCATAATAATTGTTCTCCGACTCTATAATTAATCCACTCGGTAAAGTCAGATCATAGGTACTGACTTTCAATGCAGTAAATCTTGCTCCATTAATGGTGTGAAGATCTAATTCATATTTTTTCAATTCTTTCTTATCTTTGAGTCAGTGTTTATTAACACGTATGTGTGATGCACACCCAATATCCAATACTCATGAGTCGAAGTTGGTGAAATTAACCTATATAACATTCACATTAAGATGCTCATAATGTTTATCTTTGATAATAATTCTAAACCTTATATACCAATGTAGTATTGTACTACATGTCATACTTATGAGAGATCTCAACACAATTATCATGAAGTAATCCATAATATATAATAAAGTCACATTCATGGGTTAGTATCATGTTTTATATATTTTCATCAAGGAATTTTGATTAAAGTACTCCCACTAAAAATGATGACCTCATACATCATATCCATTTCATGAGTCAAGACTCATATTTTACCACGTAATGAATATACTTTTGTGTTCTTCCCACCACTTAGCAATTTAGGTATGGAATCATCCCATCATAACAGTTATGTACCTTAGATACGACCTAAGTATATTGTCAAATATGATATATCCTTATATTTAGTGCATGTCCATCAATGATTGGTATCTATCACGGTGTATGATAGATAAACAATACGTGATATCGAGTGTGTTTCCACTACCAAATCATCCACTGCGATTTCCTTTGGTTATGAATTCACATGTTGATTCATTTATGACCACACATATATATGATAATCATTTGAAACATTCAATCGTAATGCATGTTGGTTACCATACCATGTCAGTCGATGCTCGACTCCCTTCATTGAATGAAGATAATTTGTATAAAGGGATGAGATACCCCTATTGGAGATGCATGAATCTCATGTGCTATAATTGATTCCCTCTTATTCTCGATTATCCCTTTGTCTTCACACAGAATGTGTTATCACACTTTAGGAGATCACATGGTCCTCTCATTATGAATGGGGATTCTAGTGAGTGATGACATTCCTGTAGAGGTAAGAGTTTTTCTGTTTTCACTAGGTGATTACGATCAAGAAAATTCCTTTGAGTTCAATGGATATAGAGTTTGATGCATTTTAGGTATGATTGTTTATATTTTGTGTTATTCTCTACATGTTGTTTCATTGACAATAGATCAAACATTTTGTTAGTTTATTTTATTTCTATATTCATAAGTGCTGGGACCAAGTTGGTTGGAAGTTGTTTTTGGAATCTGAAAGGAGTTTGTACTGAAAGTGTTGTCTTTTGTTGTCAAAGAAGAAAAGAAATCAATTCACTTTGTAAAATATGGAAATCATGCTGACCATCATATTTAGGATTTCAACCTCAAAATTTTTAAGAAATTTCATCAGATTGAGGAGAAGTTTTTTGGACGAACAGGTTCATCGGACTCACTTTAGATCTAGGATTGAAACACCCCAAGATTCCACGGTATGCTTCTCTTTTAATAATACAATAGCGTGTGTTGTACGCAACTTCGAGTTCTAACACACACCACAACCAATAAAACAAGCTGTTATGAATAGTAATACCCACTTTTTGAAATTTTATAAATTTTATCTTTCAAAATGGACTTTATTTTTGGATTAGGAATATCGAAATTAGCCTAGGGTGAAATTTTAGTACTTTTCGGATAACTTTTATATTTTGATGAATAGTGAAAATTACTAAATTTTAATTAAAAACAACTTTTTTAATCAAAATAATTAATAGTGATAAATTATGAATTTGAGTGGTTTTAAAGTATATTTAGAATATATTTTTACCATTTAATACAATGTTGGTCATTATACATAATTTCACAATTAAACCAGACATAAACAAGTGTCAATCTTTTGATAGTTATTATTTCTTAAAAACACGCTTTTTGTTTTGACAGCGGGAATTAATTTTAAATTAATTTATGCCATTTCTGTGTTTTGAATTTAGAAATATGGATTCTATATTTGGAATTATGAGGTACAAATTGTGTAAATAGGTAACTTTTATTTTTAGACATTTTGAATAATTACTTCGGTAAATATTTTATTTACCATGGTTAAAGGGTAAATCCGGTAAATAAGGGTAAAAAATAATATTATAATAATATTAATTTACCCTAAAATGCGTTCTAACCCTATTGGTTGATACATGTCCGACCATGGGAATATTTGGGTCTATTTTCGGACCCCATGGAGCCACTTGTAGGTGATAAAGACACTTTATATTAATTAAGTTAAAGTAAATACAAAAATGACATAAGCATGTATCTTTTAGAAAAACAATTTTTACATAAGGTTATATATGTTATATTTTAGACTATAAATATTAATTAGAAATCTAAAAAGAGTTACTACATAATGGTATTTTATTTATAACTTTATAAATTGAATAATTAAATTTATTTATGACACAATAATGATGCATTGTTTTCCTTATTAATGAAAGAATCGAACAATTGGTATTATAAATGTTAAAATAAATATAATTTGAAAGTTTTGATGACATACACAAATTTTATTGGTCACTATGACATGTTAGGATTTATTAATTGAACTTGGTTCTAATTAATAATGTTTTTATGACTTTAAAAAAAATTAACTATATAATATAAAAATACAAAGTGACATGGTAAATGTCAATCTAATTAACTAAGAGTTAAAACTAAAAGATAAAGTTAATATAATAACCCAAACCTGTCTAAAATATATTTTTTTAATTTATTTAGAACCATTCCCACTTTATACTTTTAATAATTCACTTTGGATCCATTAGAAACCGAATATGAATTTATTATAAATTAATACTTTAAGTTTTTCCTAAAGAGCCCCTCCTCCCCCTTATAAAAGGACACCACTTATAACTAGTTCTTCATACCTTCAAAGCCTTTTGGTTTGTCCAACCTCTTCCCAAATACCCTATAAACTATCCTCCATTAATCCTAGAGGCCTTCCTTTAGTCAAAAATCCAACCTAAGGATCCCTTTTGATCAAATCAAAAGGAAGAACCCGAAGAAGAGGTAACGTTTTCACCACCCTCTTTCAAGTTCCATTCTTCTTCAAATTATTATTTCTTTGTTATTTACATTATAAAATAATAAATACATTATCTTATATATACTGTGATGTTATTATAAATATGGTACAACCATATTCAGTATTCTATCCATCCTTTTAATGACATGTCACCATACGTGTGTGCGTACGGCTTACCGTCTCCACGTTGGGGTGTAATTGTTATTCAAAACATTATTATTTAGATGGGTATAATAATGATGTGTAATTAATTTAAATAATAAGTATAACATGATAATTATTCTTTATATATGATATACCATCCAATTATATATGATTTTAATATCAAAAGAATGATATTATCACTCGTGCATACGTACGGACTACCGTCTCTACGAACACGATGAGATTCATTCCTCATCGTATCCATACAAGTCTAATTCTCATTTTATGATTAAAAATAATGTTTAAGGACTTGATATAATTCTGTATATTAATAATATACAACCTATCCTTAACAAGCACGACTTATGTAACAAAACATATAAAATAAAACGAGTAAGTTAACACCCGAAACGACGATAATACTAAGATATTATTAACAAAGCAATGTTAAAAGATCATATATGATATCATATTAATGTATATGACTTTTTTATAATTCAATAACAATTATTTCACCATTATACAAGAGGCTAACCTTCCCTCTACCAAGGAAAAAGTACAAAGTAAGGGGTTTCTTATCTCACTTTTAATTTTGTGAGATTTCCATTGTTCACCACTTATTTATTGCATGTGGTGTGTGTACGGACCATGATTGCATTCATTGTGTAATATAATTTAATTTATGGATATTTAAAACATCATTTTATTATCCTTCTTTCATGGGTGTATGTTTCATAAGTTACCAAATCGATAAGGGAATTTGAAGTTTCAATTTCCACTCATTCGGCTTTATGCATACTTCATTGATTATTTTACTCCAAGATTATGTGTGGAATCACTATTAATTTTCTTTTGTAATAATTTCCACTCCCCTTTCTATGGATATACTTTTTATAAACATAATCACTCCATTGATAATTTCTCAAGTCATTGATATGAACTTGATAAGAGTAATTTTTAACTCATTCTCCATTTGTTGAGTTAAATATCCAATTCATTGGTGTTGTCTTTACAAGAATATGTGTGAATGTCCTATGATTGATTTATAGTGAATATTCAATAATATTGAGTGTATTTATATTTATCACACATAATTATGTCATTGATTTATCCTTAACCTAAGGATATGGTATTTATAAGAGATTTCATCTCAATTTACATTCCATTGAGACTCCTTTATTGTTATACACCAAATCACTTTTATATGGTGTATATAATGTACTTTGACATAGTATATCATAAATCCCTTTATTCTCATGATATTACAAAGTTTTTATTACCTCAATTATTTGTATTCAAGTTTCCCTCTTTTGTTTAGGAACTCTAACTAAAATATCATTTTAAAATGTTTTAAAGATTTATTATTCTAAATCTTTCTCATTAATGTCCATGTTTTAAAAATGGTTTTAAGGATTTATTTATATGGACATTAAAGTTTTAAAATCAAAATTTCTTTTAAAATTTTCAAAGTGGTATGGGACACTTTGATTCAAAAATATATTTTAAATGGCTTCTTGACAAATAGTGTGACTTTTAAATGTTTTCAAGAAAAAAGGGGAATATTTCTCTCAATAGTTTGATGATTATTTTAATCTATGTCAATATCCTTCATTATTCTCAATTGAGGTTAATCTGATACAATAAAATCTTCCATATTGTATCGAATGAGTTATGTTTGACTGTGGATGTGCTATTTTTATACCATTCATGGTTTGTGGTTAAATTATTGACATTTCGTATGCTAGTTTTAATATGAATGTTTATGTTATGTTTCAAACTTTTCATATGAGGAATGCATTGGACTTAGTAAGTGACGGGTGGATCCCGCTATAGCTCTTTGATGCATCGGTAGGTCTCATGAGAAAAACTAGTGTCTTGGCACGAGGCCTTGACAAAATCTTATTTGTAGTCTCGGCATGAGGCCTTAGCTATGTGGTTATGATAGTCTGACATTATGCATTCCATCATTATGAAAGTGGTTATTGATATTGCATGTGATTATTCGATTAGTATAATATCCATGTGAATAAGTAAATGGAATTATTTCATTTTATTTATATCATATTATGTTTAAGTTCAAGTTTAAAAGGCTTTTGTTTTAGTTATACATTGCCTTAAATGTTTATGATTATTTATGAAAGTTTTTCTATATTGTTATCCTTACTGAGCATCTGATCTCACCCCTTTCAATGTTTTATTTTTCCCGGGATGTGAAGAAGTAATTTATAAATGACTTGATGGGATAGTATGAGTAGATATGAAGACAATATGTTGTTGTAGTTTTTTTTACTTTATGATATAATGTAAGACTTATGAATATATCTAGTGTTTCCAAGACTACTAAACTAATTGGTATTTCGAGACATGATCTATTGTGATCATGCCAATGTTATGTAATAATGCACTGAGTCTGGGTAACCGGGGTTGGGGCGTTACAGTTGGTATCAGAGGAAGTTTAGTACAAGCCTTGGAAACTAGATTTAGATAAACTCTGATTAGAGCGCATAGCCCTAAGATGGACTTTGAGGATTAGTATATAAGAACTTCCTAGGATTTGGGTATTGTATAGATTTTGTGAGTTTTCCAAGAAATACATCCCTATCTGGATATGAGCAGGTAGAGGTGGATCTGGCACAGATGTACCTAGGGGTAAAACCCGAAAACACTGCTTTGAGCTAGACTTGAACGGGAACTGGTGCACGACAACGGGCCTTTCTACACTCTTGGTTACGAAACTCTCGAGGGATATGCTTAGGATAATTTACATTTTATATACAAACCAATTTGAAGTATTTTAATATAAGATGAGAATAAATGACCTTGGTTAATCCTAAGGTGTTTCAAATTGAGAATATGGTGTCATGATATTCTCTAAATGATTTTATGACTACTGTTACTCACACAATGCTTTCTGGTTTTAGTCAATGGCTGGAGTCCAAGGAAGTCATAGTAACTTTGAGAATGATGTACAAGGTGGGAACGGTGGTGGAAATGAGAAACAAAATGGAATGTTGATAGACGTAAAAGATATCGTGTTCATGCCAAATCAGTTTTCCAAAAATATGATCAACAACATATATATTAATCAACTCCCGGACTCAACAAAGAAGAGAAAGGTGATGAATGATAAGAGCTCCAGTAGTGGAGACCATGGAGAAAAGAATCCTAAATTTCCATCATGCAGGAAGTGTGGAAGGAGACACCCAGTAAAGTGTCTCAATGGAATAAAGAAATGCTTTACGTGTGGGAAAGAAGGACATAAAGTGAATAATTGCCGAGGAAAAATGAAGATTACTATGGAAGAAAATAAAAATGGTCCCAAGAATCCATTTATAGTCATTTGCCATAAATTTAGGGGACCTGGCCATTTCCCGAGTGAATTCCCTATTCTATAGGATATTTTCTTGGTCAAAGAATAAGCTATGTGGAAATAAATGGTTTGAGAAATGTTTAAAATTATTAGTGCTCCTTATTGATGGGATTACTTTGGAATAATTTTCTCTTGTATTTGTAACCCCGCAGTTTTCCATGTGAGAATGATATTTGAGGAAGACTTATATTTTCCCTTTTGTATATAGTTATAAATAACCATTTGGTTTTATATGATCATTGGGTTTGAGGAAATTACAAGTTATTATATTTTGGGATGAAAATGCAAGTTATGAGATAACATTTCTGGTTAAAATTATGTTATGGTTATTTTGAAGAATTTATCTCATTTTGGTAATGTTATAAAATATAGTTTTTGAAAAAGGACAACACTCAGACCGTGTGACAACCCGTCGCGTCAGACAAAGCTATGGGAATTGAACCCACAGCCAAAATGCGATTGGGATTTATCACCTACCACTGGACTACGTGAAGTCCCTGGTTAGTGTGACTAATTATTTTTAGTTAAATGATTTTATTGATAAATAATAAGTTGGTTTGGGTTCTTATGTCTTATCAAATGAATACCCTTATTATAGGAAAATGATTTGGTGATTAAGTGATAAATGTTATTTTGGAAGATGTTTGCTTTGTTGGGAACACTATATGCCCAAGGAAACTAGAATACTATGGGATTTCATTTGAGGAGTAATGGTGGATTTTTATCAACGTTTTTATTTTGGATTTATAGTAGTTTGGGTTATTTATGGAAATGATTAACCTATAATAGAGAATATGTGATTAGGTTAATTACTTTTAAGTATGTGACTTTAAGAGTAGTTGATGTCATTTGGAGATACAATTTAACATGGAAGACTACATAACCAAATTCTTCTAAGTTTTGGGTTTCAATATTAGTTTGGATTATATTGAAGGATTTTATGGACAATTGAATATTGAATGGTATTTATTTAACTTTGGGGTATTGTTGGTTTAATTTTAGAAATTAAGATTACTGTTTCTTTCTCTAAAGGAATATCCTTTTGGGGGATCATCAGATCTTGTACTAACCATTTTGGTTTTGATTAATCTATAAATACAAAATAAATATATAGTTTATCCTTCATGGATCATATGATTCTATAGAAGTTTATTCTAGCTCTTCCAGTGTGACCAAATCTTCTTGAATACTCATCATTTAAAAAAATGAGTTAGTGGTGTAAATTTATTAAAGAATGAAACTCTACTTAAAAAATAATTATATCTCTTTATTTTCTTAGTCAATCTCATAAATTAATTCCTCATCTTTATATAATGTAACTTAAAAAAATGTTGTTTGTATACTTTTCCTACTGGGAAACTAATGACCGTTTGTCCCATCACAAGTTTGTGGCTTTCTTGTTTTTAACTTTCTCCTGATCATTTTTTCTATCCCTCTCCATCAGAACTTGACACTTAGTTTATTTTCCATATCCGTATTTTCCTACATGTAATCCTAGTATGATTTATCTTGGGTGACCTTTGTACTTCTCTTTCTTTCTTTTAAGGTGATAGTTTTATTGACTCTTTTTCCAATGTGGGACTTTCCATTATATTCCAAATACCAATTTTAAAAATTTTAAGGAAGAAATTATTTGAATTAGGGGACAATGTAACACCTCAAGCTTCCACGGTATGCTTCTCTTTGAATAATACAATAGCGTGTGTTGTACGCAACTTCAAGTTCTAACACACACCATAACTAATCAAAATAGCCGTTATGAATAGTAATACCCACTTTTTGAAATTTTATAAATTTTATCTTTAAAAATGGAATTCATTTTTGGATTAGGAATATCGAAATTAGCCTAGGGTAAAATTTTGGTACTTTTCGGATAACTTTTATATTTTGATGAATAGTGAAAATTGTTGAATTTTAATTAAAAACAACTTTTTTAATCAAAATAATTAATAGTGATAAATTATGAATTTGAGTGGTTTTAAAGTATATTTAGAATATATTTTTACCATTTAATACAATTTTGGTCATTAGACATAATTTCACAATTAAACCAGACATAAACAAGTGTCAATCTTTTGATCATTATTATTTCTTAAAAACACACTTTTTGTTTTGACAGTGGGAATTAATTATAAATTAATTTATGCCACTTCTGTGTTTTTAATTTAGAAATATGGATTCCATATTTGGAATCAGGAGTTCCAAATTGTGTAAATAGGTAACTTTTATTTTTAGACATTTTGAATAATTACTTCGGTAAATAATTTATTTACCATGGTTAAAGGGTAAATCCGGTAAATAAGGGTAAAACATAATATTATAATAATATTAATTTACCCTAAAATGTGTCCTAACCCTATTAGTTGATACATTTCTGACCATGGGCATCTTTGGGTCGATTTTGGGACCTCATGGAGCCACTTTTAGGTGATAAAGACACTTTATATTAATTAAGTTAAAGTAAATACAAAAATGACATAAGCATATATCTTTTAGAAAAACAATTTTTACATAGGGTTATATATGTTATCTTTTAGACTATAAATATTAATTAGAAATATAAAAAGAGTTCCTACATAATGGTATTTTATTTATAATTTTTAGACATTGAATAATTAAATTTATTTATGACACAATAATGATGCAGTGTTTTCCTTATTAATGAAAGAATCAAACAATTGGTGTTATAAATGTTAAAATAAATATATTTTGAAAGTTTTTATGACATACACGAATTTTATTGGTTAATATTACATGTTAGGATTGATTAAATGAACTTTTTTAGAATTAATAAAGTGTTTATGACTTAAAAATAATAATTATTGAATAGTGTCAAAATTGACATAAATGAGTTTTAAAAAAATATTATATTATTAATTGATATTCTATTTATAAAAATATAATTTTTGGCCAAAAGACTTATATCATGATAGTTGTATCATTAATGGACCACTTGGGGGTCTCTTTTATGTATATAGTAAGTTTATTAACTATATAATATAAAAATACAAAGTGACATGATAAATGTCAATCTAATTAACTAAGAGTTAAAACTAAAATATAAGGTTAATATAATGACCCAAACCTATCTAAAATCTATTGGTTGAATGGATTTAGACCCATCCCCACCTTATAATTTTAATAATACACTTTGGATCCATTATAAACCGAATATGAATTTATTATAAATTAATACTTTGAGTTTTTCTTAAAGAGCCCCTCCCCCTTATAAAAGGACACCACTTCTAACCAATTATTCATACCTTAAAAGCCTTTTGGTTCAGACAAACTCTGCCCAAATACCCTCTAAACTATCATCCCTTAATCCTAGAGTCCTTACTTTAGTCATAAATCCAACCTAAGGATCCCTTTTGATCAAATCAAAAGCAAGAACCTGAAGAAGAGGTAACGTTTTCACCACCCTCTTTCAAGTTCCATTCTTCTTCAAATTATTCTTTCTTTGTTATTTCCATTATAAAATAATAACTCCATTATATTCTATATACTGTGATGTTATTATAAATATGGTACAACCATATTCAGTATTCTATCCATCCTTTGAATGACATGTCACCATACATGCGTACGTACGGCTTACCGTCTCCACGTCAGGGTGTAATTGTTATTCAAAACATTATTATTTGGATGGGTATAATAATGATGTGTAATTCATGTAAATAATAATTATAACATGATAATTATTCTGTATATATTATATATCATCCAATTATATATTATTTTAATATCAAAATAATGATAGTATCGCTCGTGCATACGTACGGACTACCGTCTCCACGAACGCGATGAGATTCACTCCTCATCGTATCCATACAAGTATAATTCTCATTTTATGATTAAAAATAATGTTTAAGGACTTGATATAATTATTTATATGAATAATATACAACCTATCCTTAACAAACACGACTTATGTTACAAAACATATAAAAGAAAACAACTACGTTAGCACCCAAAACGACGATAATACTAAGATATTATTAACAAATCAATGCTAAAAGATAATATATGATATCATATTAATGTATATGATTCTTATATAATTCAATAACAATTATTTCACCATTATACAGTAGTCTAACCTACCCTCGACCAAGGAAAAAGTACAAAGTAAGGGGTTCCTTATCTCACTTTTAATTTCGTGAGATTTCCATTGTTCACCACTTATTTATTGTATGTGGTGTGTGTACTGCCCGTGATTGTATTAATTGTGTAATATAATTTAATTTATTGATATTTACATCATCATTTTATTATCCTTCTTTCATGGGTATATGTTTCATAAGTTACCAAATCGATAAGGGAATTTGAAATTTCAATTTCCACTCATTCGGCTTTACGCATACTTCATTGATTATTTTACTACAAGATTATGTGTGGAATCACTATTAATTTTCTTATGTCATAATTTCCACTCCCCTTTCTATGGATATACTTTTGATACACATAATCACTCCATTTATAATTTCTCAAGTCATCGATATGAACTTGATAAGAGTAATTTTTAACTCATTCTCCATTTGTTGAGTTAAATATCCAATTCATTGGTGTTGTCTTTACAAGAATATGTTTGAATGTCCTCTGATTGATTTATAGTGAATATCCAATCATATTGAGTGTATTTATATTTATCACACATAATTATGTCGTTGATTTATCCTTAACCTAAGGATATGGTCTTTATAAGAGATTTCATCTCAATTTACATTCCATTGAGACTCCTTTGTTGTTATACACCAAATCACTTTCAAATGGTGTATATAATGTACTTTGACATATTATATCATGAATCACTTTATTCTCATGATATTAAAAAGTTTTTATTACCTCAATTATTTGTATTCAATTGTCTCTCTTTTGGTTAGGAACTCTAACTAAAATATCATTTTAAAATGTTTTAAAGATTTATTATTCTAAATCTTTCTCATTAATGTCCATGTTTTAAAAATGGTTTTAAGGATTTATTTATATGGACATTAAAGTTTTCAAATAAAAATTTCTTTTAAAATTTTCAAAGTGGTATGGGATGCTTTGATTCAAAAATCTATTTTAAATGGATTCTTGACAAATAATGTGACTTTTAAATGTTTTCAAGAAAAAGGGGGATATTTATCTCAATAGTTTGATGATTATTTTAATCTACATAAATATCCTTCATTATTCTCGATTGAGGTTAATATGATACAATAAAATCTTTCATATTGTATCAAATGAGTTATGTTTGACTGTGGATGTGCTATTTTTATACCATTCATGGTTTGTGGTTAAAGTATTGGCATTTCGTATGCAAGTTTTAATACGAATGTTTATGTTATGTTTCAAACTTTTCATATGAGGAATCCATTGGACTTAGTAAGTAACGGGTGGAGCCCGCTATAGATCCTCGATGCATCGGTAGGTCTCATGAGACAAACTAGTGTCTTGGCACGAGGCCTTGACAAAATCTTATTTGTAGTCTTGACACGAGGCCTTGGCTACGTGGTTATGATAGTCTGGAATTATGCATTCCATCATTATAAAAGTGGTTATTGATATTGCATGTGATTATTCTATTAGTAGAATATCCATGTGAATAAATAAATGGCATTATTTCATTTTATTTCTGCCATATTATGTTGAATTTCAAGTTTAAAAGGCTTTTGTTTTAGTTATACATTATCTTAAATGTTTATTCTTATTTATAAAAGTTTGCGCTATATTTTTATCCTTACTGAGCATCTGAGATCACCCCTTTCAATGTTTTATTTTTCCCAGGATGTGAAGAAGTAATTTATGAATGACCTGCTGGGATAGTATGAGGGGATATGAAGAGAAGATGTTGTTGTAGTTTTTTTTTACTTTATGTTGTAATGTAAGACTTATGAATATATCTAGTGTTTCCAAGACTACTAAACTAATTGGTCTTTCAAGACTTGATCTATTGTGATCATTCCAATGTTATGTAATAATGCACCGACTTTGGGTAACTGGGGTCGGGGCGTTACAAGGATGAAAGGAAGATCATATTGGGAAGCTAATTTGAAGTATGTCTGGGTGAAATGAAAATCTAATAATGCTTTACTATTTTTAATACAAAAAAAATAATAGGTAATCTATAAAACTTGTGATACAAGCCTTATGAAGAAAAAGGAAAGAGTCAGTGGTTCCAATCGTATTGAGTTTTGGTTGGAAATAAAGATGTTGTTGGAAGTCTAGGAAGTTATAATACTTCCCAATGAAAGTCGGATGATGTTATGTCAATCCTAAATGTATTAAAAGTCACGAGGAATTCATGATAAAAGAATAAGTTTGTGAAAGAAGAAAAGTTCCTAAAGCGGAAAATTTCTTGTCTCAGTTCATCGGTGTAAGATCACCAGACACAAATTTATTTAATGGTTGAGAAGGTTGATTATAACATGAAAAATATGATGATGCTAGCTTTCAGTCAGACCATTAATCCATGATAAACAAATATTTGGAGAAATAAGTTAAGTGTTTTAAGTTCATTGGTATCATAATCATAAGAGGAAAGAAGTTACCGAAGTTGAAGCTACTGGAACCAGTCCATCGAACGTGGTGTGCCACCGAACATCAGAGGAAAAATTGTCTCTATAGGGAATTGTTGGAACCAATGAAGAAGAAAATAAAAGTTAAGTTTGTTGGGACAGATGCAAAATTGAATTAGAGATCAATTAACAATGTCATCAACCATTTTCATTAAGATTATTTTTTTATTGTTTTTCTTATAAAGTGGGTCAAAAACAAAAATAACTATGATTTTTTTTTCAAGAGTTTTTGTATTAAGTGGGTAAAGACTATCAGACTGGAGTTGACACTGATGACTTCATCGGGCACAAGATCATCGGTATAGGAAAAGAAGAAAAGGAGAACTAAAGTTTAAAAAAGTGTTATCAAAGGGATTATAAAAGTGGTTGAAGAAGTTTGAAGAATGGTTTTCATTTTTTTCATTTGGTGTAGAGAAATATAATGAAGAATTTTTTGTCTCCATCATAATGAAGAAATCGAAATGAGCAGTTATTTCTAAGAATCGTAATGAGAATACATATGTTTTTTTAATTAGTGAGGAGAATGTAATGAACAATCTGTTGTCTTCATTGTGATGAAGAGATAAGAATAGGGGAATTAGAATCATACTGAAGATTGAAAATTAAGTTTAAAGCAAGCTAAAGATGTGAGAATATTTGAGAAGTTTTAAGAAGAGTTGAGAAATTTTGAAGAAGTTAAGATGCACTTGAAATTTAAGGAGAATTTATGTTTTGGGAAAAAAAAATTGAGCGGGAAAGTTTTCATAATCCCTCCCAAACCATTTTTGGGTTACCTATAAATAGTGTAAGTACTTTTTACTTTCCTAAAATCGAAGTACTATTGAAGAGATAAGGGTGAGCGCTGAATAATTCTAGAGAAAATGAGTTTCTAGATTGTCCTTACCTGAGGAAGTTTTCCAGATAGAAGAAGAAAGGATAAGAGAGAAGATCATATTCAATTGATCATCGTAATGGGCTGAATCATCGGACTGGGAATATCACACTGGTATTTTCAGACTCAGTCAGAAGAAGTTTAGAATTATTTCAGCGGTATTCTTACAGAGTTATATTATCAGGCTGAGCAATCAGATTGGGAAGATCATACTAGGAAATCAGACTGGGTGTCATTAAAAAGTCCAGGAAGTTCTTACCTGTTGTTGGGTAGGAAAGTGAAGAATTGTTTTAAAGAAAATATTTTTGAAATTTGATAAGACAACACAATAACATTTTTCTTAACTTGTTACACAAAATTGTATTACATTATCTGTTCTAGAAGAATCATATACATTGTTGTATTGAACAAAGTTCTACACGAGTGTAAGGGCATATACTACTCATTGTGTTCCACACAAAATGATTATTTTCTAGTGGATTGTGTGGTATTGTATTGTTTCCAAACTATACCAAGAACATAGTTACTCTTGTTGGGTAGTGAATCTTATAATTTTTATGTTCCTATAGATGTGTGACTGTTTTTTTTCAATGAAAGTGATAACTCTTTAACTGGAGGAAAAAGGTTGTTTTAGAAAGAAAGAAACTTAAAATACAAAGATATCACTAATTCACCCCTCCCCCTCTCAGTGATACTTGATCTTTACTGGGCACTTATAAGTGGTATTAGAGTAAGAGGTTCCCTTCGTTTACTCTTTGCTAAAGTTTTGAAAGAGATGTTGTGATGGATAATCTGAACTGTATGAATAGTAAAGAGATTTTAGCCTTTGATGGTAAGAACTATCATATCTAGAAAGATATAATGTTGCCTTATCTTATGTATCTTGGGTATGATCTTCTTGAAGCTATAACATATGGATTTCATACTATTGATGATAAATTTCCTCTCACATCTGTTAATAAGAAGAATCTTGAGAATTATGGGAGAGCTCAGAATTTTTTACTATCATCACTTTATGAAAGTGATATTTTAAGAGTAAAAGGTGTTGACACTACCAAAGGTATCTGGAATAAGTTGAAAAACATTTAAAAGGAAATGAAAAAGTAAATAAGGTGAATTTAAAAATCTGGAGGCTTAAATATGAAGATCTCAATATGGGTGAATATGAATTTGTTGGTGACTTCTTTAAATGACATCATCAACACCATCATATGTCTTGGTGTAAAGTTAGAAGACTCTACTATTGTTTAAAAGATCTTGAGAATTCTTCCCAATAAGTTTTATGCTAAATATTCCTCATTGGAAGACAAAGATTTAGAAACATTATCTCTGGATGATTTGAATAACAATCTCACTACTTATAAAATGATAAGGGAAAAAGTTATGAAAAGGAAAACAAAAGTTGATAGAGAAATATATTTTAAGGATACCAAAAAGTAAAAGTCAAAGAGGATTATTTTTTAAGAAGAATATAGTTATTTTGATTCCAAAAATGTGGTATGTAAAAATCTTAATAAATTTTTATCCTTATTTTCTAAAAATTTGAAAATAGGTATAGCTAAATACAAAGGGAAACTTCCCTTGAAATGTTTTTAATGTGGTGTTGTTGGTCACTTTGCGACCAATTTTCCTTGAAGACATAAATAATAAGATAATAAGGAAGATGATAGAAGGCATAGAAGATCCTGGAAGAAACGGGGTGATAAGGATAAATCTTATTCCAAAGGAAAGGATGGAAAATTATATAAATACAAAAGGAGAAGTTTATTATCTAAAGATGATGAATAAGAATAAAGTGAATCTAAATATGAAAATTCTATTGAGAAGGATTGGAATACTTGTATTTCAACAGTTAACAATGAAGATTTCAGAAGCAGTGGTTCTAAAGATGAAGAAACTCAATTAGAATTTCATCTGAAAGAAGAATTGAAAGCATGTCTGAGAAATATTAAGAGGATTGGAAAAGAAATTCAAAATTTGAATAGTGAATAATCTTCAAAAAAAATCAAGAATATTTTCCTAATTAAAGGTTCAAGCTGCATGAAGAGACTGATGATTTGAAGAAATCTCTTGTGAAATAAAATAATCGTAGTGAACATCTGGAACTAAATTTGAAGGCAATAGAAGAAGAGTTGGAACTTGTCTAACAAACACTTTATAAAGATGAAGAGAGGGTTAAAAGTTTCAATAATTTCATATTTGAAGTTGTTGAAATCTCTGGAAAGGGTAAAACTTAGAAAGATCAAAAATTAACTTCAAATATTGAGAAGAAAGTTGAAATTGTTTTTAAGAAGAAGAAATCTAAGAAAGTTATGTATGTGGCCAAAACCAACAAAGTAAAGAAATTAAAAGTTTCTAAAAATTATAAACCTGGAAATATTTCTATTACTTCTGGTTCTGATAAAAATGAAAAGAAAATCGAGCTGAAAAGGAATATTTCAGTTGATAATATAAAAAATGGTGGTCAACAAAGTGATTATAATAAGGTTGCTGAGAAACATTCTCACAACCCCATTCAGTATGAATGTTTCAGAGGCAAATATTCTTTCTATGGATATTTTTGGTATTACAAGGGATTTTATCACACGTCAAATATGTGTTGGATCAATCAACAACACTACTATTATTCCACAAACTACATAAGGCATAGTTTGAGGGGGAGTAAATCCTCTCAAAGGAAGAAGTATGGTATGGATGTTCTGAAGAAACTTGATAAGGATAGTGTAGAAATTGAAAATAGGTTCCAACCCCTAGAAAATATTTTTGAAAGATGTGAATAACCTAGATAACTTGAAAAAGGATGTAATTTTTTTACCATTACAAAAAAAAATTTATTAACAATTCTCATAATATAGAAGTTAAGAAAGATAAAGGGAAAGAAATATCTCTTTTTTTTAAACTGATCTCAAAGAAACAAAGGGATAACAGCCTTGGATTTTGGATAGTGGGTGTTCTTCTCAAATGATATGAGACTTAAAATTGTTGAATAATGTGAAAATTTTCAAAGAAGGAACTGTGACATTTGGAAATGATGAATCTCTCAGAATAAAAGGTGTTGGATTAGCCATCATTGGGGAATAAAAGTTGAAATCTAAGAAAGATTTTTTTGTTGATGGGTTGAAACACAACTTGCTAAGTGTTTCAAAAAATTTTGATTAAGTTAACAAAATTATTTTCAAAAAATATGGGTTTTTTGTGAAAAGTGAGGAAGATGCAAAGATAGTTACAAGAGACCAACGTATAAAAGGAAACTTATTCCAAGCTGGTGAGATTCAAAACTCTTGTTACTTAATCATGGTGAAAGAGAATAGGTTGTGGCATAAAAGGTTGGGAAACATGTGTCAGAGAAACATGTGTCAGAGAAACATGTGTCAGAGAAACATGAGAAAGTTATCATAGAAAGACTTGTCCATGGTATTCCTAATATTTCTAGAAAAAAAGATTTGTGTTTTACTATCTTTCAGAAAGAAAAGATTACAAACTCAGTGCATAAGTTTCACGAATCAACCCCCGGGGCCCATGTCGTGACTACCCCAAGCCCGCCTTCCATAGGCCAAGGGTTGGCAAATAGCACCAGAAATATTTTTCCCAAAAATGGGAAGATATTGCCTCAAAACTAGTACACACACAAGCACGGTACACTACACAAAGTAAAACACAACGGAAGAGTAAGATGAAACCACAAATAAGTGTAATAGTAAGTACTAAAAGTAAAGGGGCTCAAATACAAGCCTAACTGAAAAGATACAACTACAACAGAAAATAGAAAATAACTCTTGAGATCATCCACTGAGGATCCTACCTGAAGGGTAGGTAAAACTCGTCTTCATTGCTCTCCACGTCGACCAGTCACCTCTGTGTACCACCTGGTCCTGGATCCTACAGTCTCAGCTGAGCCGCTCATCATCTGCACAAGACACAAAAAGTTGCAGGCGAAGCCCGTGCAGGGGTGAGTATAATAATACCCAGTAGGGACCCCGAGACCCCTGAAGGTCTCTCATAATTCCACAAAGGAAAAACCACAAAGCATGATCTCAACCACAAAGCATAAAACAAAAGACTCAGATCAAACCAAGTATAAGTAAATCAAATAAGTACATATGATTAGTCAAGAAGTTAGATCGTCTTATTTCGTCAAGAGACACTACTTTTGACCATATGGAGTCTGACCCACATAGGATCGATAGGTACTAACCCCCACTGACCCACACAGGATCCGACCTGCCTAGGATTGATGGGTAATAACCCCCGCTGACCCACATAGGATCGGTATTCACTAACCCACATAGGATCACTGAGCGCTGACTGACACAAGATTTGACCCACACAGGATCAGTATGTGTTGACCCACACAGGATCATTGAGCGCTGACCCACACAGGATCTGACCCACACAGGATTGATAGGTGCTGACCCACACAGGATCGCTCGGTACTAACCTCCGTATGATCTGTCTTTAACCTCCACCTCACTGCTAGCCACTGGATTCCCTCTCATAGTACAATTGATTCTGGGAGAACCTCTCCTCAAGCCATCGGTCTTATTCCAACCAGCATGAAGTTCCATGAAGAAGTAACTTGATGATCCACTATGTCATAAGGGTTCCAATGCAACATATAGCACGTCAAACAGACGCTCGATCTGTAAGTTATTGGCATTTTAGTGTCAAGGGCCCAGTTGGATTCAGAGTCGATCCAACCTGGCCATAATCCAACTTTCTCCAAAACTCTCTTGGAGTATCTCAAAAGTATTGTCTCTCTCTAAGGATCACAACGCCATAGATGTTTCGTCAAACGGACGTTCAGTTCGCAAGATATGGTCACTTAAGCGTTTTTGGGCCCGACCTGACCTAGTTCGGGTCGACCTGACCCAGTCTGGGTCTGACCTGGATCGACCTGAACCAGCCTGGGCCGCAGTGGGATCGGCCCACTGGGCCACGATAGTTCGGCCCACCAGCTGGAGTGACCCATGCGGTGTCACGCGGTCGTTGCTCCTAAACATCTCAATGGAGCCGACTCATCACCCATGAGACCTGCAAGAGTAGGTCCCTTGCCATCTCCACCATGGCTGTGAAGTCGTGGCTCCCTTCAACGTAGCACGCGATGGAGTGTCGCCTCCACCTTTGCAGCTGACCCACTATCGACCACCTGTTCGGCCACCGTGGCACCGAGCGGCGCTACTCTTCCACCGTGGCCAGTAGTTTTCGGCCGCTGTCCTCATCCGTCAGCGCCGGTCGCTGACACTGCCACGTCAGTGCCGCATCGGCGCTTCTTCTACGGGCCACCAGGTGAGCTCTGTTGGTCTGTTCTTCCTTCCAGACATGCCTATGATCCTCTCAATATTTCGTCATCGCCGCGCGCCTATCGGATTCAAGGTTCCCTCATGTTGGAATAAGCCACCTCCGAAGAACGCAAGAAAATCAAGCAGCGGAGGGTCTGGGACTTGTTTGTTTGGCCCGCTCCCTCTACATTATCATTATAACAAGGGGGAAACTATACATCATATAGATATTGTTTAGACCCCATTAAAATCCACAACAAAAACCTCCCTCAAATTCAATAATGTGGAATAGAATTGAGGGAAATTCTTAAATTAATAAACAACCCCTACCTCGAGATCCATTGGAGGTGTCGCGGCTGTGGAGAGAGGAGAGTCCACATTGGATGGAGTCATCTTCATTCATCGATCCTGGATCGTTGCCACTCGATCTTCCGTCCTCCATCAGTGGATGTTTCCGCAAGACTTCTCCAGAGTTTTCTCACTTGAAGAAGTCGTGCCAAAACCCCACCCTGAGCTCCATTTAAATAGGAGGGAGAAAGGTGAGTAATGCATTGAGGAATTGATGGTGTTCATTAAATGAATTAATGAACCACTTTTAATTCACAATGGTGGAGTTACACAGTTGATGAGTCAAGCTATTAAATGGCTTGACAAGTCACTGGCCCCGCCATCACCACTCATCCGTTGGAGAAAAAGAAAAATAAAATAACAATTATATGTTTTTTTACTTTTCTTTAAAAAGTCCAAAAACTAAATTTTTCTCCTGACCTACTACGGTCGAAGTGAAGCTTCCCTTAAGAAAATCATGGTGTTGTGGATTCAACGGTGCCCTTGTATTTTTAATCCAAGTACCGGTTCAAATGATAGAAAACATTGCTAGCACGTTTACTGAACGTACCTTAAAAAAAGTTCATAAATTCATTCCAGGAACACCGGGCCTCGGAATCACACGCCGTTAAATATCAAAGAATCATAATAATCCCAAATAATTAAAAAAAATTACATGGAATTTTTGGGTCTTTACATTCTCCCCACCTTAGGGATTTTCATCCCCGAAAGCTACAACAAAAATAAGGGAACAAATGGGGGTATTGAGCACGCATTTGAGCCTCCCATTCCTATATGCTCTCTTGGAGATTCTCATGCTGCCAACAAACTTGAACCAGAGGAATAGACCACCCACGAAGGACCTCCTCCTGTTGATCCTCTATCTCCACTGGGAACTTCGCAAATGTCACCCCATCGTCGATGTCCAGCTCACCCCAGTCGATAACGTGTGATGGATCATGCATGTATCTCCTCATCTACGACACATAAAATACACTATGCACCCAGTGCATCTGTGGGGGAAGAGCTAGATGATACACCACCTCATCTACTCTACTGATGATCTGGAAAGGTCTGATGAACCTCGAAGATAGCTTGTCGCCCCGGATAAACCTTTGTAATCCTCGTCGGGGTGAGACTCGTAAGAATACATGGTCTCCCTCCTCAAACCCCAAGGTTCTCCATATCCTGTCGGCATAAGACTTATTCTAGCTCTGTGTAGTCTTCATCCTCTCCTGGATGACCTACACCTTCTCTGTGGTAGCTTGTACCAACTCTGGACCCATAAGTTCTGACTCCCCTGGGTCTGTCCAGCAAAGAGGTGATCTGCATGGTTGCTCGTACAAGGCCTCAAACGGTGTCATGATGATGGTGGAGTGATAACTATTGTTGTATACAAACTCCACCAATGGCAGGTGGTCCTCCCAACTACGACCAAAATCGAGGACACAAGCACGAAGCATGTCCTCGAGTGTCTATGCTCCATCTGACCATCTGTCTGAGAGTGAAAGGCGGTGCTCAAGAGTAGCTGAGTTATGAATGTCTCCTATAATCCCTTTCATAAGAGGGATGTAAAACTTGTGTCACTATCTAAGACGATCGTCGACAACACTATGTGAAGTCACATTATCTCCTTCACGTAGAGGCGTCCCAATCTCTCTACTGATCCCTGCTCTCG
The DNA here is from genome assembly GCA_963277665.1 of Viscum album. Classification (NCBI taxonomy): domain Eukaryota; kingdom Viridiplantae; phylum Streptophyta; class Magnoliopsida; order Santalales; family Viscaceae; genus Viscum; species Viscum album. Next base: position 1,626,702,016 of record OY728123.1, read on the forward strand.
GATGGGTAGGAAGTGAGCCGACTTAGTGAGTCGATCAATGATCACCCAAATAGAATCATGGCCCCTAAACGTATGTGGTATCCCTATCACGAAGTCCATGGAAATACCATCCCACTTCCACTCTGGTACCTCAAGTGGTTGAGATAAGCCTGCTGGTACCTGATGCTTGACATTCAATTGCTGACAAGTGAGGCATCGAGATACAAACTCTACTACTACTTTCTTCATCCCTGGCCACCAGTACTGATGCTGGAGGTCCTGGTACATCTTCGCCACTCCAGGATGTACCGCTAAAGGGGATATATAGAACTCCCACAACACCTCCTCTTGAAGAATCACTGGTACCATAGTGCATCCTCTAAAGAGGAAAATATGCTCCCCACATTCAGAAAATCCATCAGGATCCTATCATAAGGATATCTAAGCACGTTAGGCCTCGTAGTCAACGTCCCCAAGTTGTGCCTACCAAACTTGCTGAAGAAGTGGGGGAGTGACATTCATAGACTGGAGGTAAGTTGCTCTATCTCTATCCACGAAGGATATCTGCAACATGGCTAGCTGCTATGTCGCCTCACTCACCAGCTATAGACCAGACCTCCTGTTAAGTGTGTTTGCTACTACATTCCCATTCCCAGAAGTATAGACTATCTGAAATTCATAGTCCTGGAAAAACTCTAGCCATCGTCGTTGTCTTAGGTTTAGTTCTTTCTGTGAGAAGATATACCTGAGACACTTGTGATCAGAGTAAACAGTAAATCGTTTACCCATCAAGTAGTGTCGCCACATCTTCAGGGAAAAGACCATTGCTGCTAACTCCAGGTCATGGGTAACGTAGTTCTACTCGTGCTATCTCAAATGTCATGAGCCTTAGGCAATCACTGATTTCTCCTAAATTAGGACACAACCTAGTCTAGTCCTTGATGCATCGTAGTAAACTACATACCCTACACCCTCTTCTGGTAGCCTCAATATGGGAGCGCTCATCAATATCTGTCTCAGCTTCTGAAAACTCTACTGGAACTTCTCCATCCACAATTAAGGTTTCCCCTTCTTCGTCAAGGCTTACAAGGGTGTTGCTACCCTGGAGATGTCAGATAAAAATCTATGGTAGTACCCATACAATCCCAGGAAACTCCGCACTTCGGTTACACTCCTGGGTGGTTCCCAAACAAGCACTGCCTCTATCTTTACCGAATCTACTATGAATCCATCCTCCGAGATAACGTTCCCCAGTAAGTGGACTTCCTATATCCAGAACTGGCACTTAGAGAGCTTGCCATAAATTTGGTGCTCTCGGAGTGTATCCAGAACTATCTGCAGGTGCGTGGCGTGCTCCTCCTCCGACGCCAAGTATACAAAGATGTCATCGATAATGACCACCACAAATCGATCGAGGTATGGTTGAATTATCCTGTTCATGAGCCCCATGAACACTTCCGGAGCATTGTTCATGCTGAAAGACATCACCAAGAACTCATAATGGCCATACCGACATCTAAAGGCTATCTTCGGTACGTCCGCGTCTTGTACTCTAAGCTGATGATAGCCTGATCTGAGATCTATCTTCGAAAACCAATGATATCTCTTCAGCTATTCGAATAGATCATCGATCCTCGGGAGTGGAGGAGTGGATACTTCTTCTTCACGGTCACCCGGTTCAGGCGCCGATAGTCCACAAAAATCCCCAAGCTCCCATCCGCTTTTTTGGTGAACAAGATTGTGAATGCCCATGGAGAAACACTAGGCCTTATGAACCCCTATCCTTGTAAGTCCTACAGTTGTACCCGCAACTCCTGAAGCTCCATGAGAGCCATCTGATATGTTGGTGTAGATATTGGTATCATCCCGGGGTATAGGTCAATGTGAAATTCCACCTATCCATGTGGAGGTAGTCCCAGAACATCATCATGAAAGACATTAGTATACTGATCCAAAACTACATGATAACTCTGAATCCTAACGTGAACTGCTCTGAGGGCGAGTCTATCCAACTGGTGAGTGATCGGATGCACCCTCCTCCGAGAAAGCCTATCATATGCTTCAAAGGTTTCTTTCTCACTAGTGAAGGAAAACATGATCCCATCCTTGTGGGCACACCACACTTTGCGCCTAAAATAGTCGATCTGAGCATGGACTATGGATAGCCAGTACATACCCAAGATGACGTCGTAAGGGCTCGACACTACTACTAGGAGATCCCAGTCAAATCTCTCGCCTCTTAGAGTAATCTCACACTATCGTCACCAGTGTGTAATCGTCGAATATTATCCTGTAGGAGTCTCTAATCACAAGGATCAGGCCAACGGCTCCATCGGAATCTCCGAGCTCCGAACGAGTGTCGTGGAAATGAAGAAGTGACTAGCACCTGTATCTATAAGTACTGAAACTAGGGTGTAATATACATAGATAATACCTCTAATCATCTATGGAGCTTCGTGGTCATAGGCTTCTGCTACCTGTAGCTGTGCTCACCCCTGTCCACCTACTCCTTGTGGTCGGGGTAGACCTCCTAGTGGTGGTGGTGGTAAAACCTCAAATCATTGTCCACCATCTGCTGCACGACCTGCTCCTCTGCCTCATCCGCCGCCCTGCAGACCTCCTTGCTCGAATATCTGCCTCTTCCTCAGCAGTACCTCAACCGTCTGCTGATCATCGGTACGATAGGTCAGGTAGTCACGAGCCATGTGGCCCTGTCTGCCGCACGTGAAGCACAGTCTGCCTCCCAGCTGACCTTCTCTACCTCGCGATCTCTACACCACCGACCCTACATCCCGGGGTCATCCACCGGTGGGTCTGGCCCGCTTAGACCTCTACATCATCTTTCTACTACCTCTTACAGATGACTCAGATACCTGTCATCTGGTGGTGGCTCTCACCATCAGTTCCTGCTCAACTATGAAGCTCTCCACCAACAGTGCTCATTCGAGCACTCCAGCCTACATCGGGATATTCAGCGATATAATCGATGCTCTGATCTTTCACTAGAGACCCTGCTAAAAGGTTTGGGCCCTGAAGAATGGGTCTCGTACCATGTAGGTGGAGTAGCGTGAGCGGTTAGTGAATCTCGTCGAGTACTGGGCTACTGTCAGGTTTCCCTACTGTAAGTGTAGCAGCTCCTGGATACGCACTGAGCATAGTATCGCTGGAACAAACTCCACCCTAAAGAGGCTCTCAAAGTCCTTACAGGTGAGGGTCGCCTCATCATGTGTCTAGAGCATCAGGCTCCACTATCTCCCTATTGTGCCCTAGCAAAGGCTAGCAGCTAGGATAACCATCTACTCTGCTGGTGTCTCAACCAAGTGAAAAACTCTAGCCACAACCTCAAACCAGTCCTCAACTGCCTGGGGATCTGTCTCGCCTCAAAACCTCAGAGGCCTCTGTCTCTGGAACTCATGAAACACGCTCAGTTGGCATGCCTGATATACTGGTGGGGCTGGTGGCATCTGATGCCCCATGGGTGGTGGTGCTGCTGGTGCACCACTCGAAGGTACTACCACAGTAAGAGGTCCCTACATCGAAGCCTCGTCGCTCGGTGGGTCGTCATCGTGTACTCTCTCAGGAATCCTGGATGTTTGTCTACATGGTGGTATCCTGAAAAGAAACAGGTGTGCCATAATCAATAAGTTAATACCTGGTGAGCTAACTCAAAAGAGATCAAAGTAAAAACATTTCAAAAACACACGCAATCAGTGTTTTTGTGCACTGAGTCAGAAATTAGAATTCAGGGTTCTGGTGTATGGATACGTCAGCCACTGCACCAACACTGGACTCCCAGAACTGAAATCCATACTCAAAATACTTAACACTATTGCTCCATTAAAAAGATCAGAGTCCTAGTTCTTTGGTAGAACCGACTCTTCTGATACCACTTTGTCATGACCCGTCCCCTAGGGCCCATTTCGTGACTACCCCAAGCCCACCTTCCATAGGCCAGGGGTTGACTACTAGCACTAGAAAGGCTTTTCCTAAAAATGGAAAGAAATTGCCTCAAAATCTGTACATACACAAGCATGGTACACTATAAAAAGTAAAACACAACAGAAGAGTAAGGTGAAACCACAACTAGTAACCACAACTAAGTGTAGTAGTAAGTACTAAAAAAATGGGCCGAAATACAAGCCCAACTGAAAAGATACAACTACAATAGAAAATAGAAAATAGATCCTGAGATCTTCCACCGAGGATCCTACCTGAAGGGTAGGTACAGCTTGTTCCCACTGCTCTTCACGTCGACCAGTTACCTCCATGTACCGCCTGGTCCTAGCTCCTACAGTCTCAGTCGAGCCGTTCGTCATCTGCATAAGACATAACAAGGTGCGGGCGAAACCCGTGAAGGGGTGAGTATAACAATACCCAGTAGGGACCCCAAGACCCCAGAAGTCCTCTCATAATTTCACAAAGGAAAAACCACAAAGCATGATCTCAATCACAAAGCACAAAACAAAAGACTCAACTCAAACCAGGTATAAGTAAAGAACAGAAGTATAGATGATTAGTCGAGAAGCTAGATCATCTTATTCTGTCAAGAGGCACTACTGCTGACCATACGGAGTCTGACCCACACAGGATCGATAGGTACTAACCCCTGCTGACCCACACAGGATCTGACCCGCCTAGGATCGATAGGTAATAATCCCCGCTGACCCACACAGGATCTAACCCATATAGAATCGGTATGTGCTAACCCACACAGGATCGCTGAGCACTGGCCCACATAGGATCTAACCCACACATGATCGGTATGTGCAGACCCACATAGGATCATTGAGCGTTGAACCACATAGGATCTGACCCACACATGATTGATAGGTGCTGACCCACACAAGATCGCTCGGTACTAACCTCCATATGATCTATCTCCAACCTCCGCCTCACTACCAGCCACTGGATTCCTGCTCATACTACGCTTGATTCTGGGAGAACCACTCCTCAATCCATTGGTCATATTCTAACTAGAATGAAATCCCACGAAGAAGTAACCTGATGATCTGTCATGTCATAAGGGTTCCAATGTAACAGACAATGCCTCAACCGAACGCCCAGTCTGTAAGTTATTAGCATTTTAGTGCCGAGGGCCTGGTTGGATTCAGATTCAATCCAATCTGAACATACTCTAAAATTATCCAAAACTCTCATGGAGTATCTCAAAAGGACTATATCGCTCTAAGGATCTCAGTGTCGCAAACGGTTCGTCAAACAGACGTCCAGTTCGCAAGATATGGTCACTTAAGTGTTTTTGGGCCCGAGAGGGGTCCGGGTCCGGTCCAACCTGATTTGGGTCCAACCCGGTCCAGCCCGAACTAGCCTGGGTCGGCCCAGTCAGGCTAGGCCACAACAGTTCGGCCCGCCGGCTGGCACGACCCATGCGGGGTCGCGCAGTCGCTGCTCCTGAACAGCTCAATGGAGCTATTTGGCTCTATTAAATGGTAGTGCCACATGGCACCACCTCATCACCTGCGAGACCCACAGGAGCGGGTCCCTTGCCAGCTCTGCTGCGGCTGTGAAGCTGCAACTCCCTTCAACACGGTGCGCCGCCTCCACCTCTGCGGTCGTCCCGCTGCTGGGCTCTTGTCCGGCCACTATGGCATCGAGCGGTGTCGTTCTTCCACCATGGTTGGTAGTTGTCGGCTGCCGCCCTCATCCGTCGGCACCGGTCGCTGGTGCTGCCGCGCCAACACTTCTTCTACAGGCCACCAGGTGAGCTCCGGTGGTTCGTTCTTCCTTCCGGATGTGCCTACGGTCCTCTTGGGATGTCTTCGTCATCACTCGCCTCTCAGAATCAAGGTTCCTTCAAGTTGGAACAAGCTGACTCTGAAGAACGCAAGAAAATCAAGTGGCGGAGGGTCCGGGTCTTGTTCATTTGGTTCGCGCCCTCCGTGTTAGCATTATAACAAGGGGGTAACTATACATCACATAGATATTGTTTAAACCACATCCAAATCCCCCACAACAATCTCCTGTAAATTCAAGAATGAGGAATAGAATCGAGGGAAATTCTTAAATTAATAAACAACCCCTACCTCGAGATCCGTTGGAGGTGTCGCAGTTGCGGTGGGAGGAGCGTCCATGTTGGATGGAGTCATCAGCGTTCATCGATCCTGGATCGTTGTCACCCGAGATTCCATCCTCTGTCAGTGGATGTTGTCACGGGACTTCGCCAGAGTTTTCTCACTTGAAGAATCTGTGCTAAAACCCCATCCCTATCTCTATTTAAATAGGAGAGGGAAAGGTGAGTAACACATTGAGGAATTAATGAGCTTCATTAAATAAATTAATGAACCTATTTTAATTCACAATGGTGGAGTTATGCATTTGATGAGTCAAGCCATTAAATGTCTCGACAAGTCATCAGTCCCACCACCGCCGCTCATTCGTTGGAGAAAAATAAAAATAAAATAACAATTACATGTTATTTTACTTTTCTTTAAAAAGTCAAAAAACTAACTTTTTATCCCAACCTACTGCGGTCAAATTTAAGTTTCCCTTAAGCGAATCCCAGTGATTCGGATTCAACGGTGGCCTCAGATTTTTAATCCGAGCACCGGTTCAAAATATAGAAAACGCTGCTCACGCGTTTATTAAACGTATCTTAAAAAAAGTTTAGAAATTCATTCTGGGCACACCGGGCCTCAGAATCACGCGCCGTTAAATTTCGAATATTCATAATAATCCCAAATAATTAAAAAAATTACATGGAATTTTTGAGTCTTTGCAATAAGAAAGTTGACATTTGTTCAAAATGACCCCTAAAACTTATTCATTCAGATATTTGTGGGCCAATGATCAAACAATAAACTCATGGAGATAATTACTCTGTCACTTTTATTGATGAATTTACTCACATTGTTTGTGTTATATATATGAAACAAAAGTCAGATGCTCTGAAAATGTTTAAAAGTTTTAAGAGGAAAAATGAGAATGAATGTGAGTATTTAGTGAAGAAGTTGAGAATGAAAAATGGTGCTGAATACAAAAATGAAGAATTTAAAAATTATCTTGAGAAGCATGGAATTTGGCATGATTTCAGCACACCTTACACTCCTTAACAAGATGGTGTGGTTGAAAGGAAAAATAAAATTTTGGTTGAAATGAGATGAACTATATTACTTGAACACGGTCTCTCTCATCACTTTTAGTGGAAAGTCATGAGCACTACCATGTATATTCAAAAATGATGTTTCTATAGGCCAAGTTCATATATGACTCTATATAAAAAAAATTATGAAAAAACTACAAGTTTGAAACACTTAAGAGTTTTTGGGGGTCCACGCATCATTAAGAAAAAAGGTGGAAACCTTGGAAAGTTTGAGCAAAGAGGTGAATATTGAATTCTTTTTTGCTATGATTTGGATGAAAGATGATATAGATGTTTCAATAAAGAGTCAGCAAGATTAGTTAACTCTATTGATGTGAAAGTTATTGAAAAATTCAATGAAGATAAATAGACCTATGCAGATGAGGAAGATGAACAGGAATAAATAACTTATAATAAGGATTCTGATAAGGATGAAAATAATAGCAATCCTTCTCAAGAAGAAAAATCATACTCATCTATTTCTAGCAGTGATGAAGAATCTCAAAAATCTCATCCTAGGCTAAGGAAGCAAGTTGAAGCTCAGAACATTATTGGAGATCAACATCAAAAGGTTCAAATAAGAAGAACATCAAATGTTATTACACATACTTCTTTGTATTCCAAAGTTGATCCAAAAGATGTGAATGAAGCTTTTGAGCATTTGGAATGGGTTCAGGTGATGAATTAAGAACTAAATCAGATAGAAATGAATGATACATGGGAACTCATACCTAAACCAAATGAAATTTTTTTTATTGATACAAAATGGGTTTTTTGGAATAAGCTGAATGAAGATGGTGAAATGATAAGAAACAAAGAAAGATTATTGTGAAAAGGTTACTCACAGATTGAAGGCATATATTTTGATGGGACTTTTTCCCCAGTGGAAGGTTAGAAACAATCAGAATTTTTCTTATTATTATTACATAATGAAGTTACAAATTTTTTCATATGGATATAAAATACGTATTTTTTAATTGTGATCTTTATGAGGATGTTTATATTGAACAACCATGTGGTTTTTTTGTTGGTAAAGATGAGAGTTATGTGTGTAAGTTGAAGAAAGACTTATATGGATTAAAGCAAGCTCTGAGGGCATGGTATTCCAAATTGGATACTTGCTTGAGGAATAAGAATTAAAAAAAGGAATATTTGATAGTAATCTGCACATCAAAGAAAGTTAGAAGTTTTCTCTTAGTGTAATTGTTTATGTTGATGACATTATCTTTGCTTGGAATGATGAAAGAACTTGTGAAAGATTTTCCTAAGAGATGAAAAAGTTATATGTGATGTCCATACTGGGTGAAATGAAATGCTTTCTTAGGTTACAAATTTCACAAAAGATAAAACACATTTTTCTTTCCCAAGAAAAGTATGTTAAGGAACTTCTTAAGAAGTTCAGCATGGAAAATTCAAAACCAGTTTCCACACTGATTTTAGTGTGAACCAAGTTGACTAAAGATGAAGAAGGCAAGGATGTTTATTCAAAATAGTTTCGAAAGTTGATTGGAAGTTTTCTATATTTGATTTTCTCAAGACCCGACATCGTTTATGTTGTTACCTTATGTGCAAGATTTTAGAGTTCTACAAAATAATCACATTTGTTTTCTATAAACATAATTCTTATATATATCAAAGGCACATCAAATTTTGGAATCAGATATGATAGCTCATAAAGTGTTGACTTGTTTGGGTATTCAGATACTGATTAGGAAGGAAATGTTGATAATAGAAGATCCACATCTGACAGAGTTTTCTTTTTGGTGAAGAGTTGTGTTAGTTGACATAAAAATAAATAGAATTCAGTAACTCTTATCACGACTGAAGTTGAGTATGTTACTGCCACTCAAGCTGTTACCCAACTTATATGGATGAAAACTCAGTTGGAAGACTTACTTGTTGAAGTAAATTTACCCTTGCTCTTAGATTGTGATAATCAAAGTGTCATAAATCTTACCATAAATCCGATACAAAATTATCATTCAAAACACATTGATATCAAATATCGTTTCATCAAAGAGCATGTGAAGAAAAATGAATCGAAGCTGGATTATATTCCTATATCGGAACAAGTTGCTGACATTTTCACAAAACCTTTATCGAATAAACATTTTTCTAAATTAAGGTTGAACATGGGTGTGCAACCTCTGTCTCATCAAGGTTGATGTATGTGTTTTTTCCCTCTCTTATCTAGTCTTTGGATAGTGTTTTCAAATGGGGAGAATGTTTCATAAAACTATCCATTGAATATGTGATAAACCTTTTAAGGAATCATGTATAAAGGGGGAGTTGTGGGTGAGTTGTGAATTCAATATGTAATTGTATGAATTATTCTAATAGTTTGTTGGAGTGGTTGTAGGAATTTTTTTTTTCAGGAAAGCGGAATAATAAGAGAGGTGTGAAGAAAAACTAAAGATGTTTATGAGTCACTACTTTTGGACAACATGGTTTTGTTGTCGATGATTATTTTTTCCTACAATGAGTTAACTCACGTAGGCTTAGAATTATTGATAAGTAATTCATAGATTGAGGTTACAAAGTTCAGTGATTTATGAACCTTGGTTGACAACAAAATCCAAAGGGAGAGATTGTTGAGACCAAGTTGGTTGGAAATTTTTTTTGGTAGCTAAAGGAGTTTGCACTAAAAGTGTTGTCTTTTTTTTGTCAATGAAGAAAATAAATCAATTCACTTTGTAAAAGATGGAAATCAAACTGACCATCATATTCAAGATTTCGTACTCAAAATGTTTAAGAAAATCCATCGGATTGAGGATAATCTTTCTGGAAGAATAGGTTCATCGAAATCACTTTGGGTTCAGGATGAAAGTAAAATCATATTGGGAAGCTGCTTTGGAGTCTGTCTGGTTCTGATGAAAATCTGATGATGCTTTGTTGTTTTGTAATTCACAAAAATCATAAGTAATCTATAAAACTTGTGATACAATCCTTATGAAGAAAAGGGAAAGTGTCGGTGCTTCCAATCATATTGAGTTTTGGCTGGAAAGAAATATGATGCTAGAAGTCTGGGAAGTTATAATACTTCCCAATGAAATTCAGATGATGTTATGCCAATCCTAAATGTATTAAAATTCATACAGAATTCATGATACATTCAAAATTTTGTGAAAGAAGAAAAGTTCCTAAAGTTGAAGATTTTTTGTCTCAGTTCATCAATGTGAGGTCACCGAACACAGATTTATTTAAAGGTTAGGAAGGTTGGTCAGAATGTGAAGAAGATGATGATGCTATATTTCAGTTAGACTAATAAGCCATGAGAAACAAATCTTCGGAGAAATAAGTTAAGTGTTAGAAGTTCATTGGTATCATAACCAGAATAGGAAATAAGTTGTTGAAGTTGAAGCTGATGGAACCGGTCCATCAGATGCGGTGTGCCACCGAACATCAGAGGCATAATTGTTTCTATAGGGAATTGTTGAGACCAATGAAGAAGAAAAGAAAAGTGAAGTTTGTTGGGACTGATACAAAATTGGATCAGAGATCAATCAACAATGTAGTCAAACCATTTTCATCAAGATGAATTGTTGGGTTTTTTCTTATTAAGTGGGTCAAAAATGAAAAAAAGAAATCTGATTTTTTTCAAGAGTTTTTGTATCAAGTGGGTCAAGACTATTGAACTAAATTTGACACCGATGAAGCTTTTCAAAGTGTTATCTAGGGGATCATATAAGTGGTTGAAGAAGTCTAAAGAATGGTTTTCATATGTTTCATTTGGTGCAGAGCAACGTAATGAAGAATCTGTTGTCTCCATCATAATGAAGAAATCAAAATTAGCAATTGGTTTTAAGAATCGTAATGAGAAAGCATATGTTTGTTTTTTAATTGGTGCAGAGCAACGTAACGAAGAATCTATTGTCTTCATCATAATGAAAAAATTGTAATAGGGGAATCAGAATCAGACTAAAGATTGAAAAGGAAGTCTGAAGTAAGCTGAAGATGTGAGAAGATTCGAGAAGTTTTGAGAAGAGTTGAGAAGCATTGAAGAAGTCAAGATGCACTCAAAATTCAAGGAGGATTTATGTTTTGGGAAATTTGGTTGAGCGAAAGTTTTTCAGAATCCTATCCAAACTTTTTTTGGGTCGCCTATAAATAGTAGAGGTACTTTGTACTTTCTTGGCATCGAAGTACTGTTAAAGAGAGAAATCACAGTGCTGAAGAATTCTAGAGAAAAGGAGTTTACAGATCATGCATACCTGAGGAAGTTTGTCGGATAGAAGAAGAAATGGGAATAGAGAATATCGTATTCAGCTGGTCATCGTATTGGGATGAATCATTGGACTAGGAATCAGATTAGGATTTTCAGACTCAGATAGAAGAAGTTCAAAATTGTTTCAATGGTTTTCTTACGGAATATATTATCGGACCGAGCAATCAGACTAAGAAGATCGTATAGGGAAATTAGATTGAATGTCATTACAAAATCTAGGAAGTTCTCACCTGTTACTGGGTAGGAAAGTGAAAAATTGTTTTGAAGAACATGTTTGTGAAAGTTGACATGGTAGCACAGTAACATGTTTCTTAACTTGTTGCACAAAATTGTATTACATCATCTATGCTAGAAGAAGCACACACAATGTTGTATTGAACAAAGTGCTACACGGGTGTAAAAGCATATCATACTCATTGTATTTCACACAAAAAAATCATTTTCTAGTGGATTGCGTGGTGTTGGATTGTTTACAAACCATACCAAGGACATAACTATTCTTATTGAGTAGCGAATCTTGTAAATTTTTGTGTTCCTGTGGATGTGTCATTGTTTTGTTTTCAGCGAAAATGATAACTCTTTACCAGCAAGCGAATGATGTTTCAGAAAGAAGGAAACTTAAAAAAAAAATATGTATCACTGATTCACCCCTCTCAGTGATACTTGATATTGACTGATCACTTACAACAAGATGATTCTCCAAAACCCATTAATCATGATATCCAAACCCTTCATATGACCAACCTTTCATTTTCTCAAACTTTCGATATTCTTATTGGTGGATTTAACATGAAAGATATGAATCCATTGATTACAATCTCATGCATCTTTTATGAATAAATAAATAAATAAATAATATATATATATACATACTAATGAAATATAAAATAATTGACCTCATGTTTTTTATATTATTTACTTATTTTACATTATTAGTTCATTGCAAATATTAATATCCTTCCTCTATTCCCCCTCCTCCCTCCTAAAGGGGGAGAATATCACCCGACTCGCTTGCTCCCATTTCCAGGCTGCGATCTTGAAGGGGGAAAGGCAAGAAGACTCTATGTCGCTGACGGCACCGACCGCGCTGCCGCCGTCGCCGCGGAATGATTCCTGGGACTGCGTTCTTCCTGGCCCACCCAGTCGCAGCAACGGCGGCTCTGCCGACCTCAGCCCCTCCGGCCTCCTTGCATTCGCTACCGGCAGCAGCGTCGCCGTCATCGATTCCCGCTCCATGCAACTCGTCTCCGTCCTCCCCATGCCTCCTCCCTCATCCCCCGGGGCCGCCGCCTCCACTTCTCTCCCCTCTCCCTTCGTCACTTCCGTCAGGTGGACCCCCCAACCCCTCCGTCGCGACCTCCTCACTCACGAACCCTCCACCTCTCATCTCATTCTCGCAGCAGGAGACCGTCAGGGCCGCATCGCCCTCCTCGATTTCAGATTCCGCTCTGCCGTCCAATGGTTCGAGCCCTCCGATCCCCACGCCAGATTGGGGATCCAAGACCTCTGTTGGATCCGAGGTCGCCCTGACTCCTGGATCCTAGCTGCCCTCTCCGGTCCCTCGCTCCTCTCCCTCTACTCCACCGCCACCGGCCACTGCTTTTGGAAATACGACTGCTCCCCTGGATTATTCTCCTGCATTCGCCGCGACCCTTTCGATTGGCGTCATTTCTGCGCGTTGGGGTTGAAGGGGTTTCTTTTGTCCGCCAAGGTTCTTGGTGATACCGAGGAAGATGTTATGATCAAGGAGCTTCAGATTAATACCGATTCCAGTGAATTGCAGAAGCTGGAGAGAGACGCCGTTAGCGGCGCGGCACCATCATCGTTGTCGCCTGCGCTGGTGACCTTTCCCCTGTACATTGTTAGGTTTTCTTTTTCGCCTCAGTGGAAACACATTTTGTTCGTGACATTCCCGAGGGAGTTGGTTACTTTCGATCTGCAGTACGAGACTTCCTTATCGGCCGCTTCACCGCCACGCTCGTCTGGCAAGTTCCTGGATGTCTTGCCGGATCCCAGTACTGAGTTACTCTACTGTGCCCACCTTGATGGGAAACTCAGCACCTGGAAGAGGAAACAGTAGGTTCCCTTTGCTCCCGTGCGCTCTTATTATTTCAATTTTTTATGCAGAGATATACATATCTAATTTGACATACTTAGTTGAGGGTCAGCAGCAACTGAAGCTTCACGTTAATGATTACATTCACTGCATGAAATATAGTTGGAATTTATATTTAACGGGGGCTTCGGAGGCACCTGTCTGTGATCACAACTGGGGATGGTCTTGATTGTGACAATTATGGATGCTTCTGTCCGTGCTGATGCATTAGCAAGGCTATTATAGGTTCAACTAACGTTATTAGCTAAAATGCTGAGCTTGAAAATCCATATTGGACATGGGGCTGGGATGGAGTAGTGTCTGCTTTGAAATACTGTTCCCATGCATGCCTTTTTCTTGCTTTATCCAATGAGTATCTCCAATAGATATTTGCAATGCAATTAAGCGCTGGCCAGGTCTGACATCCATTTGTTTCAGCTTTAAAAAATAAGTGATTTTGGAGTAGTTTAAAAAATGATTTCAAAAAATTGGAATAAATTTTGTGCTTGAGTTATAATAAATAAATACTTTTTACTTTAAATTGTAGGATCTGTTCATAAAAAAACTTTAAAAAAGTTGAAAAGCGATTTTTTTAATATTTTTTCCTTTTGGAAAAAAAAACCACAAACAGCCAACCTAGAATTTTAGAGAAGTGATTTTTTTTTGAAAAAAATACATTTCAGCCTAAAAAACAGGCTCCTAATTGAAATTGTTTTTTCTAGTTAGTCAGATCAAGAGGCTACTGGGTTAACTGAGGAGGCATCTTTTCCATTACCATCTGCTTTTAAGTTCTGGTATTGCTGGAAAGGAGTGAGACTAACCATTATATTTTGTGTTTGATATTATTAGCCATCATATTTATTGTTAATTTGATTTCTTGTTATGCTAATCTATTTGATGGTGATTTGAATTATCATTGAAATTTATTAGTCTGAAAGACAAGCTCAATTTCCATTTTCTTAAAATCAGCCTCAAAGGGATTTTTGCTGCCCATTTATAATTATTTCATATTTCTTGCTTAAGCGAGTTTACTTATCTGAACATTATCACAGAGGAGAACAGGTGCACACAATGTGTATGATGGAAGAGTTAATGCCCTCAATGGGCACAGCTGTTCCTTCTCCTTCCCTTCTTGCCATGACAGTCTGCCAATCAGATTCCACCCTCCAAAATGTTGGCAAGCTTTGTTCTGATGTGCATCATGCATCTTCTCCTGTTCTGGACTTTGATTGTCCTTTGGATCTTTGGGATGAAGCTCCACTTGTTTCTAGGACACATTTGATCTCCATCTCTGATGATGGAAAAATATGGAACTGGTTGCTGACTGTTGAAGGGCCTGCAGATGCTCCAAAAAATGTTGAAGACTTGAGCAATGTTTCTGATGGTGGCGAAGTTCCAGTTCCAGAGGCCTTGGACAGTGTTGCAAATCCTTCACAGGTCATTAATGGAAGAAGTCAGCAATCAAACACAACTTCAGGCCATGCAGATAGATTATTTAAGGTTTTGTTGTTGTTTTATTCACTGATTATTATTATTACCATTATAAATCACCTGACAGTTTAAATTCAATGTCTGAAGACTTAAATGTTATCAATGACAACCCCTGTTGCAAGAGTTTATTTCTAGAATGGCTTGGATTGTTAAATGCAGCTTTTTTGGCAATCTTACCCTGCTTGAAGTAACTGGTATTTTTATGGAAGTGGACTTGTTGGAAAGGAAAGTTTAAGCAAGATCCTTGTTCAACTCATAATTGTTTAGGCTCTGTTTGACTATACTTATTGAAAGCTGCTGATGGAACTTCTAACTTATGATAAGCAGTTTGAAAAAAAAATAGTGTTTGTTTTGTTTATGAAAAAACAATTACACTTAAATTCTAGAAGAACACAAAAAACACATTTTCAATAAGCAATCCGAAACGCTTACACAAAAGCTTTTATCATAAGTAATAAGTGCTATAAGTAGTTTTAATAAGTGTTGTCAAATGGGGCATTAAACTGATATGGAACTTGATTGCTCCTTAGTATCACATGCTAAATTCAAGATTGCAATGAAGGGGGATTTATTTCCACATCAATGGGTTTGATTTTAATAATATTGGTTGTTAACGGTTCAGTTGGGTGTCTTTGTCTTCTCGTCTCCTTGTTTGTGTGTTTTTAAGCAGTTGACTTCTTTGACTTTTGTGTCCATTTATTTATTTTTGATTTATTTCATAAATCTATCTTTTTAAGTTGTGAAAATTTCGTTATAACAACATTTGGAGTAAATCAATTCAAGTTTGTTTCTTCTCACTAAACGTGCTATTGTATTTATTTTTGTATTATCCTCTATTTGATGATGTTAGAATATTTAAACATTTATGATAAGAGTCAACCGTCAAAGTTTAACCGTTTAAATGGGTTGATTTGTATTTATGTTCTCACCTTTATTTCATCTATAAATAAAGAGCCCTACCTCCTTATGAGGTGTGAGGTTTTACCGCAACATGGTATTAGAGCAGAGTATGTAACCCTCCTTGTTTAGAAACCCCAACGTGGCCTCCCTCCCTGTCCCAGAGCCCCAACGCCGCACCCCCCACCCTCATGATGCCCCCCTCCCTATCCTGAAGCCCCGACGCCCCCACCCTCGTGGCACCCCTCCTTCCTGTCTAGAAGCTTCGATGCACCCCCTCTCACGATGCCCCCCCCGCCCTGTCCAAAAGCTCCAACGTTGCCTCCTTCACTCTCGTGTGTTGGCACCATGCGCGCTTGCCTCCTGCGCACTCGCACCAAAATCGTCCCTCTGCTTCGACTTTGTCTTCTCTACCATGATTGATCACAATAAGTTATAGCTGGGCATGTTGTTGTCAAAGGCGCGATGAGACGTGCGCCTTGGCAAGAGGCACCACAAGGTGTGCCTGGAGTGCCTCGCCATTGACGAGGCGTGCCGACCTCGTTGAGGCGCGTGCCTCGCCCGCCATTCTTTGAGGCGCTCAGGCGCTAGGCGCCGTAAAGGCGTGCCTCACCCTCCTCTTTCGTGTTGTCGCGCTGCAGTATCGGTGGGCAGTGCTGCATCAACCGACGGGGTGGGGGATCTAAAAATAGTGCTGCGTCGACCGGGCCAGATATCACGGGGAGGCGAACGAGAGGCGTAGCAAGAGCATGTGAGGCTGGGCGGTGATGGCGCCGGAAGACAAAGAGGTGGACGGTGCCAACAACTGCTGTGATTGTGAGCACGTGAGAGGAAAAGCAATACACACCCCTGCAGCGTGCAAAAAACGCATTTCTTTAGGTTTCCATTATTTTATTTTATGAATCTTCCAGTGTTGTCAAAGGTGCGCTGAGGCGCGCGCCTTGGGGAGAGGCGCTGCGAGGCGCACCTGGAGCGCCTTGCCACTGGTGAGGCGCTGCGACCTCACTGAGGCGTGCCAAAGGCGTGCGCCATCACATGAGGCGCTGTAAAGGCGCGCCCCTTAAAAAAAATCGGGGCTTCTTTCTATAAAAATGGCGGCGATAGGCGGGGTGGAAATTGGGGGGACAGGGGTGGAAATCGGGGCTACAGGGGACAGGGGTGGAAATCGGGGCCACAGGGGACAGGGGTGGGAATCGAGGCCACAGGGACAGGGGTGGGAATCGAGGCCACAGGGGACAGGGGTGGAAATCGAGGCCACAGGGGATGAAACAATGATGATGAAACTTTCATTAATGATGAAACTTCCATTGATGATGGGTGCAACAATGATGATGAAACTTTCATTAATGATGAAACTTCCATTGATGATGATTTTGATGTTTAGGCTTTCAAGGATTGATTATTTGATTATGGTTTGGTTAAAAACTATCGGTATGTATTTTAATTTGTATTTTTTTGATTGAATTAAAGTTTTTTTTAATTTGAAATATGGTTGAAAACTGTGCTAATTTAATCATGTCATGGGATGCGCTTTAGTTTCAAGAGGCGCGCGCCTCGTGCCGCATCCCCAAGCAGCCTTTGCACCTTATTGTGCCACGCGGTTTTGACAACATTGAAATCATCAAAAGAAAAACTTACCAAAGTTTTAAGCTTATCTACAAAATTTGAAGTAATGTAAAAAAGCATAAAGATAATGAAGAACAGTCCTCATAAATATCATCAAAATAAAAGATATTCTATTTTTTCAAAAACAAAAACAAGATTTTCTAATTTTATAAAACATGTAACACATGTTTTATTGTTTAAAAAGTCACAATGCAGCTATTATTGTGTTTACAGTTTGTGAAGATGAAGATGATGTTTGTGATTTGTGTTGCTAATTATACTATTCATGTGACCCGTATCATTTTTAATTTCAAACAATTATTTAATTTTATAATAATATTACTATGTTTTATTGTTTTTACATTATAGATGGATGCATAATATATATGTAGCAACTTCAAATTTTGTTGGAAACTGCATATATTTAATTATGTCATGGGATTTGCCTTAGTTTTGAGAGGCGCGCGCCTTGCGCCGCTCCTCGTTGCGTCGCGCCTTGCACCGCATCCCCAAGCGCGCCTTATTGTGCCGCACATCTTTGATGACTATGGCTGTGCAATTTCAGCACCTGTTGTCTACCAATCGCGTATCTTGAACCCCTTCTCAACGTGCATCTTCAACACAACAACACTTGTGATTTTGGTCTTCTATCAACTTATGACATCATCGTCGCCCTTGCCAGATACTATTACAACTTCCACAAGTCTTGTGGATGAATGCTCAAACGACTAGTCTATCCCAACGGTTCTCCTCATGGGTTCTTGACTCTGGTGCCTCGGATCACATCACTTGGAATGCATGAGTTCTCCGGTTCTATAGCCTGACTTTGACTAAACTGTGGCCGATGGTCAGACAGTGCAAATTGATGGTTATGAGAGTTGCCCGATTATGCCTAGTTTGAAGCTATCCGGTGTTGCCTTTGTTCCCCGCCGTTCCTTTAATTTACTATCTATTAGTAAACTTACAACTGACTTACAGTGTCAGACCATGTTCTCAGCTACTTCGGTTATCTTTCAGGAGCATTCGGCGACTCGGGTGCTTAGTAGTGGACACCTTCAGGGTTGTGTGTATGTGCTTGACTTGGCTCCAACTCTCGCCTGTCCTGCCACTTTTGATCATGCCTGTAGAATAGGAAATCCCCCTTACCTCAAGGTAAGGTAGATGCCTACTTTTATAGATTGAGAATACAGAATACATACAGGAGTATTCCGATGTGGGACTCAGAAATACCCAGAATAATAAAAATAGGGTTTAACACTCCCTCTCAAGCTGGACATGCCCAACTTGGACAATGAGTCCCACAAAAAAGAAAGATGAAACATACAAGACCAGACACACTCCCCCTCAAGCTGGGCTGCAGATGTTGTGGATGCTCAGTTTGGAACTGAGCGAGGCCATTGAGAAGATTGAAGATGCAGAGTTGGTCCCTCTGGGTCTGAGCGTCCGCCGGTGTCTGGGGAACGGGCCACAACTCTTACAACTCATCGCGAAGACCTTTCCATTCCATGACATATGCTGGGAAGGATTTATCCTGCTGTCAGATATGCGACAGTCTCTGAAGAACATTGGAGACCCGAGCCAAATTGTTGGTCTCGGAATACATGATGTTCAAAGAATCCCAGAGTTCCTTGACTGTATTCACAGTCCGGGTGACATCTTTGACTGAGCGATCCATTGAATTGACCAGCAAGGCGTAGATCTTGCTGTCAGCAAGTTTCCACGAACGATATTTGGGATCAGTGGATTCCGGTGGAGAATCCTCAAGGTGTGAATCAAGGTCCATTCCAGTAAGGGACATCAACACAATCTTCCGCTAGATGGAGAAGTTGGTGGAGTTGAGCCGCTCATCGACGAGGCGGGTGGAGGCGGTGATTATCTGGGGCAGAGCAGAAGAGGCTGCCATGGAGGACTCAGACATCTGCAGAAGATGACAGGTTCAACGATGCGCCGTGGAGAGCGGGATACCGCAATGAGAGGCCGCAAAAAGGTGGTGCCGGGTGAATCTGGGAAGCAGCAGGGGCGGGCAGCGCTGGGAGCCGACGGAGGAACTAGTAGGCGCCGGGAGAGGCGTCCGGTCGGTGCGAGGACTTCGGGATCGCCTGGTCTAGGCCGGCGACAGATGCTGGACTAGGAGATGTGGTCGCTGCGGGAGGGCGGGCTGAGTGCGCCTGGACGAGGAGGGCGCCGTGTGTCGGGATAACCGCAGGAGGTCGTGCAAGGAGCCGACGGGGATGGTTGCGGCCGAGAAGAGCAGGGCGCCGGGAACAACAGCCGGACTGGGCGCGGCGAGGCGAGAGCTCTGCTGGGAGAGCTCCGCGATGTGGGTACGATCGGGAGGGGTGCCGTGGGCGAAGGCCAAGAGCCACGTCAGAAGTTGGACGGGAGGGGCGGTTGCCTGGAGATGCGAGAGACGGAAGGTGCGGGAGCCGGAAATGGCGGCGGGTAGGGCGGGAGCCGCTGGAGGCAAGCCAGGAGGCGCGACAGGTTCTCGGGTCGGGAGTCGCCGAGGGGTTTGGAGGGGCGCAGTCGGGAGAGTGCCTGCGGGAGCGCACAGAGGAGGAGGTGGGGCCGATCTTCGCCGGGAAGTCGCATGAGAGGCGGCGGCGGGGAGAGCTGCGCCGCGGATTGGAGGGGCGCCCGGGTAGTAGCGCAGCGAAGGGGTGAAGCCGAGATGATGCCGAAGGAAGCCGCCAGAGGGAGTCGCAGAAGGCGGGAGCAGGGGGGGCTGTGTAGGGCAGAGCCGGGAGGGTGGTGGTGGTGGCCGCGTAGGACAGACCCAGGAGGGGGGGTCTGCGTAGGGCAGACCTGAGAGGGGGGGGGTGCCACGTAGGGCAGAGCCGAGAGAGAAAAAAAATAACGGGTTCCCTCTGATACCATGTAGAATAGGAAATCCCCCTTACTTCAAGGTGAGGCGGAGACCTACTTTTATAGATTGAGAATATAGAATACATTCAGGAGTATTCCGATGTGGGACTCCCAGAATAATAAAAATAGGGTTTAGCAATGCCCTTTAGCTTCACTATCGTCTTGGTCATCCACCTGCCCTCGTTCTTCAGAAACTTTATTCGGAGTTGGGCCCTCTTATTCCTTTTGACTGCGAGTTCTGTCATTACGCAAAACATCACGAGGTCACCTATGTTCCCTGGGCAATCTCCTGTGCATCCATTCCTTTCCTTTTGGTTCATTCTGATATATGTGGGGGCCAGTCCTAATCCATGTAAATCGGGTTATCGATATTTTGTTACTTTCATATATGATTTTTCATGGATTACTTGAGTTTATTTGTTGAAAAATCGTTCTAAAATTTTTACCATGCTTCGCTCCTATTATCAAGAAATCACCATCCAGTTTTCTGTTAAACTTCACTGTTTGCGTTATGAGAATGGTTGTAAAATTTATCTGGACTGTTCCAGTCTTTTATGGATGACCATGACATTATCCATTAGTCTTCATGTCCCGATACACCTCAACAAAATAGTGTTGCTGAACGAAATAACCGCCATCTGTTAGAAGTTGCCTGTGCACTTTTATTTCAGAAGAAGGTTCTGACTGTTTTTTGGGGAGATGACATTCTCACATCCATCTATCTTATCAACAGACTTCCATTGTCTGTGCTTCGGGGGGCACCATTTCATTCTTTGTTTCCAACATCACCTCATTCCTTGCCCCTATGCATTTTTGGCTATATGTGTTATGTTCGTGATATTCGTCCCTCGATTACCAAGTTTGATGTGTGCTCTCAAATGCATATTTCTTAGTTATTCCCGAACTCAGCGTGGATATCGCTGTTTCTCTCCAGATTTGCGTCGTTATGTTGTCTCGGCTAATGTTTCCTTTGTCAAATCTTCAGTTTTTCTTTTTCTCGATTTCCCACCACCATCCGCTGTTCCCGATTTCGAAGTTATTTTACCATATTCTCTCGGTACATCATCACAATTATCTCTTCTTAGTGATGTTGGATCACGATTTGGTCAGGTTTATACTCACCGAACTAGCACACCTGCCACCCCGACGCCTGATGTTGCCACCACACCTGATGTCTCACCTGCTTCCGATCCTCCATCAACGGAGTTGCCTATTGCTCTTCACAAAGGTTCACGCTCATATTAGTCCTATCAGGGATTATCTGCAGCTACCTCATGAGTTATTGAGACGCTGACTGCTCACTCGACACCGCTCACTGTTGCTGAGGCCAAATCTCATCCTGACTTGTTATAGGTTATGCAGGATGAACTTCATGCTTTGGATGCTGACCATATTTGGGTTCTTGTCCCTCTCCCTTCGGGTAAGCTGGCGAGTCTACTACATGGGACTGACATGACTCGAGTTGATTCAGTTGTCTCACCTTTGGAACCTGGAGAGAAGTCACTTCACACTGACAGTGAAACCTTCCCTTCACTTGACAGATATAGACGACTTGTTGGGAAGCTTAATCACTTGACAATGACTCGACCCGGCTTTGCTTGTGCGGTTTTTGAGATGAGTCAGTTCATGGAATCCCCAATAAAAACGTAGTGGAAGGTTGTTCTTCACATTGTTAAATATGTGAAAATGGAATCGGACTTAGGTCTTCAATATTTTGATCATAGACATACAAAAATTGAAGTGTTTTGTGACGCAGATCATACAAGATGTCTTTCTTTTAGGAGGTTTACGTCTGGTTTTGCAGTATTTATTGGCGGTAATTTGATCTCATGGTGAAGTAAGAAGCAGACAATTGTCTCTTGATCCAAGTACAGAGTTAGAATATCATGCTATGCATAGTTTATTTGGGTACAACAGATACAGGAGATCGGGTATACTATCAAGAAACCAACACATATCTGGTGTGATAATCAAGCTGCAATCAAGATTGCCACAAATTCAGTTTTCCATGAGCGAATAAAGCATGTTAAAGTTGATTTTGTTCGAGAGAATTATGAGAAGAGGATCATCTTCGGTCACGTTTGCACCTCTGATCAACTTGCGTATATTCTCACATAAGGGGTTCTTGGAATGCGTGTTCAATTTTTTGTGCGATAAGTTGGACATGATAAATATGTATGTCCCAGTTTGAGAGGGAGTGTTAGAAACATTTATGATAAAAGTCAATGGTCAAAGTTTGACCATTTCAATGAGTTGACTTGTATCTATGTTCTCACCTTTATTTCATTTATAAATAAAGAACCTTACCTCCTTTTGTGTTTTGGGATTTTACCGCAACATTTTGTTTTGTTTCACTTTGATATTTAAAATCTGAATAAAGAATAAATCTAGAAACCTTTCCTCTTGAGTATGGCTAAAAAACTTTATTTATAAAGACCGATGATGAAATACAAGTCTCAAGATAGATACAAAGACCTATTCAAATAAATTGAACCTTGGTAGACACATATCCTAAGTACTTAAATACTCCCCCTCAAGATAGAGCTTACTCCTGCTTGCCACACTAATTCCAAAGACGTAGGAGATAAAGTAACACTTTGATTGAGATAATACCAAAATTGTCGCGAAAGACGCATTTTTACGAGTTGTATTAATGATGTGTTCTTGAAAATCGGAGAAGGTGCAATAATGGACATGGAAAGGACACTGTGAAACAGTCATTTGAAAGTGGATGTCTGAAAAAGGATATTAGGAAACAGTTGCCTGGAAGAGGATGTATGTAGGAGGATGTATGTAAAAGGTCGTTTGAAATAGAACACAACATCTTTATCAGACGCTAACGCTAAGGTCGTGTGACAATAGATCCGAAAAGCACAAAGAGCCCTGACATAGGTTGTTTGAGTAGCGACAACAGCGAAGAGCATGCGATAGAGAAGTCTGTCGGAGAGTGCCTAGGAAATGACAGAGGCCTGGCAAAGGCTTGGGTAGTGGCCGAGAGGCCCGATAGAGGTTTGGAAGAGAGGCCCGATAGAGGTTTGGAAAAGAGGCCCGACAGAGATTTGTGTGAAATTGACAACAACCAGAATCTTGTCTAAGAAGTAGATTAAGCTATTCCCCCAGATCTATTGTTTGGTAAATCCGGTCGATAGATTTGGTTAGACAACAAGAGGCCCCGCAGTGGTGCGCCTGGTGTGCCCAGGTCAGATGAGCAAGGAGAGTGGAGTGCTTGGTGCAACAGAGACTGGGGTGTTTGACAGAGGAGCCTTGGGTGATTATAATGTTGTGGACAAACAACAGGGGCATTCACGGTTGCTTGGGTATGAGGTCTGGGTCGGACGTGCCAAGAAGCAAGGCCACCGGGCTGGGGCCAATGTGCAGGGGGTGAGGTGTGCAAGGATTGGGAGTTCTCATAGAGGGCACGTGGTACCTTGGTGCGCTCGGAGGAGGTGCGTGAGAAGGGTTTTGCGCTGGATGCGTGTTGGAAGGGCATGAACAGGGGCTGACACTGGAGAAGTTGTGCCTGGTTTTGGAGCGCACCACCTTTGGGTGCATTGGGCGTGAAGACCGCACGAGGCCGCGTCTAGGCATGATAAAGGTTTAATGTGAGAAAACGAAAGGGTGTGTGCGCATGCAAGGATTGACATGCTTGGTGCAGATCCGCCTCTCTGTTCGTTCCACTTCATCCGCCAGCCTCTGTTTCTCGTCGAGGAGTTGGGTGTGCACGATGACATTGAAAAAGGCATCTCGCCCGTGATCGAGAGATATTACTCTCTTATTACTCTTGGATGATGCTGGACTTCCAACCTAGAAAATGTGGGACTAGCCAACCACGTGCCTAGAGGGGTTGTGCTCGAAAAGGTGGCCACATAGGTGCGACATCAGGTAAAGAGACGCGCTTGGAGGAGCCTTGTCTACAGGGAATGTGCAACTGGAGGTCCCTCATTGGTGGTTAGATATGCGTCTAGCTGGGCACCTACGTGTAGAGAGAAGTGATAGAGGGGATATGCATGGAGGTGCCTCGCCTGCAGGGTATTCGTGGTTGGAGGTCCCTCATTGGAGGTCAGATATGCCTCTAACTAGGTTCCTATGTGTAGAGAGAAGTGATGGAGGGGGGAGAGAGAAACTGTGTAAAGAGGCGTGCATGGAGGTGCCTCTCCTGCAGGGTATGCATGGATGAAGGTCCCTCATTGGAGGTCAGATATGCCTCTAGCTCGACACCTAGGTTTAGAGAGAATAGATAGAGGGGTGAGAGAGAAACTAGGTTTTATCGGGACTCCGATACCATGCAACAAGCATAGACCAAGAAATCATTCCTCTTGAATGAGACCGAAACACTATTTATAAAGACAAATGATGTGATACAAGACTCTAGATAGAATAAAATGAAAAATTCAAACTTGTGGTAAAAGGGATAGGATTGATATTCAAATAAACTGAACCTAGATAGACACATTTCTTAAAACACTACTCTAACACGGCGGATTAGCAAGCCAAGAAATAGTTGTAAAGACATTGCAAAATGATAGTGCCTATTTAGAAGTTGTCGTATTATGAAGTTGGCTCGTGTGAATAAATATCAACAAAAAACCCAATTAAATGAGTTCGGCTACATGGATCAAATATCGCCAATTAGCTCTATTGAAGACCATATTTTCATTGAAACCATTTAAAACAATATCATCTTGAATGATTTATTTAAGAGTCGTTTTAGGTCCACCACTATCTCTTTTAATAAGTGAATTAGTCATTAAACTTAACAAGTGCATCCCCAGGTCTTCTTCTAACATGACAAAATCATCTTAATCTAGTCTCAGTCACCTTCTCGTCAATCAGAGCCACTCCAATTTTCTCTTGAATACATTCATTTCTAATCTTATCCTTCTTAGTATGTCCATATATTCGTCTTAACATTTTCATTTCTACTACCCTTGTTTTTTGTTCAAGATGTCCTGCCAAAGGCCAACACTCACTACCATATAAAATAGTTTGTCTGAGAAGTGGTTTTTGGTTTTTTATTATGTATGATGATGTTTTTGACTTTGCATTGTATTTGCTCAAGTTTTGATAAATGTTTTATAAGATAGAAGAAATTTTATTGGTGATGATAGGGATGGCGTTAAGTTGAAAGGCGTGCTGTTCTATTAGAAGCAACAGAAGGATAATAACTCAAAAATAAGTCAAATAAATGTCATCTTTAAACTGTTCTATATTGTTAAAGATTGCATCAAGTGCAGTGCAGAGCTAATGGCATGGCTTAAACGTTGAAAATTTGGGACTTTTTAACTGCGTTGAAGGTATGGTTTGTGGCGGGGACTTGAATTGTTGTCTAATTGGTTCTTTTTGTAAATTATGACGCCTTCAACCGATTGCTATAATTTTCATTTGCTAAATGGAAGGTTACCTTGTGCATTGTTTTCCCACATCTCACTGTGAAAGGATTAGAAAATTAACATGATAGTGTTGGTGGATTTTGAACCAGAAATCATCTGAGTGAAATAACTTTCCTTCCTCTAATCTCATGCTTTGCAGATTTGTTTAGTGGGACAACTTCAGCTTCTTTCTTCAGCAATTACCATGCTTGCTGTACCCACTCCTTCTCTGACAGCTACTCTAGCCCGTGGGTTCAATCATTGGGTTCCATCATTTGTTTAGCTGCAAAATTTGAACTTCTTACAAGATCAACGCCGAAGGATCTAAGCTCTCTCTGTAGTTGTTTGCTCATGCTATTTAGTTTTCAGGTGGTGGGAATAATCCTGCGGTAGCTGTTCCACTGGTTGCATTGGGAACTCAAACTGGGACCATTGATGTTGTTGATGTTTCCACCAATGCTGTCGCTGCAAGCTTTGCTGTTCACAGCAGTGTTATCAGGGGTTTACGGTTTCTTGGAAATTCCAGGCTAGTCTCATTCTCCTATACTCAGGTATTAATGTTGTATTTTAATGCATTGCAATTTTCAGCCTGGCTCTGTTTTCTGCTGTCCTTTCTATTCTTTTCTTCATCTTCGTCTCTAATTTTCCCACAATTTTCCTTTACATGGGAATTTTAGTTTGTTTTAATTTAGATAAGCTTTATTATTTCCTACATTAATGCCTTTGCTTGTATAGGTGAATGAAAAAACTGGAGGCTACATTAATAAGCTTGTTGTGACCTGTCTCAGAACTGGCTTAAATCGACCGTTCCGAGTTTTGCAGAAGCCAGAACGTGCCCCTATAAGAGCTTTACGGGCTTCTTCGTCTGGGAGGTTGTTACCACCTCAAAATCTTTGTAGTTAAAATTCAAATCCTGAATGTTTTGTCCACTGTTTACAATTTTTATCCATCTCTTGTGCATTAAGACATTGAATTTGTTTGAACTATGAAAATGATTACTTTTGAAATGGTCATCTTCTGTAAACAAATGCATTACAGGCTTTTCTTTGGTAGCTTGCACATCTAAGCGGATTCTTTTCTTAAGTTTAAGGTTTGATTCCCTAAATAGAATGCTTTAACTTTAACAATGATGCCTTTTTCCCGCTTATTGTTTTTTTCTTCTTAATTGTGCTCGGTAAATTTTATGGCAGCCCTCTCGTGTTTCATTTGTGGATTTAATAAAACCGACGTCTTTTACAATGGCAATACCGTGTTTATTGTAGTTTGGAGCCATTGGACCTTGTCAGGTTGGGCCTTGGCCCAGAGTAATGTATTAAAATTCAACATCGGTTTTCTCCTATGTTGCATCCCATTATGTTTCACCTCTTATTGAGGTACAATATTTCATCCTACATGATATCAAAGCAAATTTTATTTTTCCTCTCCACCAATCCTAACCACCCTCCACTCCCAACATGCCTCCCCTCCCCGCACCTCCAGGTCATCGTGCGACCCCAATCTTGACCCCTCTGATTGCTATGTTTCGGCCCCTTCGACCGTCACCACCCCCAGACATGACCACCTCCCCACGTTGCGCCTCTTGCAGCCTTGCGCACTCCCCCTTGCCCCTTTTGTAGCCGCATGAGTCTCCCCCTCGACCCTCATACAGCCGCACCACACGGGCATGGCCCACCATTTTGTCCACCCAAGGGTCGTGCCCGACAACCTCTCTCAGGTTGATCTACACCAGGAGCAATATCCGGTTGGCACATCCCTGTTTGGTTGCAGTCTCTCATGCGCGACTATCCCAATTTGTTAGATATGGACATGCTGATTTCAGTGCACCAACGCATGCTATTCTTGCACGCCTCAATGCTGCCTAGTTCTTCATTTTGCTGAAACTTGACATCTGATCTAAATTTGGTTGTTCCTTCCGGTGTTTCCCTGTTACCCGTTTTTCTTGTTGGTTCAATAGTGCGTCTTCACTTGTTCCTGACGTCCAGTCTCATTATGGCGGATTCTTTGATGATTACTTATTCGTTCCGCCACAATTGATCACAACCTCCGTGCTTCTTGTGGACAAGTGTCTTGATGCGATTAATTTCTTTGTTTGGTGTAAGTCCGTTCTCTTGTTGCTCACTGGTTGTACCTCGACTATCATCTGGTTGATCCTTCGTCGTTACCGGTTGATCCAAAATACAAGGTATGGAAGCTTGTCGATTAATTTTTTTTTTGCCTTGTCAATTGTATGGAATGGGTGGTCAAGAACCTTGAGATTCCTTGGCTCTCTTGTACTCGGAGATCAACACTGACCCACGTCTTGGGTGTTCTTTAACGACTCTACCATTCATTGACAACACCATTCTTTTCTGCCATACTTTGAACTTCTTGACTTGTCGTTTCTTCCTCAAATATCAGAAGCAACTTTGATTCAGCAAAACCAATTGCGTCTCTTTAGCCTTCTTCAAGGGCTAGATCCTAAGATGCTAGCCAATTCGTCCACCCTTGAGACCCCATTAGTGTATCATCACTTTGGTATAATTCATCGTCAACTTCCTTTGTTTGTTGTTGTGGACCGTGATAGTGGTCGCTTCTCTAGTACTCGCGGTTGTGGATGTGGTGATGGCCGCAATCGCTATTTTATCTAGCATTGCATAAAATTGAGACATCTAATTGATCATCGATGAACACTCCATCAACGCCTTTCTCAGTCGCATTGTCAAGTTTTGACCGCTTTAGTTGATTCCCCGACTCCACCACTTGACCTCACTCATAGTTTGGAGCTTTCAATAGATGAGTTGGAGCTTATACACTCATTTGGCCGCCTTGATGTTTGCCTCCTTGTCAACTTCCTTAGCCAAGACAGGTGGTCCCGCAACTTGTGTTTCTTGCTGTTTGACTGCCTGGATGCAAATATGCTTACTATCTCCCTTACATCATGATTGCTTCCATCATGGTTGTTGACAGATCCACCATTCCTATTGCGGGTAACTCTCAGTTAGAACAATTAGTTTCTATTAAACTATCATCCATGTGTGGCCATGACACTTTAGTAACTATCACTCCTTGATCCATTGCATTGAGTTGACATCAGTGGCTCATGTTCCTCATGATCCCTCAACTTCCTGTATGTCAGTGATAGCTTATACAATATTTGGACTATATTGTGATTTTATCATCTCATGATGTTGTTTTTCAGGGGCATTCGACGAATCGAGAGCTTGTTAGAGGCCACTTATTCGAAGGAGGTTACATGTTCGCTGCACTGGTTGCACCAAAACTCTTCATCTTCATTTTTTCCATGAGCATCCACCCGCACAAGTTTTACATAGACTTTTTCGTTGCGAGTCTCACCAGTTTGCTAAGCACCATCAAACGTTTTATGTTCTTCGGTTGCTGTTTGCATGTGTTGATATCTTTCAAGTTATTGCATTCTGATGTGTGAGATCTTTGTGCGTTCCCGTGCCATTTAAGCTACCATTATTATGTTTCATTTATTAATGATTTTTCTTGTATGATCTGGGTTTATCTTCTTCGTTACTATTTTGAAGTGTTTAATATTTGCATATCATTTTATCATGAAATTCATACGTAGTTCTCCTTCATTATTAAATGTTTATGATCATAATGTCATATAATGGTCGTGAGTATTTCGAAGTATTTAATATTTGCATAATGTCATTAATTGGATTCATACTTAGTTCACCTTCATGTTTCGACCCACCCTAATAGAATGCTGTGACCACTTGAGCCATACTATTTCACATGTAGACAACCCTTCAGTTTTGGAGTGATACTATTCTCTATCTTATTAATTGCTTTCCATTCTTTATCCTTCAAGGGGGGGTCTCTTTCATGTTTTGTTTTCATCCCGCCTTCCTCATTCTATCTTTCTTCGTATCTTTGATTGTCTCGATTATGTTAATATCTCTACATTTGTACCATGAGGCCATCATTGCATATTTCGGGTTTACTCTCTGACCCAATGGGTATAATAATGTTTTCCTCCCGACTTGGGATATTATATCATCTTTGTTGATGTCTCCTTTGTTGGGACCTCTTCATTCTCCTCACCTTTGACCCCTTCTTAGATTCCGATCGTGATGATTGTTTTCCTCTTACCACCCACCCACCCCTGCCACTGCTTACCATATCCGATGCTTGCCGTTTTGGTCATGTTTATTCTCTCCATTCATCGACCATGCCCTCCATGTCGACTGAGGGTACCATTGCCTCGACTTCGTCAGTTGATCCTGAGCCAACCACAAATGACTTATCTATGGCCATGAATAAAGGTATGTGTTCCTGTAAGAGTCTCAACCTATACATACATATTTCTATAAAGACTTATCTGCAACAACACTCTGATCTCGACCTTGGAGATGATTCTTGTTCACTATACGATTGTCGGGGCTAAAACTCATCCTGGTTGGCTTCAAGCAATGCTGAATGAATTGCAAACTTTGGAAAATAGTCACACATGAGACCTTGTAGCCTTTTCGGTCAACCAACAGGTTGTTGGGTGCAAATGGATTTATATGGTGCGTTTAAATGCTAATTGCAGTTTTCATCGTCTTAATGATTGCCTTGTTGCCACAAACCATGCTTAGACTTATGGAGTTGATTATTTTGACACTTTCTCACTAGTCATGGAGATAACGCTTGTTCGCTTATTTATCATTATGACCGCCATCTCCCATTGGACTCTTCATCATCTCGAAGCCAAGAATGATTTCCTTCATGGTTTTCTTGATGAGATGGTCTATTTGTAATTGCCTCTATTTTTCATCGCTTCTTGGGCTAGATCCACAAGGTTTGTTGTCTTTGTTGCTCTCTATATGGGCTCACGGTCCCCTCGCGCCCGATTCGAAATTTTTTGCATTGTGATAACTACATTTGGCTTTCTCCGAGTATGAAAGACCGCTCCGCTTTTTATTAGAAAACACCATTTGTTAGTGTCCTCCTGGCTGTTGATAATATCATGATCACAGGTGTCGACTCACATGAAATTGCTTGTCTCACGTCTTCACCATTAGTTTCATACCAGGGACTTGGGTCCCCTAAAATATTTTATCGGAGCAATATCTTCGACTTGTTAGGAAAATTAATTAGCTCATGACGGCTTACTGCAATATTGCTTATTCCTTGTGTCGTCCTCAAAATTAATGAATTTATAGAGTATCCCACGAAGTTCTAGTGGGATGTCATTATTTGCATAGTAAAATACATTAAGCAGGACCCCAAACACAACTTCAATATTCTGATCAAGATGACATGAATGTTGAGGTATTTTATGATGCTGACTACGCAGATTGTTTATCTACCCAGAAGTCCATCTCTTGGTTTGTTGTATTACGACAATTTGATGTGTTGACACAACAAGAAATTGACTGTTATCTCACAACCCATACCATGCCAGGGTGGCTGTCACTATCGAGATTATTTGGATCTTTCAGCTCCTCTATGAAGTTGGCTTTCCGCTAATTTTTTTTGCCCATCTCTAGTATGATAATCAAACCACCACGTTTTTAGCTACCAGTCTGGTTTTTCACGAATGCGTTTGACACGTTGAAGTGACCGTCACTTTCTTCGATACCACTTCATGTAAAAACACATCACCTTCGGTTACATTCCCGTTACAAACCAGCTTGTCGGCATCTTTATCAAAAGACGTTCTTAGAGCTTGATTGAGTTTTTTTTGCACCGAGTTAGAGATGTAAAACATCTATGATTCATCTTGAGGGGGGGGGGGAGCCTGTACGGTGTTTTTTCCTCCATTTTTGGCACGACTCTTGTATTCTAGACTGGAGGTTGAGCTTTGGCCGAAAGTCATGTAATAGTCACATATCGTTTTTTTTTCTATATGTATCATGTAGATCTATCTATAAATAGTGTCCCACCTCTCATTGAGGCGTGAGATTTCATCCTACAGGTGCTATTTAGTAAGCTTAGTGCTTTATGTCTCATACTTTTAGTGAAGGTCTTCCGATCAAATCTGAAGCTGATTATAGTAAGGAGCTGTATTTGGACGCCCTATTATGTTTTTAATGTTAAAACTGATCCATAGCTAATTGAAGGCTTTTGAAAGTATTTGACTGAGTCCTTGTTATGTACTGTAGCTTGATTATAGAAGATGTATCCATTTTTAATCCATTTTTAAGCGTATAATTCCTATTTTAGGTCTTAATTCAGTTCAGAATTTTTTTCCCTGGAAAATGCATGTGAGGTAGCTTGGGTCCTTGAGTAGCTGTCCTTATGTGACATTTGCTTGAAGCAGGGGTGAAGAAAACAGGTAGCTTGTGTTATGGGCTACTAGGTCAGTTGTAGCCTCCGTTTGGCAATACTTATTGCTGAAACTACTTATAGCACTTATCACTTATGGTAAGTGTTTTTATATAAGCATTTCCAGATTGCTTTTTGAAAAATTGCCGTTTTACCACTTATTTAAGTGTAAGTAGTTTTTCAGAATCTGAACAAGCACTCTTTGTTTTTCAAATTGCTTATGATAAGTGATAATTGCTTAAGCAGCTTTCAGTGAGGGCTGTCAATCACAGCTTTAGTCTTTGCTAATTTATCATGGCACTGGTAAATTAGCTATAGCATTAAATTACCATAAGATTCGTTCTATTGTTGATTTTAACTTTGTTATACTATTAAATTATTGAAGGACTAGGGAATAGTGGTATTTGTTGCATGGCATGCTACACTTTCTAAAGTTTTTTTATTCTGGAGTTGATTATCTTTCTGTCACAGTACTGCTCATTTAATTTGCTGCGTTGTAGGTACCTTCTAATTTTGTTCCGTGATGCTCCTGTTGAAGTCTGGGCTATGACCAAGAGTCCCATTATGGTAATTTAGCTTGATACCTTATCTTATTTCCTGCCCCTTTTGTAATAGTAGTTTGGGTTTACGCACAAACTCGCATTAAGTTGTGTATATGCATCATGATCTATGTGAGGATGCAACTAGTTTTACATTCATATATGTGTTACTTTTATTTTACTTGTAGATATTTAACATGTTTCACACTTTTTTGTAGCTTAGGTCATTGGCTCTTCCTTTCACAGTCTTGGAATGGACACTTCCAACTGCTCCACGGCAAGCAAAAAATGGACCTTCTAGGCAATCCTCGATACCCCCTAAAGGTCCTATGGCCGTGGAACGTACCGGGGCATCCTCTGTAACTGCAGCATCTTCAGCAGATCCTAGTTAGGATTGTTATGCTGAATATGCTCGTTGATTTGCTTCTGTTTTATCTTTATCTTCAACACTTTTAACAGTGAGGTTCATTTCTTATGCAGAAGTGATCTCTGATGGATCTCAAGATGAGACTACTGAAAGTTTTGCATTTGCACTTGTAAATGGCGCTCTTGGAGTTTTTGAGGTTCACGGGCGACGGATCCGAGACTTTAGGTGCTCTTTTGCCTACAAACTAGTTCCCATTTTCATTCATTGTTTCACAGTTTATGTTAGTTAGCCTTATCATATAAAAATACAAAAGAAAATACCTTTTTATTAACAATCATTGCTAATTAGTAACAATAATTAATTAACTTTGTTGCTTGTCCCTAGACCCAAATGGCCATCATCTTCATTCGTTTCTTCTGATGGGTTGGTTACAGCCATGGCATACCGTTTGCCTCATGTGGTAAGACCCCCCCCCCCTCTAAAACTATCTATACTTGGCTGAATAAAAATTCTCGTTATTCATTTTTTCTGTATTTAGTGGCAGAAACTCTTGATTCTCAGGTCATGGGCGACAGGTCAGGGAATATACGGTGGTGGGATGTGACAACTGGACATTCGTCTTCATTTAACACTCATAGGGAGGGAATTCGGCGGATCAGATTTTCACCTGTGGTTTATGGGGATGTCAGCCGAGGGCATGTAGTTGTCCTTTTTTATGACAATACATTTTCTGTCTTCGATCTTGTAAGAATGAAAATGATTCTTATATTGAGTTGTTTTTGTGGAATATTATTTATTTGTTTTTATTTCCTTAAAATTGGTCGAACAGCTTCTATCCATTATTTATCAGGCCCTGAACCTTGATCTGTTATTTTCAGGATTCACAGGATCCATTAGCTAATTCCCTTTTACAGCCACAGTTCCCTGGTACACTGGGGCTGGAGCTTGATTGGTTGCCTTTGCGAACTAATAAAAAGGACCCTCTGGTATTGTGCATTGCCGGCGCTGATGGAAGCTTTCGCCTTGTTGAGGTTAATATGTATGTGGCCATGTTACTGAACTTCTTATTTATATTTACGTGGTTTTCATATTTGAGTTTGGTAATATTAAACATTTTTTACATGCACTTCAATTGTAAAAGGTTGCTGCATATTATTGGCAATTGATAGGGAGGTAGGTGGTCCGTTTCAGGCCTCGGTTCAGGAAGGGCCTCATGTTCTGTTTACCTATCAATGTAGGAGGTAGTCTGGGTTAGTCCATGGGTGTGACTGCCAGTGGTAATTTTGTAATAAGTCCTGTAACTAGTTCTGTTAGGTTGTTGGGTTATAAATAGGAGTTTGTTTCCTGAGAGGGGTACGTTGGAGCTGGAAATCGAGTCCGGGCTTTCAGGAGCAATTGGAGCTGGAAGCCCGGGCCTGTGGGGTCATTTTTCTCAGGAGCAATTGTAGTTCCACTTATTCTTGTAAAAGTTTTCCATCTAAGGAAAGGTTAGTCTTCTCTGCTGTATTTTCTTCTCTAATAATCAAAGACACCTTATCATCTTGGTGCTTTCTTTGGGAGAAACTGACAATTTTGTCTCCTGCGGATAAAGTGTTTTTTTTCGAGAGAAGCTCGAAGACCATTATGAACCCGAATGTCCACTCGCATGAAAGGAAGAGTAGTTTGCATCGACATGAGACTAGTCTTCAGCGATTGGAGGAGTTCAAGGTGCCATTGGCTCCCCTCAGCCTGGAGGGGATGGTACAATATTGGACCAGTTCGTTGAGATCAGTTCGGTCAAATTTGTCTTGGAAATAGGAGGAGTTAATGGGACGGTATGGTAAAGCCGAAGAGAAAGATCCTGTGGTTTTTTTGAAAGGACTACGACAAACAGGTACCGTAGACGCTTACGTGGATGAGTTCGAACAGGTAGCACTGCAGATACCTAATTTAACCAGGAGCTTGTATATGAGCATGTTTATTTGGGGCCTTAAACCAGAAATTGGTAGTACTATAGTGACACACGAGCCTAGGACAAAGGTGTGATTGCTAACACTGGCAAGACGTGTGGAGCAGGAACTTTTGATCAAGGGAATAATCAAGTATGCAGAACCTCATGGCAGGTATTTGACTTCTGGAGGACAAAAACAAAGGTTGGATTCCCAGCCCTACCAAGGTAATGCCGACCGTTGAAACAAATGAACTGGATTGGAAAGCAACCAGGTTACGGGGGGGTTCAAAATTTATCTAGGGAGAAGTTTGAGAATCGTTAGTCCAAGGGTTTGTGTTACTCTTGTGGCCAGAAATATAACCTAGGGCATCGCTATCCAGAAAAAAGGATATAAGCTTATGGTGTGAGAATGCATTGAACTCGAGGAAGGTGAAGGAGATGAAACTGAAAATGCTGCGGCCAAGGAGGGAGAAGTTGGAAGTTTTTGTGAATTGGAGATGCTGGGTACTACAATGAGTGATTTGGGAAAATCTTTAGGAACCAGATCAATGTTGATAGAAGGGAGAGTGGAAGGAATTCCTTTGTTAGTTTTGATTGACAGTGGGGCGAGCCATAACTTCATTTCAAGACAACTTACGCGACAGTTTGCTGCTCTAGTGAATGAAACCAGTCCGATCAATATTCGTTTGGGCGATAGCCACCGAGTGGCATCTCGTGGATTATGTAAATTGTTGCAAATAGAACTCGGTAAGCAGAATTTTTTTGTTGATGCTTATGTTTTTGTTACATCAGGGCCAGATTTGGTTTTGGGAATTTCTTGGTGTAGATTTGAGAAACCCCCTTGCCTCCTTACCTAAAGTGAGGCTGAAGCGTTCTTTTATAATGAATGATAAAGGTCACATCGGACCACAAGTCCGATGTGGGATACAGACTCCAACACTCCCCCTCAAGCTAGGTGTACCTAGCTTGGACACATAATGAAAAGAAAGCAACAAAACAGACGCCAACACTCCCCCTCAAGCTGGAGGGGCCCAACTTGATAACAAAAACAAGACAAAACATAATAAAAGATAAAGCTTCAACATTGCTGCTCCCCCTGATGATGTTGATGTGATGCCGCTGAAAAAAGGGTGGGTAAACGCCGAAAAAGTCCGGGGCCGGACAACAGAGCTCCGGGAAATCCACACCGGCGAGTCGGTCGTCAGAGCGTCGGGAAATCCGCACTACGGGCCGGTCAGTCAGAGCATTGGGAAATCCGCAATGTCGGGCCGATCGTCAAAGCGCCGAAAAATCCGCACGGGAGATCCGGTCATCAAAGCGCTGGGGAATCCGCAGGAGGCACCGACGATGGGATGTGGTGATTCCGCAGGAGGCGCCGGAGAGGAGGCAGTGCTGTCACAGGAGGCCGACGCAGAGGGAGCATCTTTGCAGAGGCGACTCTGGAGGCCCGACAGGGGTGTAGGCCGACTGCTGGAGGAGCCGGCAGGGCGCTGCGGGAGAAAATCCGCAGGAGGCAGGGCCGACAGGATCTGCCGGACAGACGCCGGCTGGGAGAGATCGGCCGCCTGGGAGAAGCTGCCTGGGAGGAGGGCTGGTGCGCGAGGTTCGGTTGGAAAAAAAGGGGATCTGCAGGAAGCAGGGAGAGGCGCGTCGGGAGCCGGTTGAACAGGAGTGCGGTGCGTGCGTAGCGGGAGATGCGGGAGCTGGCTGTTCGGCTCGCCTGGTGATGCGGGAGTGGGTGCCGGCAGTTGCTGAGAGCCGGAGACGGCGGCGGGTAGGGCGGGAGCCACTGGAGACGAGCCGGGAGACGCGGTGAGGTTGATCATGCCGGGAAGTGGAGGCTGAGGATGGTCCGTCGTCGCCGGGACGACCAGAGGAGAGCACCGCAGGGATCGTGCGTAGGGAGAAGGACCGGTGGGAGGGATCCGCATCGGGAGATGTGGGAGCCGCGCGGGATGACGGGGCCGATCCGACGGGAGCCGCGCGGGATATCGGGGCCGACGCGCGCAGCGCGAAGGATACCCCGGGGAAGGAAGCCCGTCGCCTGGAGGACCGCGCCTGGGTCGTGGAGATTCGCCAGGAGGGAGGGATTCCGACGGCCGTCGCGCGGGAGGGGATCTGCGCAGTCGGAAGCCGCGAGAGGCGGGCCGCTGGGAAAAGCCGCAGGAGGCGGGCTGCCGGAAAAGACCGCAGGAGGCGGGCACCCGGGAAGAGCCGCAGGGAAGGAGGCGGCGCCGGGAGGGAAGGATCGGTGGGAGGGATCCGCAGCGGGAGATGCGGGAACCGCGCGGGATGACGGGGCCGAGCCGACGGGAGCCGCGCGGGATATTGGGGCCGGCGCGCGCAGTGGGGAGGAGGCGCTGGGGAAGGAAGCCCGTCGCCGGGAGGACCGCGCCTGGGTTGGGGAGATTCGCCGGGAGGGAGGGATTCCGACGGCCGTCGCGTGGGAGGGGATCCGCGCAGTCGGAAGCCGCGAGAGGCGGGCCGCTGGGAAAAGCCGCAGGAGGCGGGCTGCCGGAAAAGACCGCAGGAGGCGGGCTGCCGGGAAGACCGCAGGGAAGGAGGCGGCGCCGGGAGGGAAGGAGATTACCTCCTACATTGGGCGGGCCGCCGAACAGAGGCCGGTTGGGAGAGAACTGCCGGAGATGAGGTGGGGAGATCCGCCGGGAAAGCCAAAGCAGGAGGGATAGCCGGCAAGGGGGCGGCGGAATACCTATGGCTCGTTGGCCATGGAGGCCGCCGCCCCCCAACTAGGAGAAACCCTAGAGGCCGACGGGAAAAAAAATAGATGGGGGGTCGGGATTAGGATCCCTCTGATACTATGTAGATTTGAGAAACCCCCTTGCCTCCTTACCTCAAAGTGAGGCTGAGGCATTCTTTTATAATGAATGATAAAGGCCACATCGAACCACAAGTCCGATGTGGGATACAGACTCCAACACTTGACTTGAGACATTGGGGTATGTTACAACAAATTGGAAGGAAATGATGATGGAATTTGATTGGAAGGGGGTACAAGTAATACTACAGGGAGTAAGAACTCCGCAGAGTCTACCGGGAGCTTTACAGGAATACTTGGGAAATGGAAAGAAACAGCTGTAAGGTATACAACGGACTATGCCGGAAGGGAATAGTGAAGAAGTAACACAATTGGACCACGGCTAGCAGCAACGGTTACAGGAGGTGCTGATTCGATTCAGTTCTGTTTTCGATGAATCTGGAAGTTACAGGAGGTGCTGATTCGATTCAGTTCTGTTTTCGATGAATCTGGAAGTTTACCTCCATCAAGGGAGACTGACTATACAATCAAGTTGAAAGAAGGGGCTGAACCTGTGAATATTAGGCCTTACAAACATGCCTACCATTTGAAAAATGAGATTGAAAATCAGGTACAGGTAAAACTGGGATTTATCAGACATAGTCGCAACCCGTACTCGAGCCCAATAATAATGGTTAAGGACGGAGGATGGCGAATGTGTGTCGACTTTCGTGCT
This sequence comes from Viscum album, assembly GCA_963277665.1. Taxonomy (NCBI): domain Eukaryota; kingdom Viridiplantae; phylum Streptophyta; class Magnoliopsida; order Santalales; family Viscaceae; genus Viscum; species Viscum album. The sequence continues at coordinate 1,626,740,229 of OY728123.1, forward strand.
CTGAATAGTTTGACAATGGCTAACAGGTATCCAATTCCGGTGATTGAGGAATTAATAGATGAGTTGCAAGGGGCGACTTATTTTACAATTTGGATCTTAAGTTGGGATTTCATCAAATTCGTATGCAGAGTGAGGATATTTGTAAAACTGCATTCAAGACCCGTGAAGGATACTATGAATATGTCTTAATGCCATTTGGGATGAATGCACCGACAACATTCCAAGCAACTATGAACAATATATTTCGTCCTATGTTGTGAAAAGGTGTTTTAGTATTTTTTGATGATATTCTACTTTATAACAATGGATGAAAGGAACATTTGAGGATGTTAAGGCAGATGTTACAGTTGTCGGAGAATAATTCGCTGCATGCAAACAGGCAAAAATGCTCTTTTGGTAGGTGTATGGTTGAATATTTGGGGCACATAATCTCGGCCAAATGTGTTTCTATGAATCCAAAGAAGTTGGTTGCAGTGGAAGAATGACGAGTACCGCGGAATGTTAAGGAGGTAAGGGGGTTCCTTGGTCTTACCGGGTATTATCGAAAGTTCATTAGAGATTATGGAAAGTGTAGGTTGAGAAACCCCCTGCCTCCTTACCTCAAAGTGAGGCGGAGACATTCTTTTATAATGAATGAAAAAGACCACATCGGACCACAAGTCCGATGTGGGATACAGACTCCAACACTCCCTTTCAAGCTAGGTGAAAACAACAAAACAGACGCTAACACTCCCCCTCAAGCTGGACATGCCCAGCTTGATGACAAAGGCAAGACAAAAAACAGAAGAAACAGAAATAATAAAATCGCTGTTGATGCTGCTCCCCCTCAAGATGGTAATGTGATGCCGCTGAAAAAAAAGAAGGATGGGTCATCGTCGGAAAAGTGCGGGGCCGGACAACAGAGTGTCGGGAAATCCACACTGGCGGGTCGGTCGTTAGAGCGTCGGGAAAATCCGCACTGCGGGTCGGTCGTCAGAGCGCCGAGAAATCCGTAATGTCGGGCCGATCGTCAAAGCGCCGAGAAATCCGCTCGGGAGGGCCGGTCGTCAAAGTGCTGAGGAAGCCGCAATGGCGGTGCCGGTTGTCGAAGCGCCGGGAAATCCGTAGGAGGAGGCCGACGATTGAGGCGGAAATGCCGCAAGAAGCTGGAAGAGGCCGGCATGGAGGGAGCGGCCTGGACCTGTTCGCCTGGAGGGAGCCGGTTCTGGAAGGGAAGTAACCGGACGGGCGGGCGCCGACGCGAAGGATCCGCCGAGAAGGGAGCAGCCGAACGGAGAGGGGCAGACGTCGGAGAGCCGCTCTGACGGAGGCGGGCCGATCTGCTAGGGCAGGGAGAGATGGGCCGGACAGAATCGGAAACCGCAGGAGAGGCGCAGGGAGATGCCGACAGGGGGAGATCCGCCGGAAGAGAGTCGCGCGGGAGGGCGGAAGGAGCCGCCGGACAGCAGCAGACCGCCGGGGAAGGGAGGCCGCTGGTGAAGGGAGGTCCGTCGGGAAGAACAAGGGCACCTGGAAGGGATGGCTGACAGGGGGGAGAACCGTCGGGATCGTGACGGGAGGAGGGCCGCTGGGGAAAGGCGCAACCAGGCACAGCCGGGAGGGAGGGCCGTCGGGAAGGGCGCCGTCTGGGCTGGCGCACAGGATCTGGACGGGAGGCGCGCGCATGGAGGATGGGAGCCGATCCGCCGGGAGGAGCACGCATGGAGGATGGGAGCCTTCGGGAGGGAAGGCCACGTCGGGAGGAGCCAGATCCAACGCTTGGAGAGGGGGACTTCGGTGAAAGAGGAGCAGCGGGGTGGAGCGTACCCGCTGGGAGCCGGAACGAAAGGGGCCGATCCGTCGGGAGGGTTCGTCAGCGGAAAGGGAGGAAAGCCGGTGTGGACGGCGAGAGGGATCCGCCAGGGAATCCGCGGGAGGGCTGCCGGGTGAGCCGCGGGTGATCCGCAGGAGGCGCTGGGTGATCCGCGGGAGGCGCCGCTCGCAAAGGAGGGCCGCCGGGGGGGAAGGCCGCTGGGAGATTCGCGGAAGGCGCCGCGCGAACAGGAGGACCGCCGGGGGAGATGCGGGAGCCGCCGCGGAAGGGGGTGGCCACCTAGGGCACAGGAGGGAGGCCCGCCGGGAAGGGCAAAGGCAGAGGGGAACCGGACCGGGCAGAAGCGCTGGGAAGAAGTGCCTGGAGGGAAGGCGATCCGCTTAGAGCAGGAGGGCCACGAGGCGGAGGGGCGGCGGCATAAAACCTATGGCCACCGAGGCCGCTGCCCCCCGCGGAAAGGGAGGAAAGCCGGTGTGGACGGCGAGAGGGATCCGCCGGGGAATACGCGGGAGGGCTGCTGGGTGAGCCGCGGGTGATCCGCGGGAGGCGCTGGGTGATCCGCGAGAGGCGCCGCTCGCAAAGGAGGAGGGCTGCCGGGGGGGAAGGCCGCCGGGAGATTCGCGGAAGGCGTTGCGCGAACAGGAGGACCGCCGGGGGAGATGCGGGAGCCACCGCGGAAGGGGGTGGTTACCTAGGGCACAGGAGGGAGGCCCGCCGGGAAGGGCAAAGACAGAGGGGAACCAGACCGGGCAGAAGCGCTGGGAAGAAGCGCCGTGAGGGAAGGCGATCCGCTTAGGGCAGGAGGGCCACGGGGTGGAGGGGCGGCGGCATAAAACCTATGGCCACTGAGGCCCCCCCCCCCCCCCCGCGGGGGACTTGAAAACCCTAGACGGGAGGGAGGGATCGGGTTAGAAAACCCTCTGATACCATGTAGGTTGAGAAACCCCCTGCCTCCTTACCTCAAAGTGAGGCGGAGACATTCTTTTGTAATGAATGAAAAGGACCACATCGGACCACAAGTCCGATGTGGGATACAGACTCCAACAGAAAGATTGTTAGACCTTTGCCTATGTGCTTTGCTTGAGTTCTTGTGCTTCAATTTAATAAAGATCCTTTCTTCTTTCTCCATATGGTTTCAATTCTTAATTCAGTTTTAAATTCCTAATGCGGTTGCATTAAGTTTTGATTTTGTTATTATAAATTGCTTTGGTCGATGATCACATCTCCCTCCACCCAATTCTAATCTGCATACGGTGGAATAGATTAGGGTTGGGTGGTGAGTGTTTGACGGTGTTAACCAAAAAGGTGGAATTTAAATGGGGTGTAGATGCACAAATGGCTTTTGAGGAGTGAAAAAGATGTATGATTTCTGCGCCAGTTCTTGGGTTACTTGATTTTTCTAAAGACTTTGTGGGATGTGATGCTTCTGGTTTGGGAATTGGTGTAGTTTTGGTTCAGGAGGGGTGCCCTTTGGCTTATTTCAGCAAAGCCTTGTCTGATAATAATTTAGCCAAATCAGTTTATGAGAAAGAATTAATGGCTTTAGTTTTATCCATCCAACATTGGAGACAATATTTGTTCGGAAGACGATTTAAGGTGTTTACTGACCACCGAAGTTTAAAACATATACTAAGTGAGCCAGTAATGACACCGAATCACCAATGTTGGCAAGCTAAGTTGATGGGGTATGATTTTGAAGTTTTTTATCGACCCGGGCGGTTACACACAGCAGCTGACGCCTTATTCAAAGTCATTCCGTGTTAGGAATAGGGGCTGGCTGGAGGTTGTTGGGCTGTTAGAGGAAAGAGGGGAATATTCCTGGCTGGAGGTTGTTGGGCTGTTAGAGGAGAGGGGAATATTCTTGGATGGAGGGTGTTGGGCTGTTAGAGGAGAGGGGAATATTCTTGGCTGGAGGGGGACCACCTGGAGCAGTTAGTTGGTTGGAGGGGGCTGGGTAGGCCTTTAAATATAGGGGGCCAGTGTTAGGAAGGACTGATTTTTCTGGAATATTTTCACAGCAGGTTGCTGTTGAGGGCTGGTTCGTTGGGACGACCAGCAGGAGGCTCGGGAGTGGTCTTCCACGGGTTTCCTCTCTTTCTCTCACTCTCATTTCTTTTCTCTCTCTCATTCCATTGCTGTATTTCTGTTAGTTTTCTGCTATTGTAAGTCTGCTGGTGTTTCATTTTACACAGTTTACTTTTTATTTCCTCCCACTCTGTCATTTTTACATAACAATTTGGCGACTCCGCTGGGGAAGACTGCTGTGTAAACTGCTGTGGGAGACACGTTCGTTGGAGGAAAGGCGTTGCAAGAGCTGGTCGAACTTTTTGCTGGAGCCGCGTGAGTGCAGTGGAAGCCGCGTACGCTGCTGGTCGAACGTTCTGTTGGGGAGATCACTCGAGGGAAGACAATCCGAGCTTGTCGGACGCTGGAGAGAGAAGTCGCTGCTGAGGAGGAAAACGCCGGTGTTGCAACGCAGCTGTAGGAGGCTTTTCGAAATGGAGCCAAATTTTGCTACAGAGGTACAAAATATGCAAACTCAGGCAGCCGTGATACAAGAGCTACTGTCAGTTGTAAAAGAACAGCTGCTGTTGTTACGAGCAGAAGTGAGGGAACTAGAGATGCAAGAGTCTTGTTGCTCAGATTCTGGGAAGCGAGGTGACGAAGGTGCTGCTTGTACATTTGGTAGCGACTCTGTGGAGGAGCAGCGACTTGAAAACAAACTGGTAAGTTATGACGAGGTAATATCTGATTCGTATTTTAGCATGGAAGTGGATCAAAAGACTGTTGTAGAGGAATAAAATAGGAGACCCGAACCCCCAAGGTGTATCTCCAAAGGAGCCCTTGGGGTGTATTTATAACAAATAAGAAAGACCACACCGGACCTCAAGTCCGATGTGGGATGCAGACTCCAACACTCCCCCTCAAGCTAGGTGAGCCTAGCTTGGACACATAATGAAAAGAAAACAATAAAACAGAGACCAACACTCCCCCTCAAGCTGGACATACCCAGCTTTATTACAAAACATGACAAAATAAAAAAAAAGAAAGCGGCAAAGGCTGCTGCTCCCCCTCATGATCGAAGCTCCTCCGCAGGATGATGGATGGAAGATGTCACGGACGCAGTAGATGAACCACTCAAACCGGGTCGATGGTCGGAATGCCAGGAATGCCGCACTAGTGGGGCCGGTCGATGAAACGCCGGGAAATCCAAACTAGCACCGGGAAAACCGCACTTGCGGGGCCGGCGACGGGAGGCGGGGATTCCGCAGAATTGTTGCGGGACTGGCGGCGCCAACGGGCCCAAATCCGAGGATGTCGAGCTACTGCGCCAGCGAATGGACGTGCCGGCGGAGAGAGATGCCGCTGCCGGGAGGTGCCGGGAGATGCCGGCGAGGCGGGGATCCGCAGGAGGAGGCCGGCGAGGGTGCAGGAGGCCGGGAGGCGGCGCTGGAAACCGGAGGAGGGCCCCTGCGGGGAGCGGCCGGCACGGGTGGAGGCCGGAACAGTCCGGATCTGCCCGGAACAGTCCGGAAATCGCCGGATCTGGCCGGATCTGGCCGACAATCACCGGATCTGGCGGGAGTAGCCGGAACTGTCCGGATCTGGCTGCCGGAGAGGGGTCGCCGGCCGGGGAGGGGTCGCCGGCCGGAGCTGGAGGCCGGCTGCTGGAGAAGGGAGGCTGCCGGCGCATGGAGCCGGCTGGGATGGAGCCGCCGGGGAGGGAGAGTTGCGAGCGCGCGTGAGCAGAGGGAGGCGCGGGAGCAGCGGGAGCCGCCGAGAGCCGCGTCGCGCCGGGGAGCCGCGCAGGGAGGAGGAGTTTGCCGGGAGAGGGCGCGGGCGCCGGGCGAAGGTCTGCTGGGACGAGGGCGCACCGCGGGAGGACGGCGGACGCCGGGACTGCGGGGCGAGCCGGGAGCCGGGGAGCCGGGAGAAGCGTGAGGCCGCGGGAGCAGAGGGAGACCGTCGGGAGCAGCCGGGAGGCGCGGCGACGGGATGCGCCGCTGCGGGATGTCGGGGCCGGCTTGCTCAGAGGAGGCAGCGGGAAGGGAGGCGCGCCGTCGGGGAAGGCCACAGGGGGCGGCTGGGATGGGAAGCGCGCCGGGAGAGCAGGCCGCCGTGCGCTGGAGGGCTGCGCGACCAGGAGCCGGCAGGGAAGAGGCGGACGGGAGGGAGGGCCTGCCGGGAAGGGAGGGCCGCCGCGCGCAGCGGGGAAGCAGGCGCCGGCAGGGGAGACCCGCCGGAGAAACGAGCCCGGAGGGGGCGGCGGCTGAAAAAAAAACTAACCCTACATTAGGGCCGCCGCCCCCCACGGGGATAAATAAAAAGAACCCTAGATGAAGGGGGAAATAAAATGGGAGGAAGAGGGGTCGGGATTAACTTCCCTGTGATACCATGTAGAGGAATAAAATAGGGAGGGTGGGATTGGGGGTTCAAAAAACCTCCTCTGATACCATGTAGAGGAATAAAATAGGAGACCCGAACCCCCAAGGTGTATCTCCAAAGGAGCCCTTGGGGTGTATTTATAACAAATAAGAAAGACCACACCGGACCTCAAGTCCGATGTGGGATGCAGACTCCAACAACTGTGAATGGAGAGACAGAAGGCTTGAGGTGTTTTCAAGCCAGACAGAAAAGGATCAGCAGTGAAGAGTTGGAGGAACAGCTTGAAAACAGACCAGAGCGGCTTGCTGTGGTGTACGTTGGACCGAATTTTAGTTTGTTTCAGCTTGAAGAATTTCTTACCATGGGTGAGTCGAAAAGTAAGTTTGAGTCTGAGACAACTTATGAGCTGGACAAGCTGTTCAAAACAGAAAATATGGTTGTTGGGGTTGGAAACAGGGGTTCGCGAGCAGTACAGCCAGTAGCAGTTGGGAGCTACGGACGACTACTAACAAAAACTGGAGGGGGCCGAAAGAGAGGCTTGGAGGATCAAATACCGCTATTTCAGAAGGCCTTTCAATATAAATCTAATGCTCTGGCTATGGAAGGAGTGTCCATTGCTGCTGCATATTCTAGTCCTGCCACTAAAGGGCGGGGCACTGCCTATTCGCTGGCCTTTAACTCTGGTACTGGAAGTATTACTGTTTTTGGGATTAGGCCAGCCCCTACTTACTGCCGACTCTTCATACCAGTGGACTATTCCGCTCAAGTGGGCTCCGGACATGGTCTAAACACAGGAAACCGCTACTCTTTTGCCCGGATGGTCGTAAGAGCAGTGCCAGTTGCAGCCATATATGACGTGGATCTGGGAAACAATTTGACACCAGTTTTTGCTCACAGCCAAGGGGACCTTAAACATACTGCTGTGTCAGTTGAGATGGAAGACAAAATAAAAGAAAAATCCCATCATTTGGAAGTTGTCATAGCCGTAAATGATGCTGGACAAGATGTGACATCTGTAGTAGAGTTTGTAGCGCCAATGATATTTCCTTATGCAAACTCTTATTGGGATTTTGGTTATGCACTGACTGTTCGAACAACCAAAGCTGTTATCAGACCCTTTGAAAAATGCTTGCAACTTTGCAGAACAGACCACTTGACTGAAAACTCAAATCTGCTACATAAATATGGGTTGAAGTGGGCTGATTTAGTTTGCCAGCAGCCTGATGGAAGCGAGTCTGTTTGGGAGTCGGGCTATCTTACCGCTGCTGTGGCAGCTGGGCCTTACGGATCTGTTTGTTGTGCCTTGGTTTTGTTTGGAGGTTGTGTTGTTGTTCGGGAGAAGGATTGGACAAATGAGGACTGGATACCCGGAGGGGGTTTGGCTGTTGGGAGTCAAGGCTGCTGGGATACAATTGAAATGAAGGGAATGAAGGCTGCTGGGAAACAGGAGCCTACTGATTGGGCGTCAGAGACTTACTTGGAGCAGGTCGGGGCATATGGAGAGGTAGGACTTCCTGCTGGTAATCTCAATAACCAATCCGGACGGGGCCAAGAAACTAGAGCAGTTTGGGCGCTTCACCCTGACATTGTCACAACCGTATTTGCGGGTTGTAATGTCGTCCAAGTAGTTAAGCCTGCTACATCAGCTGTTGGGGTAGTAGCTGAGGGGTTGATGTTTAGGCCGCCACCAAGGCCGCCACCAAGGCCACCACCTGGGGTACGTTTTCTGCAGAGTTTTTCCGGTTGCACTGCATGTTGGCTGTGGAAAGATATCTCGGTCTACAATTCATGAACATATTCAACCAACGGTTCATATTGGGCAGGACAAGCTTCCTCTTGTTGTGGTAATTTTGTAGTCCTGGTGGTTGTGGCAAATCTTCTTGATCTGCTTTGTTGGGCAGCACCAGTTGGAGTTTGGACAATGTTGTGGCCCCTTTTGGGAAAGGGGCCTGCTTATCATTCTTTTGTCCATGGGGCTGTAGCAGAAATTTTTGACAACAAGGATGAAGACTTTTTGCAAAGTGCTGATGAGGGCAGTGTAGTAAGCAGTGTGATGCCAAGAATTGCTACAACTGCTAGACATCCCAAACAGCGAAAAACAGTGAAAATTAATGCTGAGGGGTTGGCTAGAATTTATGGAGAAAAGAGGTCTTATTGTGCTGTTAGAGACCGGATAGGAGAGCAAGAACCACCACACCGGAAAGCGCTTCATCGTCGCAAAGGGCTCAGCCGAGTAATAGAGACCCACCTTGAGGACAAGGTGGTTTTTCAGCACGGGGGAAATGTTAGGAATAGGGGCTGGCTGGAGGTTGTTGGGCTGTTAGGAAAGAGGGGAATATTCCTGGCTGGAGGTTGTTGGGCTGTTAGAGGAAAGAGGGGAATATTCCTGGCTGGAGGTTGTTGGGCTGTTAGAGGAGAGGAGAATATTCTTGGCTGGAGGGTGTTGGGCTGTTAGAGGAGAGGGGAATATTCTTGGCTGGAGGGGGACCACCTGGAGCAGTTGGTTGGAGGGGGCTGGGTAGGCCTTTAAATATAGGGGGCCAGTGTTAGGAAGGACTGATTTTTCTGGAATATTTTCACAGCAGGTTGCTGTTGAGGGCTGGTTCGTTGGGACGACCAGCAGGAGGCTCGGGAGTGGTCTTCCACGGGTTTCCTCTCTTTCTCTCACTCTCCTTTCTTTTCTCTCTCTCCTTCCATTGCTGTATTTCTGTTAGTTTTCTGCTATTGTAAGTCTGCTGGTGCTTCATTATACACAGTTTACTTTTATTTCCTCCCACTCTGTCATTTTTACATAACATTCTGGAAGGAGACTACTACCAGCTTGCAGTTTCAGGTCTGAACTGGGTGGATATACTTGTAATCCGCACTGAATTGCTACAAGATGAGGTGTTGTCGCCTTTAATCAGAGCTTTTCAGCAGGGAGATAAAGTTAAATCTGGATATACCTATCGGGAAGGGCTGTTGTATTATAGGAAAAGACTGGTTTTATCCCATAAGTCGGTTCTGATTCCCAAGCTGCTACAACATTACCATTCATCACCTGTTTGGGGTCATTTGGGGTATTTAAAAACCTACAAAAGGCTGGCTGCTGGAGTTTTTTGGTCTGGCATGACACGCACAGTGCAAAGATTTGTACGGGAATGTGAAATGTGTCAGAAAAGTAAATACAAAGCTTTGAGTCCAGCTGGATTTTTACAACCTTTATCTATTCCAAATTTGGTATGAGAGGAAGTTTCGATGGATTTCGTTTCAGGTTTTCCTAAATCCAAAGGGTATGAAGTGGTGCTTGTAGTGGCCGATAGACTTAGCAAGTATGCCCATTTTATTCATTTAAAACATCCTTATTCGGCTAAAACAGTGGCTGAGGTGTTCATGAAAGAGGTGGTGCGGTTACATGGCATACCTAGTGCCATAGTTAGTGATCGTCGGGAAGTAGAGTTTGAGGTGGGTGACTTAGTTTGGGTCAAACTTAGACCTAGTTTACCAGGGGAGGTCCTTGCAGAATTTGTGGTAAATTGGCTGCTCGGTATTTTAGACCTTTTCCTATTGCCAAAAAAATTGGAATAGTGGCCTATCAATTGACTTTGCCTGCAACGAGTAGGGTGCATCCAGTCTTTCATGTATCTCAGTTGAAGGCAGCTGTAGGAAATCATCCAGTGGAGGCAGATTTTCCAGACGGGTTTATGACTGAGACTCACTCTCCTGAAGCAATTCTAGCAGTGGACAAATAAGGCCCTTCTCAATTGTGGTTGGTTAAATGGCAAGGTAAACTAGAGGAGGAAGCAACCTGGGAAGATGCCACTATTCTCAAGAATCAGTTCCCTGAATGTCACCTTGAGGACGAGGAGGGTTTTCAGGGCATGCCACTATTCTCAAGAATCAGTTCCCTGAATGTCACCTTGAGGACGAGGAGGGTTTTCAGGGCGGGGGTATTGATAGGGAGGTAGGTGGTCCGGTTCAGGCCTCAGTTCAGGAAAGGCCTCCTGTTCTGTTTACCTATCAACTTAGGAAGTAGTTTGGGTTAGTCCATGGGTTTAACTGTCAGGGGTAATTTTGTAATAAGTCCTGTAACTAGTTATGTTAGGTTGTTGGGTTATAAATAAGAGTTTGTTTTCTGTGAGGAGGGGGTACGTTGGAGCTGGAAATCGAGTCTGGCTGGAAGCTTGGGCCTGAGGAGTCATTTCTCTCAGGAGCAATTGTAGTTCTACTTATTCTTGTAAAAGTTTTCCATCTAAGGAAAGGTTAGTCTTCTTTGCTGTATTTTCTTCTCTAACAATCAAAGACACTTATCAGCAATTGTGAACTGTTATACAAGAATAAGTAGAACTACAATTGCGTATTGAATCTTTGATCTTGGAGTTGAGTTTGGGATGTTCATCTTTTTGATTATGCTGTGGTGCCTGAACTTTGTTTTTTTTAATATATCTCTCTTCTAGTAGTTTTTGTGAGAAAATTTTTAATATAACTTTTGCTCTCACATATTCTTATATACATTTGTGTGGGTGCATGTAACGCGCGCTCAGGATCATATTTCTTCTATATTTACATTTATCGTATAGGAGTCCACTAGTGTTCTGTGCTTGTTTTTTGTACCTGTATTTTTTTGTTCATTTTTGTTTTGTTTCTTATTTTGGCTATGACTAGAGGTGTACATGTGTCGGGCCTTTCAGGTTCGGGCAAGGTTTTTACCTTTTAGATATTTATAAACTCATGATCCGATGCTCGGCATGATCCATTTAAAAAAAAACATCCAAGGGCTGGCTTTTCTTAAAATACCTTGGCCCGAAGCCTGACCCCGTTATTAATCAGGCTATAAAATATTATTATATTAAAAGAAAAAATATACAATAATAATGTTTTTTATAATTTTAATTTTAAATACATGATATTATGATTTTTGTTAAAAATCATTTAACATTATATTATTATCGAGGCAAATAGGTCACGGTCCAGATCATAAATTGTGGCCTGGGCCCGAGCCAGATATCAATCCGGTTTTTAAAAACAACTCATTTATTATTCAGGCCAAAAAATTAAACCCGATAATACATTATGCAGGCTGGGCTCATCAGGCTGGTTGGGTTCCGAGGTCCATTTACAGGTCTAGCTATGACCTTTGTTCTCATTTGCACTCATAGCCTCGCCTTTTCTCCCATGGTTTAGTGCTTCAGATGATTCAAATATATGTAAGAAATAATTTCATAGTTACTGGTTATGATTTCAGATAGAGTGGTTTGCAAAAATGCTGTCTTAGAAATTTACTCCGATGCTTAGTGTTTCGTGTCTTTCCTTTCGGTGCTATGGTAATTTGATTGTGTACTATAATGGAGGCCGTTGATTGTATCTCCATATATACTGGTACTGATATTTTTATCCACCGGATGGTGGGGTAAAATGTTACATGTATCAGCAATCTATTCCTGCTGTTTCTTTTTTGAGTAAGCTAATTACAAACCACCATCATATTATCACTTGTTTAATGCATCACCACTCTTTTTTTGGTGCCAGTAATCAACAATTTTTATTTCTAGCAGAGGCGAGAGAAAGCTTTTTCACAGGCCTGAGCCTAGAGCCATGATTGAAAGATTCCGACCAATGCCTCTGTGTGTGCCCATTTTGCTTCCAACACCACATGCTCTGGTAATATTTGTTTCCATCCAACTTTCTTTGCTTTTGTTTTCTGTCAATTCGTGTCGGAAAATGTTGCTGGAGTGGTGCTGGTCAACTTTATCCGTTGACCAATGCTGTATTGGCACATGCTTTGGTAATATTCCTTATAGTTTGAATTCTGTATTTCCTATCTATCTTGGAGTCTTGTATCTCATATTGGTCTCTGTAAAATTGTTCCATCCTCATTCAGGGGGAACGGTTTCCGGCCTACTTTTTCTACTCTTTCTACACCTCTGATCACATGTTGGGCTGTTACCCTTTTTCCCTTAGAAAGTACCAATCTGAGGGTGTGACACATCCTTGTAAATCTCTCAAATTTTATCAAGGACCAAGCTGCAGCGAGAATTCAAAATTATCAAACGGGAGGAAGCAATATCTGGCGCCCGACCTCCTCATGCCCAGCCAAGCATGCCTCGCTACCCGTGAGGGGGATTAGTTCTTTATCACCTTCTAGAATCCATTGGAACAGAATGATGAATCTCTTTCGTCGCCTCATTGCCAATAAATCAGAATTTTTGTGTAGAATGACAGGAAGATTACAACGATCGGTGCGCCCTTCCTATGTCGTGCCCGTGCATCATAGCCCAAGCCCCCGTGCGCGCCAACACCTGCATGCTCTGCGCGCCCATGCCCGCATGCCTTGCACGCCAACACCTGTGTGCCCTGTGCGCTCCACTCGGGTTCCCGGGTGCTTATGAGCAATTACCATGTTGGCCCGAGGGCCCAAGCCTTCATTTGCTTATAAAAAGGGGCCCCCAGGCCTCCCATTTCAACACCAAGTGACATCTGGTTGAGACTAGCCTCCTGAGACACCACAGGAGCAATGGGAACTTGGGGTGACTTTAAGTCAAAACCTAGAAGTAATGGGAACTTGGGGTACTTGTGTCATCCGAAGGTTTTGACACCCAAAACCTTCATGAAAGACCACTTCGCCTCCTACCTCATTGAGACTAGGGCAAAGGGCCGCTTTCAAGGAGAGCCCCGAGAAGAGCAGGGCGCCTAGTCGCTTAGCTCTCTGGGGGTCCTCACTAGGGTGTTGATTCACCCTCATAAGAGGTCACTAGGGCACCATCGCACCCAAGCCCTAAGTGAGGCTGCGCCCAGGGCTACCACTCATGGTGCCCAAGCCTCTTCAAAATTGTGGCCGCACCAAGGGTTACTGCTCATGGCGCATAAGCCTATTCAAAATAGAGCCGTGCCCAACCGCGCTCAAGTCTCCTCAGAAGGGAGTCGCGCTTGGACTCCCCATTTTCTCTAGCCACCTACCTGGGCTAACTTCAATCTTTTCGCCCCAACGATCCAAACAACCTTGTTGATACCCTCGTGTCCAGGTCAAACCCTCGAAAAGCCCATTTTGCTCAGGCCTCTTCCATGGCCAACTGATATACATGACTGGGTCATTCCAAGCTCTAGGTTTATCTCGGGCTCTGTTAAAGTGCTTATAAAGCAAATAAATAAATAACCTGTCACCCTATGTAGTGCTTCTGCCAAACCACGTGTGACCATACCTACCTTAACCAGTGTCAGAATGAGAGGATACACCCATGGTTCGAACACACGTTGAGAATGAACGATATATTACTCATCGTATCCTAAACAAGGTGATCGAGGTATCACCATTGAGGATCATTAGGTGAGCGATGCATCACCATCACGACCCATCTAGGTGAACGATCATTCACCAAACCAATATCAAGGGTGCACGAGACATCGCTTGGTGAACGAGGTTTCACTAACCCTAGGTAGACAATACACTACCAATTCTCATCATAGGTGGACAATATACATCGATACGCATTTCAGGTGGACAATGCACCACCAATATAGCACACCACGAGTGGACGATGCACCACCAGAATCAACTCCTTGGGTGGATGATATTTCACCAAATCCGTTCTCTTGGTGGACGATGCATCACCGAGACTACACCTCCAGGTGGACGATTCACTACCAATTCTCATCATAGGTGGACGATATACATCGATACGCATTTCAGGTGGACAATGCACCACTAATACAGCACACCACGAGTGGACGATGCCCCACCAAAATCAACTCCTTGGGTGGATGATATTTCACCAAATCCGGTCTCTTGGTGGACGATGCATCACCGATACTGCACCTCTAGGTGGACGATTCATCACCGTTTCAAGTCACTTCCTAGGTGGACGATGCACCGCCGTTTCAAGTCTCCGAGTGGACGATGCACCACCGAGACTACTTCCATAGGTGGACGATACACCACCATAGCGAAATCCCAAGTGGACGATCTACCACTGACATGACATCTCAAAGTAGACGGGGTTCCACCATTTCATTGGCCTCACAGTGAACGATGGATCACTGGCCCGTATAGAGCATAGTAGTCAATCTCGGATCGCGGTGCGTTGCGGCGGGGTCCTATAACGGGATAGCGGCGACGCGGATCGCGTCGCGACCGTTTTTTTATCCAATCGCGGATCAATTAATATAATTTAAATTATAAAATTCAACACATATATATGCTGAAAAATTAAAATAAGTTAAATTAAAATATGATAAATAAAATATAAAACATAATAAAAATAAAACAAAACAAAAAATATGATAAATAAAGTATAAAACATGATAAAAATTGCAAAAGAAAAAAAATTAAAAAGTCCAGCGGAAGGGAAATTAACCAAAAACGCATAAAATAAAATAAAAACAAAATAAAAAACTAGAGTCGTGGCACCGTCGTTGGGATCGGCGTAGTTGTCGGTGTCGAGGGGTTTGGCGGCGGCTGCATCGCAGGATAGAGTTGGCGGGATCACAGACTAGAGTCGGTGGGAGCGGCGGCGGCGTTGCAGGCGAGGGCGGCGACAACGTCGCATGCTAGAGATGGCGTGGATGGTGGCATCATCGCAGGCGGGGCGGCGGCAGCGGCATCGCAGGCGGGGGACGACAGCGGCGTCGCGGTCGGGGGGAAAAAGGCATTTGGTTATAGGACGTGGCCGCTCCCGCCAGAATCGCGGCGAACTGCGATAGCCGGGATCGCGGTGGACGCGGCGCGATCGTGTTCCGCGTGCGATCCACCCACCAGAAGCGGAGGGCTACCGCTCCACACCGCGACGACGAGATCGCGGCCGAGACGCCGCTATTTGACAACTATGGTAAAGAGTGTATGAGATACCATAACATAGTAAGGGTGGACAAGATAACACCTCTAATCAACTCTAGGTGGACAAGGTATCGCCAATATACCGACTACCATCAAAATGAACGATTTATCATATAAGACAATATAACACATTTATAATTATCAAATACATCAAGGGTCATGCTCTCAGGCTACTAACCCACTCAAAGTCTCATGCCTAGGCCTGCTCACCCTTAGCCTAGCACATTCTCCAGATAAACCCAACCAAGGTATACCCTAGGTCACCACACTAGGCTCCTAGGGCCGATTCTGAAGCATCAACACCTATCTTGGGTCCAAAGTCCTGGTTTTATATCCCATTTCACATGAAAAATGGTCATTAGTGACCATTGGTGTCTACTCACCCCCCTGTAGACCACTCATGACCTTCCCGGGCTCCACTCACACCGTAGGGATTCAAGGAAACCAAATTAAATTAGTTTTAGGGCTTTGGCGTTTCCTGCATTTCATTTGACGCACGCCACACGTGTAAATACCCACGGGAAAGCAAGGGGTCACTTACCCGAGACTGGTAGGGTCCTGTTCGTCGAAGATCCTTAGCTAATTCGGCCCTAAACGGTCGAAGAAATCAAAGGAACTTGGCAAAATCCCAAAATTAGAGCATAACCATTAATGCACGGTGAAACAACGAGGAAACCCAAGAATAGAGAGGAGAGGTAGCCTTACCCGTGGCAACCCAACACGACGATCGACTCAAAGATCCGAGCTTACACGAGAGAGATCCAGCCTTGGAAGGGAGAGAATGGAGAGGGAGGGGTGTGATGCTGCTTCTGGATGCAGATGAGGAGAAATCCTAATTTATTTCAATTTAAAACCATTTAAAATTAATTAAATTAAAATTAAAAAAAACCCTGGTTGGGCTCACCGGAGCTTCAGTGGCCCACTTGGGTTTTGTTGCACCCCCAACTGTTGCGGAAACGTCGGGAGTCGCAACGACAGAAAGAAACGATTCACATGAGTAAAAGGGGAAAAAACAGAAGAAAAAGATCTTGAATATAGTGATTTACGTGGTTCAGTAATTGTTCTCTACGTCCGCGAAGAGGTAGAAATATCACTATGAAATTCGGGAGCACAATTACAAGGAGGTCTCTCAGAGTTTATAACAAAACAGAAACCCTAGCCTGAAATGGGCTACAAAAAGAGGAAGACAATCCACTGTTCCACCAACCATACAGGAAGTCCGCATTGCTACAGTGAAAGGTGGCTGAATGTCCGTGTCGCTACAATGCCGCGACCACTCAAGTCAAGAGTGCTACAGTGGCCGACAGTTGAAAGTTCAAGGAGCTACAACACTGTTGACTCCAAAGTCCGATCTGCTACAGTGTCTGTCGGTGTCAGTCGGTCAGCTTTGCTACATTGATCAGAGTTGCTACAGTGTCCCAAAATTTGGGCCGGGGACCTGCGGCCCTCGGAGCAGGGGCGTGTTGCCCCTAACGAGCTCACCGCGGAGCTCGTCCTGCAAAAGTTGCGGTTTGGTGCATAGTCTGGGCCGCAAGCATTCGGCCCCAACATCATTCAAAACGGATCTGTTACATCAATCCAACGCCCAACGGAGTCCTGCTGGCAGTGACACCACTGCCTCCCCCACTAGAACTCCAGTGGATTCCCACCGGACTTCCTGTGGGAAATCTTCAACTTTGCAGATTTTCATTGCCCAGCTCGTTTCCTCGAAACATGAGCCCGAGCCTCCTCCAGTCCCCTCCAACACCCAGAATAAATCAAAATACACGAGGTTCAGCATTGAATGGATCGAATTCATACCTCGAAAAGGTTGAGGAGTTAAATGCTTCCTCTTCCTCACACCAAACATGATTCCCAATTGTTCTTTCACCAATTCTTTTTCCTAGACCATTGTTCCTTCCTACCAAACGTAGCCTTATAGTGGGTTGACTGTCATGTCTGCTACCCTTCTAGACTGTCATGTCTGCTACCCTTCTAGAGTGCTTGGTGTAAGTTCGGATTGACAAATTACCACCATTGTGGGATCATACCTTTTCCTGTATTTTAAAGGTATCATTGAGGTAGATAGATAGATGAGACGGTATCTAGCAGTGAAAGGGGGTGGGGGGAGTGGGTTGACAACTATAGGCATAGAATTGATTGGAGAGATTGGCAGTTTAACAGCAGTATGAAATTGATTGGATGTTTTTTTTTTTTTTTTAAAGTTAATAATTAGAGCAGGGTCCAGTGGCTTCATCTGGTGGGGTTATAACAATAAGAGTACAAGTTCTGTGGCTGCAGACCATGAGATTTGAATGTTTTTTAAGTTCATGTTGGCATAATTGTTTATTATTATTGCGGAAAATCACTAAATGCTCGTTTGGTTGGATTTTTTGTTGGATTTATGGGAAGACTATTCTCTGGAATTCCAAGATTCCTGGAGCTTGTTTGGGTTTGAGAATCGGAAAACTTGAAAGTGTATTCTATCAAATGCAGGAATGAGGACCAACACCTGGATGGGCAGGAATTCTCATTTTTAGTACTAAGAATAGGAGAAATAAAAACCATAAATCATTTTTAAAAATATTAAAATAAAATATTAATTATTAATATATTAAAAATAGTTTATTTATTTTATTTGTTAAATTAATTATTATTTTATTAAGAATAATCATTAATCTAATGGATTCATTGATTTATTAGCTAATTAGACTAATTATTTATATTATTAAATGATTATTTTAATTATTTTCTTATTATTAACAATTTAATTATTATTTCAAGTATTATAATCATTATGTTCATGATGTATCAAACACAATTTTTTCTGTTTCATTCCATTCTATTTTATTCCATTGCATTTCGTTCCTCTCCATTCTAGACGATTTTGTGGACCAAACATGCCCTAAAATGCGGCATTATGAGTTGAAGACACCAGAGAACTCATAGAACACAATTCATTACTGTTTTCTGCTGCAGGCATTGAGGATGATCTTGCAATTAGGTGTCAAGCCCTCTTGGTTCAGTGCATCAAGAGTAGTTGCAGATAAGAAAGACAAACAATCCCCTGGGATTCCATCTTCTGATGACCTTCGTGGCTATATGATTGAATTACAACCTATTGGCGACTTAGTTGTTCCTGAGATGCTCCTTAAGGTGCTAGAGCCTTATCGGAAAGAAGGTGGTTTTTTTTCTGCCTCTGTTTTGGTTTCATTTTTTGTATTTGCTTTTATCTTCTCACTTCTTTATCTTTGGCTCAAGGTTGTTTACTTGATGATGAAAGGCTGAGATTGTATTCCAGTTTAGTGAATAAAGGATCTGCTGTGAGGCTAGCCTTTGCAGCTGCTTTATTTGGTGAAACCTCTGAAGCACTTTTCTGGTTACAACTGCCTCGTGCACTTCATCATTTGATGAATAAACTAGTGAACAGGTCCCTGCAGAAGCCTTCTGTGTCTGCATCTGTTGCAGAGCTCGATGACACTGCATTGCTCAATCGAATAACATCAAAGGGGAAATCAAAAGCAGAAATGACGAAGAAGGATCCATTGGTTTGTTTACTTGTATTTATATTTACTCCCATCTGGTATTGTTGATGTTTAGGATATTGTTTTCAAAATCTTGTTTTTCTTGGCAGAGTAGCACTCAACTGAATTCATTGGCTTTTGAGCAAGAAGAGTTGTGGGAAAGTGCTAATGAGCGTATACCTTGGCATGAGAATTTAGAAGGGGAAGTGGCCATTCAAAACCGTGTACATGAGTAGGTCTTCTTCTCCATATGTTCCTTCTGTTTTGTTTCTTTGTATGATTTCTGCATGGGCTGCTGATTTTTGGCTATCTGAGTGTTGGGAAAGGTATTGTGGATGTTGACAAGTAGATATGGCAACTGGGTTGTTTCCATGGCCAAAAGCTCCAGAGTGCGTGGGAGGTCCGATGGTTGAGTCAACAAGTCAATGAAAGCAACATGACCTTGCCAAGATGATTGGGACGAATGTCCATGGGGTGCCCAACAATGATCAACTAGATGTCCCAGCTTGCCATAGTGCTGACAAGAGGGACTATTGCGGCTACCTCCACAACCATGACCATGAGTATTGGAGGAATGCCTGCCACTACGTCTGATAGGAATGGGGTGGCCGAACCCACTATCAGTCCAATAGGGAGTCGGCCCAGATCGCCCATAGTCTATATGTACCAAAGGAGGCGGAGTGGGGGCAATCATACTAGGTTGGTTACATCCGCCACTGTGGAACACAACGCAAAGAAGAAATTGCAGTAAATCGCAAGCCCGATGACTTGACCCTGCGACCTGCCCCTCATCCCACCCAAACCCTTGCCACCCCACCACCAACGGTGGGGCAGAGTGAGGTCAATCATACTTAACTGCTAGGGGCAATGATGCAATTTTGCATTTGTTTGTTGTTAGTTGTTAGTCGGTAGGAACATAAATATGGAGTCTGGTAAAGTAGGGGGGCATTCAGAGTTGCCACTCACTTGTAGATCTTCGAGTTCTAGAAAATCCTATACCGAATTCTAGATTCTTGAATAAAATTTCCTCTTCTACTTGCATCTCTATCAATTTGTTCTTTCATTGAGAGATAAATCGCCTACTGATAGAGAGATTCTAGAGAGAGAATTTAGAATGAGAATTCGGAATCGCGGAAATTGAAGTCGACATTATAGCTTATGCCCACATGCATGGAGAATCGACTTGCAGCTGTGGAAACATCAATTTCAGTTGTGGGAGCATCGGTTTTGAAATTGAGGACGAAAACACGGGGGCATACAATTGCTATGGCACGGCTCGTAGGAGGCCAGGTTGAGATTTCTGCTCGGAATGATAGGAAGGGGAGGTTGACTATAACATAGGAAGGTGGAAGTAGTCCACAACTTGAAGGAGGAAGAAGTGATCCGAGGGACGTGGTGGTGTCAGACGACAGGGACATGTGAGCTGCGGGGTGAGAGGGGAGATGCGCGCAGTCACCAGGCAAGTTGATATGCTGTTTTTTTCGGAAGACGATCCGGTGACTTAAATCACAACAGCCGAGACTTACTCTTCAATCCACCGGTCCCGAGAGGTGCTGAAGGTACCGTAGGCGCAATTATGTATGAATGGAATGATTTAGTCTTGGATAACATCGCTGAAGTCGATTAGAGCCGAGCTTACGTGGTCGCAACTCAAAAAGGAGTTGCTCGGGCGATACGATAGTGCGACGGAGGAAGATCTTGTGATCTACTTGAATGGGCTGCAGTAAATTGGTACAATGGATGAATATATAGATAAATTTGAGCAGACAGCTCTGCGGATTCTAGACCTGTGACACCTGCATGTCATCGTTGTTTATTATTTTATATTATTGTATCTTATTTTGGGATAAATTAAATTTTCGGAGTTTCGTTCTAAATTTTGCAATTTTAGGAAATTTTTCCTCTGCGCGACTTCTGCACGGTTTAGTAAACTGTGCCGGTTACCATTACGTGGGGGTCCCTTCTGTGCGCAGTTGAAACGCATGGTTTAGGGGAAATCTTGCAGTTACCCTTACGCAGGGAGTTTTCAGTTCATTTTGTTCACGCACGGTTTGTCTTGCACGGACAACACGCAGTTTGGTTTGGACCATGCGAGTCTTAGTGGAAACCGTGCGTCTTACCTTTCCGTGGGGGGCTGTCTGGCCCACAACTAGTAGAAACCGTGCGACAAGCATGCAAGGTGCTGCAGTTTTTTAACGAAGCTGTTTGGCACGGTTGACGCACGGTTGGTAAATCGTGCTGCTAAATCGTGCGAGCTGTCCAGATTCACTTAAAAGTGAATTTCTGTTTATGCCCCTCTTCGATTTTAAGGGGCTTCTTCTTTTTTCCTTCTTGCTTGACTGACCTAGGGCTCACGAAGGGGACTCTCTCCTCCCTCCGATTTTTTGTGGCATCATCCCTTGATTTTAAGAGGTTTCTCTCTAGTAAGCCCTCCTTGGGTCTTGTTATTCCTTCTCTTTTCCTCCCATTTGTCTTGGCTTGGTTGTCTCCTGCGAACCCTAATAGGGCTGTTCGGCCGAGGATAGGGCTCACGGAGTGTGTGTTCTTGCTTGGTTGGGTGTTCGCCATCATTGGCAACACGTTTCAAAATGGTTTCAGAATGATTCCACTTGATTCAAGGTAGGTGTTTTTTTTTATTTCCTTTAAACGACATCTCACTTAGTGCTTGATGGTTTTTAATGCTTCGTTTGTTTAATTAAAACTATATATAATAATTATTATGGGTTTCATCAACGTTTTGAGGACTTGACCACTTGGCATAATGGCGTGTAATGATTTTTCATGGCTTCCTAAAGATTTGTTTTAATGCCAAGTGTTTTGAAATGCCTAAGAGGCTTGTTTTAAATGAAATGTGATATTTAAGGGTGTTTGACTCTGTTTGGGTTGTGAAATGGGTAAAATGTGGTTTTCTGGAATTTCTTCTAAAAGAAGGAAAATGCTTTGATTTCTCAATGAGTTTCAAATAAGAGGACATATGTTTTAAATGGTTTCAAATGTAGATTTCCAATGAATTGGTTTAAAAAGGTTGTTTTGAAAGCAGATTTCAAACAGCGTGAAATGGCTTGGCATCCCGTGCCGGTTTTTGAAAAAAAGGCCCAATTGGTACTTTTAAAGTGGTGGTTTCTAAAACGTGTGATACCCTCGATTGAACTCCCCTGTTTACATTGATTGGTTTGGATTGTGATTCCAAGGGGGATATTGTTCTTGGATATGTTTATTGATGCTTATGCATATATAAAAAGAGGTTGTTTCTTGTGAGGGCATAGGAGGCGAGATGAGATTTATTTCAAATGCTTTGAACCGTTTTATGTGATGTCCTCATGCTTTATCTGTTGCTCACCTCCATCGATTGATGTCATGAGAGTCCTAGGTAATTAAGTAGAGGTCTGGATACACGCAACCCCTAGTGTGGATTGTGCTATTGCTCGGGGGTCACTGCCCGTGGAAGCTGAGTGCTCCCAGGATGTATTACGTGCTCAGAGTAGCTTCACGCTCATGAGATGGATACATGGCCCGACTAGTTCGACGGGACTACCGGGACAAACAGATTCTTTAGTGTTGGCCTAGGGTTCGTGTCACTGGTCCAGGATCATGTTACTTGAGTCCTAGGAAGTTTCCCATGACGTGTAGTTCCAGGGGATCCCATTTTGCGTCTTAGTTGTATCCCCTAGCCCTTGATTGCTGCATGAAACCTTTGCTTTATTTGTTTATTTTTGCTTCATTGATATCATTGGTGCAGGTTTGTGAATCTACTCTGTCCTAATTATGATTTGGGTTTACTTTTCAAATTGGCCTATAAAATGATTTGGAAAGTGAAAGTTTTAAGAAGGAAAGTTGTGTGTATTTTGAAAAAGTGCGTTTAGGAAATGTTTTGGAAAAGAGGAAAGGGATCTGGGTTGGTTTTTCATAAATTTAATAAGTGACCCTCTTTCAAAGGCTTACAAGTGTTTTCATAAGGAGCATTGGTCATGCCCTTCGGGGAATGTTTTATAAAAGCAATCTATGGCACGTTGTTTGGGTTGTTCAGTGTTGGATGAGGTTATGATGTGGTGAGTGACCGTGGGTCACATGGAGCTGGTGGTAGCAGTTCTAGTTCTGTTTAGTTTATCTTTTTAGGATGGTTTTTTTTCAGCCAGCTCGGCTAGATGTTTCTTGTATTCTGTTTCCGCTGTATCTACTTTACTGAGCATGCTGATTATTATTATTCATTGTAATGTCAATTATTCTTTTATTGATGCCGCGAGTTACTCTGATTAGTTTCTTTTATATTGGTTCCGTGTTGTTGATGGTGTGGACGTTTGAGTTACATATGGGTCTCGCCGGATTTACGGGTGGGATCCTTGTCTTGATTATTGTTCATACGGAGGTGAAATCATTTTCAAGTGCACATTCTTGATACCCTGATATTAGTTGCCAGCCTGTGACTCTTTTCGGGCCTTGTTGCGGATTGGACCGAGTGATGTGTCGGGTCAGCCCAAGCCGATTCATTATACTCTTACAGAAGTGGTATATGAGTCTATTCATAGGGGGATTGAGACCTGAGATTGGGAGTACGGTGATGACTCACGAGCCGCCGAACAAAGCGCGACTGTTGACTATGTCCAGGAGGGTAGAAAGGGAGTTGTTGCTGAAGGGAATTATCAGGCAACCGGAGCAGCGAAATAAGAGAAATGCTCCCAACAGCCAGAAGAGAAATTGGAATACGAGTATAGTGAGATTTTTCCTGACAGCGGATGGGAATGATAGGGAGAGATGTGATTATACACCTTGATGGAAAGGATTACGTAATCTGTCCAGGGAAGAATTTGAGTAAAGAAAAACGAAAGGCTTATGTTATACTTGTGGATAGAAATTTGGTCCGAGGCATAGATGATCCAAGGAAGGTTTTAAGCTAATGGTATGAGAGTGTGTAGAGCCACGTGTGGAGGAAGAGGTGGCATTTGATTAGGAAAAGGAAAAAGAAGGGAAACATGGAGACTTGTGGGAAATGGAAATGCAGGGAATGGTAGTTTGTGTTCTACAGAAGACACGAACAAAAAAGTGTGAAGTCAATGTTAATGGAGGGAAGTATAAAAGGAATACTAATGTTAATCTTGGTGGATAGTGAAGCAAGTCACAATTTTACTTTCAAGTGACCACTGTGGTACTTCACGACACGTTGTCATGACCGGGCCTTTTAACATTAGGTTGGGAGATGGGCACCGAGTAGCATCACAGGGAATTTGTAAATCCCTAAAGATAAAGCTGGGAGAGGAGTTCGAAGTGGACGTTTATATCTTCAATACTACAAGTCCAGATTTGGTACTGGGAATAACATACCTTGGGCTATGCAACCACCCATTGGAGGAATGTAATGATGAATTTTGAATGGAAAGGGTGAAATATAACCTCACAGGGTGTGAAATACAAGCATAATACGTCAGGAGCCTTACAAGAATATCTTGGATGGGAGAGGATGCCGATTCAGGGGATACAATGGGCGATGCCAGAGAAGGAAAGTGGTCAGAGAGTCTGAGTTGAGTTCTGCATTTACTGTTGTAAGAGGTATTAAAACAGTATAGGGAAATGTTTGAGGTGCCCGAAAACTTACCACCGAAGAGGGAGACAAATCACACCATTAAGCTTAAAGAAGGGGCATATCCGGTGTACATTAGACCCTACAAACACACATATTTCATGAAGAATGAGATTGAAAAATAGGTGCATGAGCTGTTAGAACAAGGGTTTATCCGACATAGTACAATCCCTCACTCTAGTCCAATTATTTTGGTAAAAACGGATGGTGGTTGGAGGATGTGTGTTGACTACTAGGTGTTGAACAAGTTGACAATACCCTATAGGTATCCGATCCCAGTGATAGAGGTGTTGATGGACGAGTTATATGGGGCAAGATACATAACTAAAATAGACCTGACGTCCGGATTTCATTAGGCATGAATGAAAGGAGATATAGGGAAAACTGCTTTTAAAACTCATTTAAGGGCATTATGAATATTTAGGGATGCCATTTGGGTTGATGAATGCTCATACGACTTTCTAGGTTTACCATGGATGTGGTCTCCTGGTCTCAGAGTGTTTTGGTATTTTTTTGATGACATACTTGTTTATAGCCAAGGGTGGGAAGACCTTTTGGGAAAATTTCACAGTGCGCTACAAACGATGAGGCAAAATGCGTTGTCTGCGAACCAAAAAGTGTTTTTTTTTGGGAGGAGATGATAGGAGTGCAGGGCGGGCTGGTCGTAGTGGGCAGTGGGCAACTGTCCAGGGGCAACTATGTAATTACTCTTATAGTTGTTAGGAGGTTGTTAGTTTGTTAGTTAGAAAGTTGTTGGGAGGAGGGGTTGTCTAGAAGCTTCCAGTGGAGTCTATAAATAAGGGAGTTGTGGGTTGTATGGGGGGCAACTATGTAATTACTCTTATAGTTGTTAGGAGGTTGTTAGTTAGAAAGTTGTTGGGAGGAGGGGTTGTCTAGAAGCTTCCAATGGAGTCTATAAATAAGGGAGTTGTGGTCTGTATGGGGGGGGGGGAATTATTTTAGAGAGAAGGGTTCTTCTGTGCAGAATTACGGGCTGCTGCCTTGGGCCTCGGAGAGCAACGCCTCTAGAGGATTTCTTCTTCTATTTCTCTTCTTTTCCTTCTTTGTTCTGTAATTTCTGCTACTGTTAATTGAAGTGTCTATTGATTTTCTCTCTTTCGAAATTGACTCCTATCAGGAGATCTATGGAATGTTTAGGTCACATTATCTCTAGAGGGGGTCTCTATAGATCCCAAAAAATTGGATGCAGTTCTGAAATGGCTGGAACTGACAAACATAAAGGGGATTCTTTGGCCTCACTGGGTACTACCAAAAGTTTATTAAAGTTTATGAAAATATAGCTAGCCATCTAACAACTTTGGCAAAGGAGGGCTTTAAGTGCTCCCGAGAGGCACAAAAAGCTTTTGTAAAGCCGAAGGGTTCCATGACCTCTGCACCTGTGTTATGTATGCCAGATTTCTCAGATTTTTTTGGAGTGTGACGCCTCAGGGTCAGGTATTAGAGTGGAGACCACTTGCTTTTTTCAGCAAGGCGTTGACCGATTCTAACTTGACGAAATCAGTTTATGAAAAAGAATTAATGGCTTTGGTCCTGTAGAATGGGGAAACCCACTTGCCTCCTTCCCTCAAAGTGAGGAGGAGGCGTTCTTTTATAATGAAGGATAAACTCCATATCGGACCACAAGTCCGATGTGGGATACAGACTCCAACACTCCCCCTCAAGCTAGGTGTACCTAGCTTGGACATAAAATGAAAAGAAAGCAACAAAACAGACGCTAACACTCCCCCTCAAGCTGGACATGCCCAGCTTGATTACAAAACCAGACGAAATAAAAAGAACGCTGCAAAGGCTGCTGCTCCCCCTCACGATTGAAGCTCCCCCGCAAGATGATGGATGGATGATGTCGCGGACGCAAGATGGGTCATTGCCGGAAAAGTGCGGGGTCGAGCAACAGAGCGCCGGGAAATCCACACTGGCGGGTCGGTCGTTAGAGCGTCGGGAAATCCGCATTACGGGCCGGTAGTCAGAGCGTCGGGGAATTCGCAATGTCGGGCCGATAGTCAAAGCGCCGAGAATCCGCACGGGAGGGCCGGTCATCAAAGTGCCGGGAAAGCCGCACTGGCGGTGCCGGTCGTCTGAGCGCCGGGAAAGCCGTTGAATAAGGCGGGGCCGGTCTGTGCCGGGAAGCCGCGGGAGAGGCGGGGCCGGTCTGTGCTGGGAAGCCGCGGGAGAGGCGGGGCCGGTCTGTGCTGGGAAGCCGCGGAAGCAGATGAGCAGCAGATTGGGGAGGCGACATTGCAGCGGGATTGCAGCGGAGATGCGCGGGGACGGAGCTGGCCGGAACAGTCCGGATCTGCCCGGAACAGTCCGGATATCGCCGGATCTGGCCGAAAATCGCCGGATCTGGCCGGATTAGCCGGGAACAGGCCGGAGCCGGCCGGAGCTGTTTGGATCTGGCCGGAAATCACCGGATCTGGCCGGATTCGGCCGGAGCTGTCCGGATCTGGCTGGAAATTGCCAGATCTGGCCGAAAAATCCGAGAAGGGCCGGGAGAGCGCGCGGAGGGCCGACGACGGGAGAAGGAGGAGGGCCGTCGGGAGGAGGGAGCTGCGACGGGAGGAGCGGCGGTGGGATGGGAAGGCGCACCGGGGGGCCGCTGGGCGAGGGCGCCGGGGCGAGGCGCCGCGGGAGAGGGCGAGGGCGCCGGGGCGAGGGCGCTGCGGCGCGAAGGGAGGGCCGCCGTGAGGGAGTGCTGCCGGGAGCCGGGGCGAGGCGCGCCGAAGGCGAGGCGTCGAGGCGAGGGTTCTGCGGCGCGAAGGGAGGGCCGCCGTGAGGGAGGGCCGGGGCGAGGGCGCCGGGAGGGGAGCCGGGAGCCGTGCCAGGCAGAAGAGCCGCCGGGAGGGAGGACCGGCATGAGCAACGAAGGGAGGGGGGGGGGGGGCGACTATTTGGATTGGAGCCGCCGCCCCCCGGACGGGGAAACCCTAAAGGAAGGCAAAAAAAAAATCAGGAGGGAGGGTCGGGAGTAAATCCCTCTGATACCATGTAGAATGAGGAAACCCACTTGCCTCCTTCCCTCAAAGTGAGGAGGAGGCGTTCTTTTATAATGAAGGATAAACTCCACATCGGACCACAAGTCCGATGTGGGATACAGACTCCAACAGGTCCCATTGATCCAACATTGAAAGCAATATTTGATGGGACACTGATTTGGGTTTATATTGATCATTGGAGTCTGAAACACATGCTAAGTCAAAGGGTCATGACAATGGATCATCAGTGTTGGCAAGCTTAACTATTGGGTTATGATTTTGAGGTTATCTACAAATCTGGGAAATTGAGTAGTGCAACAGATGCTTTGTCTAGAGCCATCAAGGAGGGCGTGTGTATGCATATGGCTGTTTCGAAGCCGGGTTGGGAGGAACTTTGGCTAGTAAAAGATGCACTTCATGATGACTATTTGATGGCAATAAAAGACGTTCTGTTGAGAGATGGTACAACGAAACCGGGCTATGCCTTCCAGAATCTCCTACTATTCTTTAATCACAAATTAGTTTTACCCAAGGGGTCAATTCTGATTCCCAAGATGCTTCTGTACTGCCATTCCTCACCAATGGGGGCCATTTGGGGTATTTGAAGACCTATAAACGACTTGCAAATGAGGTTTATTGGGTTGGCATGACATGGGCAATACAAAGATTCACCCAGGAATGTGAATTTTGCCTAACGAATAAATACGAGGCCTTAAGCCCTGTTGAGCTCATTCAACCATTGCCTATACCGAAACTAGTTTGGGAAGAGGTATCCATGGACTTCGTATCTGGGTTACCGAAGTCACAGGGGTTTGAAGTGGTGCTGGTGGCGGTTGACAAATTGAGTAAATATGTCCACTTTATTCCACTTAAGCACCCATATTAAGAAAAGATTTTGCGAAAGAGCTTATGAAGGAGATTGTGAAATTACACGGAGTACCTAGCGCTATAGTTAGTGACAGGGATCTGTTTTCACCAGGAACCCTTTAAATTGCAGGGTACTACATTGAAGATGAGCCCCTCTTATCCTGAGCGATGACCAGACTGAGGTGGTCAATAGATGCTTGGAGGTGTACTTGAGATGTTTCTCTTCGGATCATCTAAAACATTGGGTGATGTGGTTGGCTTGGGCATAATTTAGTTACAATACCTCCTACCATACCTCTGCCCGGAAGATACCCCGTTTGAAATATTGTATTACCGCAAACCTCCACAAATTTTGCATTACACCAATGGAGAAGCTGTGGTTGAGGCTGTGGCTAATGCATTAGTTGACAAGAAGCGCAACTGATAATGGTGAAATTTGCTAACAAACATCGCTGAGAAGTGGCTTATAAAGAAGTGGATTTGGTTTGGGTTAAGCCGTGACCAAATAGACTTGGGGCAGTGTCTAAGATTAACCCAAAGTTGGCTGCTAGGTATTATGGGCCCTTTGTGGTTGTTGGGAGGGTTGGGAGTGTTGCTTATAGACTCCTACTTCCTGAAAACAATAGAGTCCATCCGGCATTCCATGTGTCTCAATTGAAAGCTGCAGTTGGCACACGCCCAGTAATTTTTTTTTACCGCATGAACTTGTTGAAGACATGGACTACCCAGAATAAGTTTTGGCCAATAGGATTCAAGGTAGAACTCTAATGTGGCTGATCAAGCGGCGAGGAAGGACAGATGAAGAAGCGACATGGGAGAATGCTGAAGTTTTGAAAATTCAGTTTCCTAACTGTCACCTTGGGGGCAAGGTGGGTTTTCAAGGAGGGTATAATGATAGGAATGGGGTGGCCGAACCCACTGTCAGTCCAATAGGGAGTCGGCCCAGACCTCCCATAATCTATACGTTTGTACCAAAGGAGGCAGAGTGGGGGTAATCATACATAACTGTCAGGGGCAGTGATGTAATTTTTCATTTGTTAGCTCTTAGTCGGGAGGAACATAAATAGAGTCTGGTAAAGAGGGAGGGCATTCGGTTATTTCGTTGGTTAGGATAGCAAGCCCAGGGCCCGTGGAGGAGAGAACTCTAAGAGGAGAGTCGCCGCTCACCTGTAAGTCTTTGAGTTCTAGAAAATTTTGTACTGAATTCTAGATCCTTGAATAGAATTTCCCCTCTTCTACTTGAATCTCTAGCAACATTTCAGGAGTGTAGTATGATCTATAGTATCAATAGACGAAGCAGGTGAAGATCCTTACCGAGTTGATGACAACTAGTGGTATCTCATGGGTGGATGGTCCGACCAACATCTCAATTGCTGCAATTGCGTACTCTGGATCAAGCCCATGTGGAAAGATAGAGACCCAATCATTGTTCTGAAAGGCGAGCGCCTCGCTAAGGCGTGCCTAGAGTGCCTCGCTATGGCGTACTATTCTTGGAGGCGCTTAGGCGCCTAGCGCCAACGAGTAAGGCACGCCCCCTAAAAAAATAGGGGGCTCTTTGTAAAAAAGGGGCGACAAAAAGGGGGGCTCATATGTCAAAAGAGGGACTCCTTAGTTAAAAGACAAAACTCGGCATTAAAGACAACATTTTATGAAATAATAATTAAAAAATACCGCACTCGTCTCCAAACAAAAATAGACAACACAGCCTGGGCAACGTAAGTGTCTTACACCAAACAAAAAATTGTGTCATCAAGATGCTTATTCACAAGGTGTGTTGAGGCGGTGATCAACTGCGGAAGGACGAATGTAGGTGTTGAGAATCTGCCCTGATAAGAGGAAATGCTGGAAAGAGGCAAAAAATTACAGCCAAAACAACTAGAGTTGGGAAATAGAGGACACTGGCTGGAATGACCGGATTGTGATTACCTTGCCAGGAAGAGCTGAACAACATCGATGTGTGCAGGAAAACGCGTTGTTACGTTGGAATTAGCGTGCATGCATAAGATCTAGCGAGTTGGGATGACTGCACATGATAAGGGCTGCATGTTGCATGCAGATGACTAGAGTAGTTTTGTGCAGTGGCAGGGTGGGTCGGCCGTTGCGTAGTAGGGGCGTCGCATGAAAGGAGGATGGTGTTGCGTGACACCAGGAGGTGCGTGTTGGGATTGGCATGATGCCTGGGGTGGCATGACAGTTGGGTTGTGTGTGCCTGGGGAGGGGCGACTTTTGGGTAGGCATGATGCCTGGGGTGGTCGCGCACCCCTGAGGAGGCACGGGTATTGGGTCGTGAGTGCCTAGGGTGTCACACCTACCTCACGTCTCGGTAGCAGGGAGATTTGATGGTGCAAACGATGTTGGGGTTCAACGAAAATTTACCGGTGCTTTGATGCCATGTATGTTGAATTTCTGTACCTTGATAAGTGGTGAGACCCTTTAGTTATAGATAGTTCAAAATGATACATCATGGGAGAAATTCGATGCAGGGCTCTAATTACATGACATTGGGATGAAGCCTTATTGGAGTTGGTGCCCTTGAACCAACTTTGTACTTTTGATTACTTATATTCAAAGACCTGAATATTAATAAATACCTTATCACATAATGAGTGTTCTTCTGCGTAACATTAATGTGATAATGTCCTTAAAATGTTTATCGTATCGAAAGGCTATAATAGTTCCTCGCATTGATGAGAACTTTGAAGTGACATGATCATATTCTTAAATATATGTTTTATGGTTGGATGACATCTATCAGACGGGATATAAATGATGTCTGACTATCAGGTGTTGAAGACTTATAATATATTGAGACTTCTTCTCATGAAGTTTGCACTTGGTAATTTCCAAGACGAGTGGTTATGAGGACATACCCGCTAATAGGAATTCCACAAGTTATATGTGTCATTGGATATTCTTATATGCGAACGTGTGTATTTTTCCGTAGACTTGAGATTATTATTAATGTATATCATTAATCGCATATTTTTTGTATTGTGGAAGACAGGTGGTTATGAGGACATACCCTCGAATAGGAATTCCACATGTTATGTGTCATTGGATATTTCTATCTGCGAACGTGTGTATTTGTATGTAGATTTGAGATTATTATTAATGTATATCATGAATTGCATACTTTGTTATATTGTCGAAAACCGTGACGACATATACTCGCGGCGAAGTATGATATATTAGATGCGTCATACGTGATATGACATTAATTGAATAAATTGAAGATTTGTGTCTGATTGAAATGAAACTGTACGATGAAGTCCAGGACCTTGACGATTTATCGACGAGTTTATTTCAAAGAGTCAAAGAAAGATTTTCAAGCATATAGGTTGATGACCCAAGTATGCAACCTGTTTGATGAAATTTCGTGATAAAGAGATTATATTACATATCTAGTATGAGGTTGTTGTCCTTGTGATATTAATGTCTTTCTCTATGGGTGCCCTGACGTGTTGCTAGATGCTAATCTTGTACTTTAGACAAGATCGATTAATGCCGCCGAGAAAGTTGCTTAGAAGGTCACACATTAAGCGTATCCAGAATCTCAGTTAAATTTTATTTGAATTTAATATAAAATAAATTTTATTCTCAAGACCGAGAAATGATAATTATTCAGGTTTTGTTGATCTCATAAATTCAATCACTAGTTATTCCAGTTTGAAACACATGTGAGTTGAATATTAATAAATATTTATTCGTCATTTTAGTGAATATAATATTTATTTATTGAATGAATAATATAATGATATTTATTTTTAAATATCATTAATATTTATTTATTTTAATATAATGATATTTATTTGGAATAAATATTTATTATTCAAGGATCGATAAATGCCGAGGTGAATTGAAGGGTTGAGATAAGGGTTTGGATGGAAATGATATATTTTATTTAATGTCATTTAAATAAATATTGATCGATTTATTTAATAAATGATATTTAAATATCTGCAAGTTAACGCATGTGTAGTGGGTTGTACATGCTGTGTAACGTGTAATAACCCGCACGAAAAACACGCCAAGTCCCTAGACGTCTAGTGCGAGCCAACACGTAGAGTAATTAACTAATGCAAACCGAACTACACGACGTGTAGCTGACTGCACATGCCGTGTGTTAGGCCCGCAGGTGCTTGAAAGAGTCGGTGCAAAGATTACAACAGTAGAACCAGAATAATACAAGAAGAAGAAGATGGAGAAGAAAGTAGATTCTTCGCAGTAAATCCGTTGGAGCCAAGGCTGGAGACCTCCGAACAACAGTGTTGAACCAAAAGGGAAATATTCGTCCTCCTTCACCATCTACCCCTATAGTATTTAATATCCCAACTACCTCCAATAGCCCTCCAACAACCATATACTAAAAAGACATAACTGTTGTGACACTCTTGGTTTTAGGTATTTTACCATTCTATTATGTATTTTTGAGGTTATATAATACTTGAGTTGAGTTTCGGAAGTTTCTGGTTAGTTTTGGAATGTTTTGGAAGTGTTTTTGGATGTGAATGGTTTGAGCACGATTAGTAGAAAATTATAGAAAGTGTGCACTATCTCCAGGAAACCGCGCAAGGAGAAACCGAGTCACTGAGAGACCGTGCAACATGTATTTTGTGCAACATGTATTTTGTTCGGACAGTAGTGGCACACGGTTTGTCCAAACCGTGCGGCACTACTGTGCGACCCCTTGATAAATGTCCAGTAGTAGCGCACGGTTGGCCCATAATTTGTGCAAACTGTGTGGCACCGTCAAAGTGGGACGAAGTATGGTTGTGAAGTACCACCGTCAAAGTGGGATGAAGTATGGTCATGAAGTACTACCTTCAATGTGTGACACCAAGCTTGAGTGTGTGTATGGGTTGAAGCAAACATTCAGATCATGGAACATTTGTTTTGATGAAGCCATAAGACAATTTGGTTTCATAAAGAATGAATGTGAGCCCTATGTTTATAAGAGGTTTAGTGGGAGTGCGATCGTTTTCCTTGTATATGTTGACGATATATTACTGATAAGAAACTAGGTACCAGTCTTACAGTCTGTTAAGACGTGGTTAAACATATGCTTCTCCGTGAAGGGCTTGGTGAAACAAGAAACTAGGTACCAGTCTTACAGTCTGTTAAGATGTGGTTAAACATATGCTTCTCCGTGAAGGACTTGGTGAAACAACCTACATTCTTGAGATCATGGACCAAGTCAGGGTACATTCATTGACAAGGTACTAAAGAGATTCAGTATGGAACAATCCAAAAGGGGATTGTTGTCAGTGTCACATGATATCTCTTAAAAAAAAATGTGTCCTTAGTCACATGAGGAGAGAGGATAGGCAGGATTCATTACTCATCGGCGATAAGATCTGTCATGTATGTCATGCGATTTACCGGGCTTGATGTTGCCTACGCCTTGAGCATGGTAGACTATCAAGAAAACCTAGGAGAGCCGCATTGGACGTCTGTTGGGACTATCATGGAGTATCAAGACGCACTAAAGATATGTTCTTGTTTTATGGAGGAGATGAACAACTAGTCATTAGAGGATACACAAATGCTTGTTTACAGATAGATCAAAATGATCTAAAATCGTAATCGAGATATGTCTTTTGCTTTAATGGAGGAGTTGTGAGCTGGAAGAGCTCGAAGTAGGCAGTGGTCGTCAATTTTACAACAGAGTTCGACTTTTGATGCAGCTAAAGAAGCAGTTTGAATATGTGGTTTCGTCTAAGAGCGCGATGTGGTGCTTGACAGTTTAGATGCTATCACATTCTATTGTGATAATATTGCAGCGATGGTCTTATCCAAGTAGCTAAGGTGACATCAACGGATGAAACACATACTCTGGAAGTATCACCTCTTAAGAGATTTTTCTCAAAGGGGTGAGGTCGCAGTAAGTAGAGTTTCAATAGAAGAGAACGTGACAGACTTGTTGACTAAAATCTTATCTCAGCAGAAACATGAATATCATGTGAGAGCTAGCGGGTTTAAAGTTGTTACTAGTTGGCTCTAGTACAAGTGAAAGTGTTGGAGTTGGTGCCTTAAAACCAATAGTATTTTGATTACCTGTATATTCAAAGACATAGATACCGTCCTTGGAGTTTTTGTCATATGGAAAGGTCATATCCCCGCTATGATAAGAACCTCCAACTGCTATGACCACATTCTTAAATATATATTCTATGGTCGGATGACATTTGATAGGACACAAATGATGTTTGACCATCAAATGCTGGAGGCTCATAATGCATTGAGACTTCTTTTCCTGAAGTTTACACTTGACAATCTCTAAGACGAGAGATTACGATGACATACCCGTTGATAAGAATTCAACATGTTATATGTATCATTGGATATTTCTATATGCGAACGTGTGCATTGGTTCTTAGATTTGAGATTATTATTAATTTATATCCTGAATTGCGTACTTTGATGTATTGTTGAAAACCATGACGACATATGCTTGCGACGAAGTAGAATATGTTAGCTGCATCATAAGTGATATGAAATTAATTGAATAAGTCACGAAAGGATTTGTCCCTTTCCAGACCGAAAGATGATATCTCAGACCCTTTGATTGAATTGAAATTGTCTAATTAAGTACCTGACCATGACAATTGATCGACGAATTCATTTCAGAATGTGAAAGATATTCAAGAATATAGGTTGATGGCACAAATATGCAACTTGCTTGACAAGATATCAAAACAAAAAGATTATATTACATAGTAAACGTTCGTATGAGATTGTTGTTGTTGATGTGGAGTTTACTTAGAATTGAGAAATTAGTTTATGCAATAACTAATTATTTAAACTTAAGTATATAACCCAACTTATATCATTTCTAGGGTTACGAAAATTGTTATGCACAACAAATTCTCTCTAGAGATCTCTCTTAAGACCGAAGAGAGTTCTCTCATCAACGCTCAAAAAATGAGAGACAATCATCATCATCCTCCCTCTCAAGACCGAGAGAACCAGAGAGAATTCTTGAAGCCTGAACGTTTCTTGTTGCGATCGACGACGAATGATGCAAGATGATCGGAACCTCTGTGCTGGCACTAGGAGTTCCCTTGCCGACGTTTTGAGGTTCGTGAAACACGTGTGAATATCGTTAGAAGAGTTCTACTTTGGACTATTCATCGCAATGATGGTAGGACAAGAAGGTCAACCGTGGTCATCAATGACGAAAGAATTATCAAGAAGAGTTAATTCTTAATATAATTTAATTATAAATTATATGTGAAAAGATTATTTCTTTGAATATTTGGGGGGTTGAGATCGTCTAGTTTTGAAGATTTATCTGAAGAAACGGACGGAAACCATTGTTGGACATGGGCGCAACCGTTTCCGCCCCGCCCTGGAACTTTCAGACCTAATATTTCATAAACAATTTGCACCGTTCTTTTTGGAGCCCTTTAAAATAAGAATTTCATGTTTAAATGATCTTCTAGGTTACTTTCATAAAAAGCGTGCATTTGCAGACAAAATTTAATAACAGATTCCTGTTGATTTGTAGGACAGATTATTAGTTCAACAAATGATCTGTAAAGATAACCCTCTATGGGTTGAGGTCAGGTTGGAGGGATGCACGTCCCCTCCAATTTTTTTTTTTTTTTTTTAGTTGTAGAATTTGATAATATAAAGGCCAGACTTGATTTCCTTGTAGACTTGAAGGGGATTGAAATAATTATGCAACCAAATAGATTTGATCATTTTACAACATTTGCAGTCACATTTGGAATCCTAAGCTGCGTTTGGTTATGGTAAATGATTTCTGTTTTCATTTTCAAAAAATGTATTATGAAATGTTTTAGAATATATATATTTTGGAATGTATGAGAAAATAAGGTTGCATGCGATTTGTCTCTCATTGCATTTTCATTTTTCAGAAAGCATGTGAACACGTTTCTTTCTCTCCCTAAAATGTATCATTTTTCATTTAGATAATCATATAGATTTTCTAATACATTTTTGGAAAATGAAAACAGAAAATATTTTGTATAACCAAATACAGCCCTAACTTTTTCACATAAAGTTCTTATAATCTATCCATGCTGAAGGCTTGTGTCAGTTGGGAACCTGGAAGCAGCTGTCAGTTTATTGCTATCTACTTCTCCTGAGAGCTCCTTCTTCTATGCAAATGCCCTACGTGCAGTTGCTCTTTCTTCTGCTGTGTCAAGGTCCCTGCTGGAACTTGCAGTTAAGGTGAGTGCCTATTGAAGATGAGTGCTCCTTAATTTGTTTGAAATTGGACATTTTAAAATCCTTTTATTGATTTGAACCGGGAGGAATGCGATTTATATACCCAAGATTGTTAAAAGTAAATAAAACTTGTTCACCAGCAAACAATCACTAGAGATGTTTGTGGGGATGCTAAACATTTTTACCCTATTTGATTGTCAAGGTTGTTGCGGCAAATATGGTCAGGACTGACAAGTCATTATCTGGTACACATCTTCTATGTGCTGTTGGAAGGTTTCAGGAAGCCTGTTCACAGGTTAAGCTCTATTATTTTTCTTTAACTCAATGCCTTGTAGCATTTTTAGTGATTTATACATTTTCTTTGTGGTCATCAGTTGTTATTCTGTGCAGCTGCAAGATGCTGGATGCTGGACTGATGCTGCAACTCTGGCCGCTACACATTTAAGAGGAACTGACTACTCGAGGTCTGTTTTTGCCTCTACATCTATATAACAGAGTTTTGCTTGACAACACTTATTGAAAACTGCTTATAATACTCATCGCTTATGATAAGTGCTTCTGGTCAAGTATTTTTCGTACTTTTTTGTCACTTGTTCAAGTGGCTCGTGTGTTTGATGAAACTGGTGAACATGAGCTGATTATGGGCACTGCGCAATGGGGAGAAATTTAAGATTCTTGTATTTTGTGATGGCGCAGGGTTTTGGTGCGATGGGCAGATCACTTGCTTCACACAGAATTCAATGTTTGGAGGTACCTTCTTGAAGTCTTCTTTGAATAAATGCATGAAAATGCGAGTTGAGTAGATAAAACCATATCCATTATCCAAACAGCAATGAAAGGTCTGATGATGATGCAGGGCTTTGATTTTGTATGTTGCGGCTGGCGGGCTGCAGGAGGCACTGGCGGCGCTTCGTGAATCCCAGCTGCCAGACACAGCGGCCATGTTCATGGTTGTTTGCAGGGAAGTCCAAGCAGAATTCATGTCCGGATTAAGAGACGGGGATGATGAAGCGGGATCATCGATGAAAGACAAGCAGTTGACGTTGCCAGGGTTGAGCGCAGAGAGTGGCGGGGATGTGGAAGTGGGTGAGTATTACGGGCAATACCAAAGAAAGTTGGTGCATCTTTGCATGGACTGCCAGCCCTTTTCTGATTAAGCCTCCTGGAAGGGCTGGGTTCCTGAGAATTTCTTGTTTGGCTTTGCAAACATGGTTTTCTATTTATTTTTTCCCCTCCGTTCTTTTCACTTATTGTTTGTTGTAAAGTTGTCATCTGTTTGTGGCAAGAAAATTTACTTCTCCAGGCTTGTATGCTTTCTTCATCTTCTTTGTGTTGTTGTGCCTTGTACATCACTCAATTAAAAAATCACTTTGGCATGTATCCATTCCTGTGGTAATTTTGTTGGGTTATGGTAGGGACAACATTTGGTCCAATATAGCGAAAATAATTAACAGTGGCTTTAATCACGTCATGATTCGTTAATGCTTAGTCATACTACACATGAATCTATCATGATCTCAATCAAACATGTGCATCTCCATACTAGTGCCCACCCGATGTATCACATACACCATTCATAGCAGTCATTTTGTCTGAAACATTACCATGAGACACAAAGCATGTCAATCTTGTATAAACTAACTCGTGTATTCTCATTTTTCCAAGTAAAGACCGAATAAGACAAATGAACACATCACATGATATTTATCTAGGTATGATCATATACTTCTTCAGGGTTTAAATGTTATACTCACCATACATGAGGAAAAATCTCATCTTGATTAATAAAAGCTTACCACATGAATAATAACATACTCAACCATCTCCTGATTAGCTCAACCTTAAGTTAGTGTAAGCAAGAAATCAAAGTATGAAGGTTCATATGCAATATTACTTATCAACCTCACGTAATGAAGATTAATATGAATCATGCACCCTTAGTATACTAATGACATAATGTATGACATTTCATGTACGAGTCAATGAGAACACACAACTCATTGTGTCTCATGAGCAAAATTGAGTATCTTCATATGAGTCTTAACTTACACTAATCTCACATATCATCACAACCCACAAATATCCATGACAACCATCGATTAAGAATAACTCAATGTCATACTTTGAGGGGTTAATTATCATTTCATTTCATGAAATATGCAGCCTGCATGAATCCATGATAATGCAGAGATACCATACGTATAACATGATACATTTTTCGTATCCTAACTCCTCTAAGAATGCTAACAAAATTATACTTAAGCATCAATCATTACCATATTCCAAACAAAAATTCCTTATGTTTGTTGAATTTTGTTATTGTTAAACTCGTTACATCTCATGTAATATTTATCACATCTCCATATGATCATAAGATAAACCATCTCACCACATTCCTTTGGTGGCATAACATTTATAAAGAAAAATTTATTTGAATAATGGTGAGATTTAAGATTTATAATCATTATATTCAACACTTGGACATTATATTCAGATTTCTTTTTTTCACAACATTTAATGTTGCAATGCTAACGACTTCTGTTGTTTTTTAAATACTTAGAACTAATCTAAGATTTATACTATCATCATATTGGAACTTTTATATAAAACTCAAACTTTTCTTTGAGGTCGTTTGATAAAAGATTTAGATGTAACTCTTTACATTAAGATATTTTTTACAAATATATTCTAAAAAACATTAGGATATAAAGCGACTTTCACTTTGAACTAAACCATTATAATCATTTATTTGTTACATATTGAACTTCTCCAAGTTTAAATATACTTCCACTTACCTCTTAGAAATTTTATTTTCTAAAAACATGTTCACAAGTCACATAAACACTTTGTGTAAAGAAAACAACACCTATTACTTTGTGGAAATATTTTAAAAAAAACTTCATAACCATATCTCATATGGAAATTTTATATGTCTTAGAGTAATATCCTTGAAAAGGAATTTTTATTTATCAAAATATACAACTTGGTAGGAACCCTTTCCCTTTCATTTTAAAAAAACAACTTAGATCAAATTTTTTTATCCTGAATAAAACTATTTTTATCCATTTCTTTTCAAAGCATGTTATAGAGTGGATCAAATCATAATCTATGTGTAGAAAAACCATCATCTCATTTTTTTAGTAACACCCAATGTTTAAAAATGCAATTATCTTATCAAATAATAGAAAATGGGATGAAAATACATATAAAAGTTTATAATTTTAACATCCTTCAAGCTTGATGTAATATTTTTCATTCCATATCTCCAAAGAAGAAACTCTCACCATTTTATTTAAATGCAAATTTCAAGCTTCCTTCACCAATTCTTCCTAAATTTTGAACTCTTGCATATATCTACAAAAATTGTTAAATGTACAGCTGGTATCAAATACTCTTCAAAATAAAAGAATGATTTCTATAACATTAATATTTAACATGGACACTCCATGGAGTTTCTCACAACCTTTCAGGTATTCTGGGTATTTATCTCTCCAATGTACAAACTTGACACAATGGAAACTTTACACTTCAATTCTAACACCAAGTTTCAATTGTTGTGAGAGTGGATTCTCTAGGCGTAACTCAAACCGTTACTTTTTGATTACCATGCCATGTATACAACTTGATATATACATGTATTTCACTTACCATGATAATATTATTACTTCTGCGTATATTATATATGGTAATTCCCATAGCTAACATGTCGTGTCAAAGGTTTATAATAATCCCTAGTTATAGTGAGAACCTAGTGATACTATGACAATAATCTTAAACATATGTCATAAGGTCTAGATACATAATTCTAATGGTATAGAAATCATGTCTGACTATCAGGTACTGTGAGCTCATAAGCATTGAGACTTCTTCTCATGAAGTTTTCACTTAATGATCTCCAGTATAAGAGATCATGAGGACCAACCCGTTAATAGGAACACCAGATGTTTTAGGTGTTGTTGGTTGTTCACATCTATAAGCATGTGTATTGGTCTCTTGACTTGATATCATTATCAATATAAATCATTGATCACCTATTTTGATGCATGATGAAAACCATAATAGTTAAACCTTTGGAAAGGTAGCTTGTGTCGGGCGTGTTATTAATGGTATGACATTGATTGGACGATTAAGAAAATATTTTTCACTTCTGAGTATATGAAGATGATAACTATGTCCCTTTGACTCTGATGATAGTTCCTTGATTAAATTCATCACCATGGTAGTGGAAGGAAAGTTTATCCAATACAGTCAAATAAGGAAAATAATGGAAGGATATTGACATAAAGTTTGCATCATACTTTATAAGACATCACATGACAAAGAAATTGTATTACATGGTAAGTGTTTATTGGAAATGTAGTCGTTGCTGTGACTTATCCTTATCTCTTTTGGGGTCTACTCTTGATCTATGAGTATGAATCCCATATATCAAGAAAAGATTCTAGAGGGTCACACACAAAGTGTGCCTAGAAGTTCCACCAATTCAGATGAATTGGACTTTAGGATGAAGTGAGCCCTACATCCGTGGGCTGGTGAACATCTGAGTGTGAATGATCACAACTAAATGAATAAATAAATTCAATTATATGTCACTCATGTTTAGAATAATAAGAATTGAATTTATTTCTCAAGGTATTAACAAGTTATTTAAGTTCAAATATTTGAATATGAGAAAAATAGTTTTTTGAATGAATATTAATTATTTGGGGTTCATTAAACTCGTTTAGGAGGAAAAAGATAAGTTAATGGTGTTTATTTAAACATGTTACATTTGAGAGTGTTACAAGTGAGTGATGAAATATTTATGAAATTTATAAAAAGTTAATTAAATCATATGTGGCGTAAAGGGTCTGTTTATTAGGTATACTTTATTTAGAGACTAAAGTACAAATGGAAAAAGTTTAACTAACCTATTTAAACTCATTTTAGACCTAAGAATAGTCATTTAAGATTATTGCGTAAATTTTATTCTCTCTCATCCTCTCTCTTAGGCCCTAAAGTGAGAAACAAAAGGGGGAACAAGACCTTGCTGATTTTTTTTCACGAATCAATCATGTGTTTGCCCCACGATCATACATTCATTGTAATACCCTTTGATCTTCCATGCCAGCCCGTGAGAATTGAATAATGATGAACCTGGAGCTTCTTGGAGTATGTGTAGATGATCTAGAGGGATCTTAGATTGGATTGTTCAATCCACAACACATTGGTGACGAGCTGACTACATCAATATCACAAAAATGAATGAGGTATTATTTCATTCTATTTCTTTATGCTTAAATATTTTTGTATGTGATCCATTAAAGAATCCATACACTGGTGTAATGGATCTTATGTCATGAAATAGATCCAACCATTTTTTTTGAAAATATCAGTGCCAAACCCTTCCCCTGCTCCCAAATTCCTTCAGACATACGCTAGCTATTGGACTTACTTTGCAAATAGCGGTGTTAACACTTAAATATATGCCAAATAAAATGAAAAATGATATTTAATATGTGTTATAATATAAAATAAATCCATTATGTCACAAATTAATGTATTAATATGTGAAGCGCTTGTTAATCCTAAGTCCAACAAGAAACTTGCATCAAGAAACACAAAGTGCATATATGTGATTTATCCGAAAGTTACAAAGTATATTGCATATACTATCCCTAAGATAGAAAATTTATAGTCAAGTGAGAGACTATATTTCTATGAGAAAGAGAGAAAATATCTATTTGAGATGGTGGGATCAAGATATACTTTGATAAATTCAGGGCTCAAAATGCATTAGAAGTTGGCATAAGAACAAGTTCCATAAGAGCTCGTGGAAAAGGAAAGTTCTAGAGAAATACAGATGGAGATATTCCCTAAATATCTTTTTCATGTGATGTAATTGGACCAATTATATTTTAATATTAAGATATATCATAAGGAATGAAATGAAATTTCATGGAACCACCTTTTTTAATCATAAGTTATGATTAGATGATATTGTAGGATGATTT
Source organism: Viscum album (assembly GCA_963277665.1). Classification (NCBI taxonomy): domain Eukaryota; kingdom Viridiplantae; phylum Streptophyta; class Magnoliopsida; order Santalales; family Viscaceae; genus Viscum; species Viscum album. The sequence continues at coordinate 1,626,782,361 of OY728123.1, forward strand.
CATGGACAAGTCATAGTGTACAACTGTCATATCATATGGAATATACCATGCCACTGTCTAAGATCATTTAAGAAACTAAATGATAGTAGTTATCATTCAAGTGAATCATTCCCATGTTTTCTATCATTAATAATCATTTTATAAGATGGAACATATGGGAGGTATATTCATGTAAGCGTTGCATGAATTGGAAGAGAGTTACAACTGATGCATGAATTAACACATAATGTATAAGTTAGTAAATGTATTTTAAAGGAGAATCCTATGGGGATTTAAAAGGATCCTACTAACATGATATGGAGGCATGAATCATGTATATGAATGGATGAAACTCCATTGAACCTGAAGCTCTCTTTCTTCTTCTTCCTTTGCACTATAAGGGGCTAACACACCATAGTGAAAAGAGGAATCCTACCTAAATGTCAGGTGATTCAGCAATGTATGGATAATTTTGAAGGAGGGACATAATTTAGTTTCCTTTACTGTGATCTTCATCAAGAATGAATGAAGAATGATGCAGTGGAAACAATGGTGTAAGGTACACATATTTACAATTACTTTATTTTCAGTTTATGCATGATTTCATGTATCTAGCATATAGATCTTGGTTTGAGTTTCTTTATTACTTTTATTGTGTTTAAAATGTATTATTAGACTCCTTTGAAACCCAAGAGTGGAATCAAAGCTTTCCATGTCTTTATATTCATGAAATCATGTTGGTAAATATATATTTTTTACAATCATATTGCATATCATATTCCTATCGTAAAATATGACTCATATATTTGTTTTGGATGATTGAGTCATGGATTATGATATGGGGATATCGTAAGTAGTGAATCAGTACAAATCTTGAAGATTTGTATTAGTCATAGCATACAACTCCCATATATCTTGTTCTATGATAGTGCTTCTGTGGGTTCAAAAAATAGAGCATCAAACTGCCTTTGCGATATCGATACATATTGTTAAATATAATTTGAATATCATAGGAGACAATATGCCTATTTGTTGTACAATATGACTAATAACACTAACCATTTAAGCATCATAAACCTATCAATTACAGCTTATGACTGAGCCTAGATCATAAGATATGATTGATGAGCAATTAATTTAATTATATTATTTATAAATTGTCTATAAATAATGATAAAAGGTATTTTGGGGATATTTATTAATTTATAAAGTGTTTATAAATTATTTAATTATAAAAAGTTTTTAATTAGCTAATTAAATGTTTATGAAAAATTTATTAAAAAAAATTCCACAATATTAAATGTTAGTACTAAAATACCTTTTATTAAATTATATGACATGCCTTATAGATTATATGTAAAGTGTTTATTTTTAAATCATAGTGGTAGTTTATAAAGTGTTTATAAACTACAAAACAAGGCTAAAATATAAAGTGTTTATATCTTAAGATTATGAATTATTCAAATTTAGGGCTTATTTGGGATATTATTTAGATCACATCAAAAGAGTTTTGATGATTGATTTGATAAATGTTTAAGTAATGTTAAGTATGTGATATTAAGTTTATTTCAAATGATTACATGATATAAATTGGATTAAAAAATGTTTATAATTCATAAAATATCATATATTCAAAGGAAATACCATATAATGAATAATATGAAGGAGTTCATATTAGAAATGAATATAAAGTATTTATATTCAAGGTTGTGAAATGTATATAATGAATAGCTAAATTATAAAGTGTTTATAATTAGATTTTTATTTTTGATTTTTCCATAAATGTTTATATCATGTTTAAATATGTGAATTGTTTATTTATTTAAAAGTTATCCAATTGCTTATTATTCATAGTTATAAGTTGTTTATATTATGAATATGTGTATGCTTTAGTTTAATTTTTTTAAACCACTTCTTAGTTATCATACACGCTTTTAAGAGTTACATGTTAGGTATGATAGATGGATTTAGTTTCCATACACTGTGAATTTGTCTTGTAATTAATGTTATTATCTTGAATTTAGTATTGAATATAGTTTATATATACTAAGTGTTAGAGTTATGATGAATTAAAATTTCTCTTGAGTAAAATATCTCTGGGTAGAGGGAATTTGAGTCAAACTTCCCATTGGCCTGGAAGATTATGCCTTGTTCTAGAAAGGTGGGGGATGTGTATCTATGGATCTAGGCTTACTCATAAGGGGATTTCCAATTTTATATGATTCTAAAACTTTACATGAAAGGTTTATATACCTTATGTATGATATGCATTCAGATGTGTGTAAATATGTTTGGATTCTATTTTTGGATGAGTAACACAAACAATTAGTTGTGTAAAGAGTTACACATCAATAAGTTTTGAACATATTGTTTTGATGGAAAAGAATAAGATTCAAAATTAAATAACTAGAATCATGCATACATAAAGGGAATAATATGAGATAAGATGGTGAGATTAAATACCTTAAAAATACTAAGTGTTAGACTCCTTCCAAATAATCACTTGTCAATACCTCAAGCATCCAACTGAGTATTTTCATGCCAAATGAGTGCCCCTAGATTATCCTATGTAAGGAAAGAAAGAAATTGATAATTTCATGCCAATACCGAGTGCCTGTTCTTGGATTTTTCTTTGGGTTACCCTTAGTTAGGAAACCATAGGAGTTAGGATACTGGAGGAATAAAGTTGATTTAACTAGTGAAAAATATATTTATCACAATGCGTTTTTATCATCGGTTATAAATAACTGATGTCAAATTTAGAAGAGATTTATTTTCTATGTCGGTTATCTAGGAACCAATGTTGAAAATTCATTTTATCTTATCAGTTTTGGGATAACTAACATTGAAATTTAGTTTATAATGTTGGTTACAAATAACCAAAGTGAATTTTTTTGCACATCTTTTATTAAATAAAAAAAAGATATACATTTTAAAATTTTATCAATCATTGGGTGGATTCATTTTAGTATCTTTCTTCTCATGATATTGATCTCTATTCTCTCACACGGAAACCCTAACCCATCGTTTCTTTGATCCACTGGACTCTAATATCATTCATTTTTCATTTCTATCATTATCCACCCTTAGGTATTTCCAGTCACTGCTTTCGATCTCTCTGTACCATATTTCCATTATCATTCTCTCCTCATTCATCCTCCGTTAGGTATATATTTGCAATTTGTGTTTATTTTTATGATTTTCCCTGCAAAAAGGAATGTTTTAATTGATGAATGTTAATTTTGTCTTTTTTTTTCTATAATCATTCCTTCCACTGCTAATATTTTTTCATCTTTTTACAAATTGTAATTTCTATTCTGATTATTCATGCATGTGGGGTATTTTTTAATTTATGTATATTTGTTTTGAGGTTTGATTGTATGATTATTTGATGAAATTTTGTTATAAATAATTTTATTTTACTAATTAATTTGTATCTAAGGTATGTTTTTTGTCTGTATTGGACTATAATCTCATTCATTTGGCATTACCACCATCATCCACCCTCAGGTATTTTTGGCCTCCACTTTCGATCTCTCTACACGATATATCCATTTTCATAATCTCCTCATTCATCCCCTATCACGTATATATTTTCAATTCGTATAACAACCCAACTATTTATTTCACATTAATTCATGATTTATTACATAATATTACACTTAATATAACCTGAAAGATTAATAAGTATAATGTATTTGGGAATTAGGTACATTACATAACAACTTAAAACATGAAATACATCATCTTTATTAAAAACTTCCTTAACATGCTCATACTCAAAACTGTATGGGATAACCTGGGGACTAACAAAATAAAGAGGTGATCTATAAATCCTGATAAGGGAATAAACATGGCATAAAATTAATAAGATAATACATGTTTGACAATAGTAATATCAATGGGGAATAAAAGAAATATGAATAATAAGGCATGATATAACATGATAATCATAACATGGAAAATGTTGCAACATCTTAAAAAATTGCATCATAAACACATGTCAAGGCTAACTGCCAAGACATAATAATGGAAAAAGTTACATAAAGGAATAAGGTTCACTCCCTATCCCAATATTACATCTCATGATTCTATACATTACCCAATGCATTGGATCACTATATAATTTTGGGTGCACCCATCGTATTTATTCCCATACTTAAGTGTGCCACATAGATCATAAGAAATGGAATCATTTATCATCACATTTTATTCCAAAAACATGGAGTGTATAATAGATACATGTAAGTCACAAGTCAAAGAGGTATGAGTGTACAAAGGTGAACACCCTTGATAGAAAATGGGTATGGTATTCACTATACAATTGTTTTGGTATGAAAAACTGTGGTGAAATTTCGGCAGTATAACGATGTCACTTAAAAATTCATAAAATGGGTTGATGAGAGACAAATGGGTCTCTCATAATTTGTACATAAAATGGGAAGTAATAGGGACATGGGAAGACATTTCCCAACATTATGAATCAGATATGGAAGGTGTAAGAAAATAAATAAACTTTAATAAAGAAGAGAAGATGAGGATCCTTTACTCGAGTGTGTGACTCCAAAGGCTTGAGAGGAGATTATTGAGAGATTGAGGGTGCCTTGGGAGGGATATAGAGAATTTAGGGTAGAGTATTTAAGTGATCCAAGTAGTTTTAGTAAATATAAATGGGATTTTTAGTGAGTTTATATAAGAAGTGAGGGGGATTTATTTATTATTTAGGTTTTGGACTCTACATAATAAAATAACCAAAACCAAAAACCATCCCATGGGTTTTTCCCATGCTTTCTGCCAAATAAGAGTGGTTCTAATTATTTTATAAGGAAAAGGGCCTAAATTAATAAATTAATTCCCTTTATTATGTGGAGGTGAGTCACACTCTTAAATAAATTATTTTAAAACCTTAAATTATATTAATAGTTTTGGGGGATTCATAATGGATTTATAAAATTAATGAAATAAAATTAAAATAAAATTATTTTAAAGGTAAAAAATATATTTGGTAGTTAATACTTTTTATATTATTTATTAACTCACTTTTGGGTCATTATGATATCGTAATACACAAACTATATTTATATGGTATTTAATTTTTACCCGAAAATTTGATTGTCTGAATTTTTTTTGAAAAATTCACCATTGGATAATTTAGATGTTATGATTCCAAAAATAATATTCATTTTATCGACATAATTTTATAAATATATGAATTTTCAATTTTAAAATAAAATCGACATTTATCAAGAAATGATGGGTTTTTTAACAATAACAATTTTCAATCGCTTATAAAAATTACATCTGACTTCATAAAAATTATATGATCATTTATATTTAATGAAAATTATTTAATAATAATATTTAATTAAAATATTATTTATTTCAAAAATCCATTAATTAATCAAAATAAATTCCTTAATTTAATTTGAATATTACCCAAAAATACTATTTGTGTCTTATTGTATCAAAAATAAAAATCATTTATAAATAAAAAAATAGGATGGAAATATATCCATTATTCTATAAAAACAATTTACATAATCACATTTCTAGGGTCTTGATACATATCCCTTTAATACACCTACAAACAACTTAAGAGTAAGGCGTGCGACAATGAGACTTTCATGGGGTGGTTCGACGTACATAGTTTGGGTAATGATATCGATGAGATTGAACTTATATTGTAAATGGTTTCTATCATGATTAAGTTATTGTATCTCATCTTGGTGTTAGTCAAGTTCAAAGACCAATGATGTTATCTCCCTCATAAGCTCTAATAAATGGGCTTCATAGGGTATGATCCTACTGGCTGAGGCCATCACTTCCTTTTTCTATGTCAATTAGATTTGTTAAAACCTTATATTTATACTAACCATGTGATCATTATTCAATGACTATGTTATCAATGATAATGTTAATTTAATGGTATTTTATAATATAATAAAACTAAATAAGTGCATGTGTTTTCTATAACCATATTACATAATAATACATTTAATTAAAATCACAAGGGAAATTTTATTTATAACAATTTGGGTTGTTACAATCTCCCCCCCTTAAGAAATTTAACCCTTGAAATTTTCATTTTTCACACTAAAATAGATGAGGGTAACTCTATTTCAACAAATCATTCTATTCCCACGTCGCTTCCTCAAACTTTTGGTTTCTCCATAGTACTTCGACAAGGTGCATTGTCTTATTTCATAGAACTTTGTCTCTACGATATAAGATATTTTCCAGATGCTCCTCATATGAAATATCATTCTTCGATGGTACCACCTATGGATTGAGTACACATGAGGGGTCTAGTATATACTTTCTCAAGAGGGATATATGGAATACATCATGTACTTGAGATAGGTTCAATGGGAGTGCTAGTTAGTAGGACACCACTCTAATGCAATCAAGGATCTCATTGGGGCCAATGTATCTCAGACTAAGCTTTCCCTTCTTCCCAAATCTCATGAATTTATTCCATGGAGGTATGCAGAGGAATACCATGTCACCAACAAAAAACTCTAGTTCAAATCAATGATTATTAGAATAGATCTTCTATCTACTCTGAGTAGACTTGATGTGCTGTTGAATGGTCTTAACCTTTTCCACCATTTCCTCAACCATTTCATGACCTAGCAGTTTGTCTTCCCCAACTTCATCCCAACATGAAGGTTTTTTGCACCTATTCCCATAAAGTGATTCGTAGGGAGCCATTTGGATGCTTGAGTGTAAAATTTTATTGTAAGAGAACTCAACCACAAGTAGATGTTGGTCTCATCCTCCTTGGAAGTCCATAGATTATTCTCACAACATGTCTTCCAATGTCTGAATAGTCTAATCAGATTGTCCATCAGTTTGAGGATGATATGCTGTAATGAAGTTCAACTCAGTGTTTAGAGCATGTTGAATATTTTATAGAACATAGAGGTGAATCTTGGATCTTGATCAGATACAATCGATAGTGGTACTCCATACATCCTTACCACTTCTCTGATGTATATCCATGCAAGTTTATCCAATGAGAATGACTCTGAAATTGAAATAAAGTGAGCTATCTTTTTAAGACGATCCACAACAACTAATATAGCATTGTTACCCCTAGATTTATTCATAAGTTCGGTGAAAAATTCCATGATGATGTTTTCCCATTTCCATGTTGGTATGGGTAATTGTTGCATCATCACCTTAGACTTCTACCTTTTAACTTTCACTTACTGAAAAACTAGGAAATTTGAGGTATATTCAGAAATATACTTCTTCATATTGTCCCACGAATAGAATTATCAAAGATCTCGATAAATCTTTGTGCTTCCTGGTTGGATGGAGAAGGTTGAGCTATGTGCGTCATCCAATAGCTCCTTATTTAACTCAGTATTTGATGGCACACATATTCTTGACCCAAATCTCACAACTCCTTCTTAGTTAACATTAAACTCTAAGGATTTACCTTTCCTTATAGTTTCCACTTTCTTCTAAATTCTCACATAATCTCTTTGATAATCCTTTATCTTCTCTAGAAGAGACTGTTGAGTAATCATTTGTAAAAGGATTGATGAGGTCACTTACTTTATGATTCCCATGTCTATCCTTTCTAAATCTAATAAGATCAAATCCCTCTCAATTTTCATCAATGATAGAATTTTTGGATCCTTTTTTACTTAGAGAATCCACCACTATATTCACTTTCCCAAGATAGTAGTGAATTGAGCACTCATAGTTCTTGATCAGATCTTACCATCTTTGTTGGTGCATATTAATCTATTTCTGTGTGAATATAAACTTGAGGATTTTGTGATTCATATATATTTCACACTTCTCCCCAAAGAGATAATTATGCTATATTTTCAAAATGAAGATCACTATAGCTAACTCTAGATCATGCATTGGGTAGTTCTATTCATGAAAATTCATCCGCCTTGAAGCATTGGATATGAATTTTTCATTCTACATCAACACACATCCCAATACCTTTTTCAAAGCATCGATAAATACTATGAAAACTTCTCCACTTGTGGGTGGTAGTGTTAGCACATGTGTAGTGATAAGTATCCTTTTCAGCTCCTTTAAGTTATCTTCACATTCATCATTTTAAGAAAACTTGACTCCCTTACAAGTTAGCTTGGTTAGAAGGTTTGACAATCATGATAAATTTCTCATAAGTCGATGATAATACCTAGCTAATCTAAGGAAACTACCGATATATTTCATAGATGTTGGCCTCAACCATCCTTCAATTGATTTTATTTTTGAATGGTCCATAGATATCCCATTTCTTATGATGACATGTCCCCAGAATGAGACTTCCTTCAATCAGAACTCACATTTGATGTACTTTGTATAAATCTTTTCATTTCTCAAGGTTTCTAGAACATTGTTCAAATGATCCTCATGTTCCTCCTTGGTTTTGGAGAATATTATAATATCATCTATAAAGACTACCAAAAATTTGTTGAGGTAATCTCTAAATACTATTAATCAATTCCATGAAGATTTCTGGAGCATTAGTTAGTCCTAAAGGCATCACTATGAACTCATAGTGACCATACCTTATACAAAAAGTAATCTTGGGGATATCCTGATTCTTCACCCTAACTTGGTAATATCCTGACCACAGATTGGAGAATCATTTTACTCCACATAGATGATTGAAAAAGTCATCAATCCATGATATATGATACTTGTTCTTTATCATGATCTTGTTGTGCTCACGATAATAAATGAAAAGGAACATTGACCCATCCTTCTTCTTGATGAAGAGGACTGGTGCACCCCATTATAAAGAACTTGGGTGTATGAACCCTTTATCCAGATTCTCCCATAGTTGTTTCTTCAGCTCCTAAAGTTCATAAAAAACCATTCTATACATAGTCTTGGATAATAGAAATTCCCTAGGTATAAGCTTAATTGAAAATTCAACCTCTTGGCTAGGAGGAAGACCAGGTAATTCCTCATGAAACACATCAGCATATTCCCTCACAATAGGCATGTCTTTGAGTATGGTTATTTTCTTAGAATCAGTCATTTGAGCTAGATAAGATTTCTTATAGAGAAATAATATCAATACTTGAGATGTTGGTGATAAAAAAGATTCATCCTTCTCCTTGCACTTATACAGAATCGGGTCTCGATTCGCAATATAGAGAGTTATTTCTTCTCACGATAATTTATGTTGGCTCTATACAAGGAAAGAAAATACATGCCTAGAATTGGTTCAAATTCCAAAAAAGAAAGTATAACAAGGTTTTCTAGGAAGTTCATCCCAAAAATTGTTATAGGGGAGGAGTTATATACTTGGGATGTAATAATTTCCCCATTTTCTGTTTTTATCAACAACTCTACTTCCATGCTTTGTGGTTGTGTTTGAATAGTTCTAATAAACTTTTATGATATGAAGGAATGTGTAGAACCAGAATAAAAAAGTACATTAACTATTCATGAATGAATAACTAGAGTACCTATCACTACTTCGTTATCAGGATCCACCTTAGCAGTTGTGATGGAAAAATCTCACCCTTACTCCCTTGGAGGTTACTGGTTGTCTCCGAAAACCCTTGGCTTAGTGCCTTAGTTTGAAAAGTGTCCTGGTTCCTTGTAGTTGAAGAAATGAAAGATGTGCTGAGGGTTGACTAAAGTATTTCTTTCCTCCATCACATTAGCGGGTTTCTTCTATCAGCAATCGCTAGCTAGGTTCCCTTCCTTCCTGTACATAAATCATTTCCTTGTTCCCCTTAATAAATTTTTGGGGTGTTTCTTTCTTCACCTTTGATAAGTGGGATGTTGAAATTTATTATAACCATTATATTTCTCTATTAGACCGCCAAAATTAAACTCCACTTTCCACTTATTATACCCATGATACCCTTGATATTCACTGATCTCGATCTCAACTTTGAGGGTACATCAGGAAATTTCATCATAGCTATCAAAGTCTCAAATCACCAGGGATTTTCATAGACTAGGTTTTAGCCCACAAAAGAAGCTTCCAACCTTGCATTCAAGGGTAACGACAAAGAAAGAGGAGTATCATGAAATTATTGTGAAGTTTTCCTCATATGCATCGATAGATTCTTCTTCTTTATTCTTAAGGGAAAGGAAATCCATTTCCATTTTAATATGGAGAGCGTGAGGAAAATATTTATCGATTTTTTTCCAAAATTCCTTCCACCCCATTACTTTGATATATTCCTTAGGCTTTGTATTTTTGATCAATTTCCACTACTGATCAGCTTCTCCCTATATAAGATAAATAGCCAGAAGAACCTTCTCTTTCTCAGAACATTGAAGGATGGAGAACATCTTCTCATTGAAGTTGATCCATTGTTCTACGATTAGGGGATCAGATGATCCATTGAAAGTTAGAGGCCTTTGTCGCATAAGTGTCTCAATCACAACTTGTTCTCTCTTAGGGAGATTTGGATGCTCATCCTAATCCATGTTTCTATTCATAACCCGAGTCATCTAATATATTATCATCACGAAGTTTTCGATTCCTTCTCCCATCGGGTAGAGCATCTCATTGGGGGCATTCATCACATTTCCCTTCACATTGATTATTTACCCGATTACTCCCATTTCTGACCATTGGATAGATTAAAATGAAAATTAGGGATGTGTATTTTTAAACAACTAAACACATAAATAAAAATTTAATGACATTAAATGGGTAACTTATAACTTACATTTGTTTCCTTAACATATGAATTTCTAGGCTTCAATCTATGTTATCCATGATCTATTTCTTAATATATACTCATATGGAAATTTTTGTTCCCTTAATAATGGTTCATAATGAGATTATGAATTTACCAAAGAATATACCCTTGGAGTGTAAAACTAGGTGCGTAGTAAGGCCCATTCTCGTGTACTAGGTTACACCGAGTCTGGCCTGAAAGACCTTGTCAGAGTTATTACCCCTAGGTACATCTGTTCTAGAACCACATCCACTTGTAGTATACATAAAGGGATGAGTTTTACTTATAAATTGCTTAATATATACTTAACAAAATTTAGGGATGTTTTCTTATACCTAGGCTTATACCTAAGGATTTTACTAGAGTTTTCTAATTTTAATCCTAGAAAAAAAAACTAAACTTTTCCTTTGATACCAACTATAACAACTTTACTCTTTATTTCACATTGATTCATGATTTATTACATAATATCACACTTAATGGAACCCAAAATATTGATAAGTATAATGTATTTGGGAATTAAGTACATTACATAACAACTTAAAACATGAAATATATCATATTTACTGAAAACTTCCTTAACATGCTCGTACTTAAAACTGCATGGGATAACCTGGGGACATACATAAGAAAGGGATGAGCTATAAATCCCATTAAGGTAATAAAAATGGAATAACATGAGTAATATAATAAATTATATAAAATAATAATATCAACGGATAATAAAAGGAACATGAATAATAAGGCATGATATAGCATGATAATCATAACATGGGAAATGTGACAACATCTTAAAACTATGTATCATAAACATAGGTCAAGGGTAACTACCAAGAAATCATAATGTAAAAAGTACCATAAATGAAATAGGTTCCCTATCTATCACAAAATTATTTCTCATGAGACTAAAAAATTACAGAATTCATTGGAGTGCTATATAATTTTGGGCACACCTGTCACATTCATTCTCATGCTTAAGTGTGCCACATATATCGTAAGACATGGAATCATTTCTCATCACATTTTATTCCAAAAAATGGAGTGTGTAATAGATAAATATAAGTCCTAATTCAAAGAAATATAAGTTTATAATGGTGAACACCCTTGATAGGAAATGAGTATGGTATTCACTACACAATTGTTTTGGAATGGAAAATCACGGTGAAATTTCAGCAGAATAACAACGTCACTTAAAAAGTAATAAAATAGGTTGATCACAGTGAAAGGGGTATATCATCATTTGTAAATAAAATGGTAAGTAATAGGGACATGGGAATACATGTCCAAAAATTATGAATTGGATATAGAAGGCACAAGATAATAAATAAACTTGAATAAAGAAGAGAAGGCGAGGATCCCTTACTTGAGTGTGTGAATCCAAAGGCTTGGGAGGAGATTATTGAGAGCTTTAGGAAACCTTTGGAGGATTATAGAGAGTCTATGGATGAGTATGGAATTCCTTCAAGGAGTTTTAGTAAAGAGAAATTGGAGCTTGGGTGAGTTTATTTGGGAAATGAAGGGGATTTCTTTATTATTTAGGTTTTGGACTCTACATAATAAAATAATCAAAATCAAAAACAATCCCATGGGTTTTTACCATGGTTTATTCAAAATGGGAGTGGTTATCATTATTTTATAAGTCAAATATCCTAAATTAATAAAATAATTCCCTTTATTATGTGAAGGTGAGTCACACTCTTAAAAAAATGATTTTAGAACCTTAAAAATATATTAATGGTTTTGGAGGATTAATAATGGCTTTATAAAATTAACAAAATAAACTTAAAATCACATTATTTTAAAGTTAAAACATATATTTTTCCTTTAATACATTTTATAGTATTTATTAAATTAATTTTTAGGTCATTATGATGTCATAATACACAAATTATATTTCTTTGGTACTTAATTTTTACCCAAAAATTTGACTGTCTCAGAAAATTATGAAAAATTCACCAGTGGATAATTTCAACATTATGATTCCAAAAATAATATTCATTTTATCTAAATAATTTTCTAAATATATTAATTTTCACTTTTAAAATAAAATCAACATTTATCAAGAAATGCTGAGTTTTTTTGACAATAACAGTTTTTGATCCCTTATAAAAATTACATTTGACTTCATAAAATTCATATGATCATTTATGATTTAATAAAAATTATTTAATAATAATATTTTATTAAAATATTATTTATTTTTAAAATAAATTAATTCATCAAAAATAAATTCCTTAATTGTATTTGAATATTACCCAAAAATACTATTTGCATTTTATTTTATCAAAATAAAAATCATTTATAATGTAACAATAATAGGATGAAAATATATCCATTGTTCTATAAAAATAATGAACAAAATCATATCACTATGGTCTTGATACATATAAATTTAATATAATCACAAACTCTCTAAGAGTAAGGTGTGCGACGATGAGACTTTCATGGTGTGGTTCAACGTAGATGGTTTGGGCAGTGATCTTGATGAGCTTGAACTTATCCTATAAATGGTTTCTATCATGCTTAAGTTGTTGGATATCAGCTTGGGTTTTGTCAAGGGAAAATCTTAGTGATTATATCTCCGTAGAAAGCTCTAATAAATGGGTTTCATGGGGTATGATCCTACTGGTTGAGGCCATCGCTTCTTCTTTTTCTATATCAATTGGATTTGTTAAAACCCTATATTTATACTAACCATGTGATCACTATTCAATTAATATATTATCAATGGTAATGATACTTTAATATTATTTTATAATATAATAAAACCAAATAATTTCATGTGTTTTCTATAAGCATATTACACAATAAGACATTTAATTAAAATCACAAGGGAAATTTTATTTATAAGAGTACAAGTCATTACAATTTGTGTTTATTTTTTTGTTTTTCTATGAAACATGGTATGTTTTGATTGATGAATGCTGATTTTGGATTGTTTTCTTTAATCATCCCCACCGCTGCTAATACTTTTTCATCTCTCTGCTATTTTTATTTTTTTTCTAATTATTAACACATGTGAGGTATTTTTTAATTGATCTATATTTATTTTGAGGTTTGATTATATGATTATTTGATGAAATATTGTTATAAATAATTTTAATTTACTGATTAATATGTTTCTATGGTATGTTTTTTGTCTACATTAGACTCTAATATAATTGATTTGTAATTACCACCATCATCCTCCCTTAGGCATCGTCGATCACTGATTTCAATCTCTCTGCACCATATTTCCATTGTAATAAACTCTTTCTTCATCCACAGTTAGGTATATATTTTCAGTTCATGTTTATTTGTTTGATTTTCCATGCTTGTTTTAATTGATGAATTCCAATTTTGGATTTTTTACTTGAATCATCCCTACCGCTGCTAATATTTTTTCATCTCTTCGTTATTTTTATTTTATGTTCCGATTATTCACACATCTGAGGTATTTTTTAATTGATGTATATTTGTTTTTTAGGTTTGATTATATGATCATTTGATGAAATCTTGTTATAAATAATTTTAATTTACCGATTAATGTGTATCTAAGGTATGTTTTTTTGTTTGCATTGGAATGAGAATTTTGAATGTATAATGGATTATGATGTTTGAATATATTTAGGTGATCGGGTTAATTGCAAAACACATTTTGTTTTTTAATGAAATAATGATAATTAAATATGTTTTAAGAGATATTTATTATCAAATATGTTGTATTTATTTTATTTGTGAAAAATTTTACGATATATTTTTATTGTTATTTATAAAATTAAATTTAAAATTATAATAACTTATTTTCAAGATTTGATATTTGTTATAGATAATAATGAGTCGAATTTGGATTAATTCACTTAGAATAAGTGATGAATATGAGGAAGGTGTCAATATTTTTTTTGAATTTTCTAAATGAAATGTTCCAAACAACATCATGTTTTTCTATCCATGTATGAAATGTTTAAATATGAGGAAGTTGGAAAGTAGAGAGATCAAAGATAATTTAATTTGTCATGGTTTTATTCTGAGTTATATCCCTTGGATTTGGTATGGTGAAACTGGGAAGAATTTCATATCTATTGATGATGATGATTTTCAAGATGATAAGTATGATCAAATTGAATAAATGATTCATGATATTGAAGTTCAGGCAATTGATAAAGAATTGACAATTGAGAAACTATATGGTGATCCTGAAAAATCATTATATTTGGGTTGTATGTAATTTATGGTTTTATCGATGGTGTTAATATTTATTAACTTGAATGTGACAAATGGATGGAGTGAAAAAAGTTTTACCGAGTAGCTATAATTTTTGAAAGACATACTTCCAAAAGACAATGATATTCCAGATTCACATTATAAAGAGAAGAAATGTTAGGCCTGATGGGATTGGGGAAAAAGAAAATACATGCCTTCCCGAAATGACTGTGTGCTATATAGGAAGGAATACGAATTTCTATTAGAGTGTCCTAAATGTGGGATTTCATGGTATCAGTTGAAATAAAAATCACAGGATGATTTAGTAGTTATAGAGACTCATGCCAAGGCATTTTGGTATCTTCCTATAATTACT
The DNA here is from genome assembly GCA_963277665.1 of Viscum album. Lineage (NCBI taxonomy): Eukaryota > Viridiplantae > Streptophyta > Magnoliopsida > Santalales > Viscaceae > Viscum > Viscum album. The sequence goes on from OY728123.1 coordinate 1,626,797,586, forward strand.
TATTTAAAACATTTATTTTCAAATTAAAATGATGCAAAAAGGTTAATATGAAATTTTTATGGGTAGATATGTGATGAAAAATTACGTCATTAAGATGATTTTCCATAGTGGAAGAAAATTGATAAAAAATTTCCTATATTCAAAAATGAAGTTAGAAATCTCAGACATAGACTATGCATTGATGGAATGAATCCACATCGAAGACTTAGTAGCACACATAGTTCATGGATTGTTTTATTAGTAATTTAAAACTTATCTCCTGAATTTTGTATGAAGTAGAAATATGTAATATTGAGTATAATGATTTCTAGACCAAAATAGCCCATAAATGATATTGATGTTTTCTTATCACCATTAATCGATGATATGAAACTTTTATGGGAGGAAGGTATTAGGGTGTATGATTCTTATAAAATGTAATATTTTTAAATGCATGTAATTATTATGTTTACTATAAATTAATTCCCAACATATATAAATTTTTCTGGATACAGTGTTAAGGGGAATAAAGTTTGTCTAATTTGTGAACAACATACTTCATATTATCAACTGCAACATGGGAGAAAAATAGTATACATGGGTGATAAAAAGTTTTTTTTCTAAGGATCACACTTATCAAAGATTAAAAAAGGAATTCAATAGCTCACAATAATTTTATAATGCTCCAAAACCTTTGTCCACCGATTAGTATTTTGTGAGGGTCAAAAAATTGATGTGATATTTAGAAAGACCCAAAAATCTAGCAATGATAGAAATATTTGGAAGAAACAATAAATATTTTTTGAGTTACCATATTTGAGATATCATGAAGCCAAACATAAAATTTATTCCATTCATGTAGAGAATAATATATGTGAATGCTTTATTATAACATTGTTAGACATTAAAAGGAAACAATAAAGATGGGTTGAATATAAGTTTGGACTTACTCTTAATGAAAATATGTTTGGAGTTAGACCCCTCTCCTAATGGAAGGTGAACATAGCCATCTCTATATTATCATACATTATACAAGAGGGATAAAATTAGCTTTTTTCAGTTTCTTCATGATATTAAAGTACCACAAGGTTATTCTTAAAATGTAAATTTTTTTGTGTCATTAAAGGATTTTCAGTTTATAGGTATGCAATATCATTATTGTCATGTTATAATGAAACTGATCCTACCCATTTCATTGTATAGAATATTTCCCATCTATGTTAGAATAACTATCATGAAGGTGTGTTATTTTTTCAATTCAATTTGTAATAAGGTGATTGATCTGAATGCTTCGAACAATTTGGAGAAGGAATTGGTTTCTATACTTTGTCAATTGGAAATGTATTTTCCTCCACCTTTTTTTGATATCGTGGTGCACTTAATGGTTCATTTGGTGAAAGAAATAAAGATTTTCAAAGTTGTATATCTATATTGGATGTATCCTTTTAAAAGTTATATAAAGATATTGAAGGGGTATGTTAAGAATACATATCGACTTAAATCCTATATTATTGAGAAGTATATTTATGAGGAGGTTGAATAGTTTTGTAGAAGATACTTTTATGCAGTGGAGCACATCAGTTTGCCTATATCTCACCATGAATGAGTCAATTATAAGGGAAATGGGATCCTTATCTTGAAAGTAAAATCACTGATAGGTGAACAAATCAAGAAGAAAAATTTATATATCTTGAATAACATAGATTATACTCATCCATATATAAAATTTTATATTAATGTGTTAAAGAAATGTTATCCAAAGAATAAAGATATGAGAATTTGAATGAGCATAAAAAAACTTTTTTTCCATGATTTAAAGAGATTGTTCTTGGTAGATCAGATGCATCAGAAACATTGAGATGGTTAGTGGGCAGTCAAAGTTAAAATTTGATAACATGGTATAGGTATGACATTAATGTCTATAAATTTCATAATAAAGATTAGGAAAATAAAAGTATATTTCAGAATAATAGTGTATTGGTGCTTGTAGAAGCAATGCATTTTTTGATTTCCAAAGACAAAAACTCAATCTCTGCATCAAGTTCATATTATGGAGTCGTTAAAGAAATATGGGAGGTTGACTACATTAAATTTCAAGTTCTTTTGTTTAACTGAAAATGAGTTATCGGTAACAACAGTGTTAGACATGATAAATTTGGAATGACACTAGTTAATCTGAATAGATTAGAATACACATCTGATCCTTTTATCATGAAATCACATGATTTTTTCTATGTTCTTGATAAATCTGATATGTAGTGGTCTATTGTTTTACAAGAAAAAATGTTGGTGATGTTAAACTTGACTAAGATACTAATTTATGTGAGTTACCTACTTCCATGGAAAGATTAACAGATAATATTGATGACCACATTATAGACATGGTTTGTATCATACAGAATGATCATGATGAAGGTATTTGGGAAAATAATCCTTTATTACATTTCTAATATTACATGTAATATATGTTTATTTCTGGTTTGTTTTTTTAAATTTCATAAAATTTTAGATATATTAGTTTTATTTTACTTATTAAGACACATATTATAACTAATAAATTAAAATTTATGTTTATATTAGTTTATATTTGTTTAGTTTACCATGTTTACCCTTACATAACTTATCTATTTGTTGATTTTGTGAAAAAAAAAACTATTTTAAATCTAATTAGTTAAATAAAAATAAAAATATTGTATAAAAGAGTATATTTAAAGAATATTCTTTTCTGTGTAAAAAATGATTTAATACGTTGGAGTATTTTTACTATTCATACACTATTTTTGGATTTATTTGATATTTTTTCATCTTATATTAATGTTGTTAGAATTTTAGTTAACTGATATAACAAATATGAATAAAAATGTGGTCAGTTTAGTTTACTTTTTTTTGGATAATTTTTTATATATTCAAAGAATATTATTTTTGGTGTTATGCATTGGAGGATTTTTACTATTCACACACCATTTTTGGATTTGTTTTCATTCATTTATTTCATTTCATTTCTCATTAATGATGTTATCATTTTAGTTAACTATAAAAAATGAATAAAAATATGTTTAGTTTAGTTTAATTTTTTTTATGATTTTTCATTTTTTATTTACATTTGTATGTAATAGTTGGATTTGTATATTTTTGTAATAATTCACTACTAGAAAGTCATCCTATATCCACAGTTTATAACCGCGGACATAGGCCACAAAACCATGGCTATATGTAATAGACATGGTTTGGATGACCATGGATTCTATTGGCATGGAAATAGGTCCATGGCTATAGCCACAGTTTCCACCATGGTAGTACACCTATAACCACGATTTTAAATCGTGGATATATATAATTCTATAATACTCTATTGAAATGGTTGAAAACTATTGCAACAGACCAATATCCCTAGGTTCCACTGTGGCAGTACACCTGCAGTCACTGTTTTAAACCATGACTATTGATTCTACCATACAAGACACATCGACATCAAACAAGCACTGAATGGAGCAGAAGAATATACATAAACAAAACACATCAAAATAAAACAAGCATCAACCGCTACACCAAATTCTGGTGGAAGTGCAGAAGAAAGAACAATCATACCATTCATCATATGTTCATTTATCATTTTTTTACTTTGATTATCTTCTTCTAATTTTGGAGTTTCTTGTTTGATTTCAGCATTTATTTGTTCCACTATGACAATAAAATAACTAGTACTTGAAGAAACACTATTGGAAGACTAGTATCTATATGGTATAATCCTTTTCCCTAATCGAAAATGCACTCTACATGATGATCATCTCCTAATACTTGATGTAGATGATCATTCAGGCCCAAATTATTAGGTTCTTTTTCATCCAATGCCTCCAAAGCATTCTATTGAGTGATATACATCATAAATTAAAATAATAAAATAATATAAAGAATTAAATTCATTCAAAATAAAATAAATTAAAATATACTTACAGTTATCTTTTGGGTGTCTCTATTTAACATAGTATTATCTCTCTTTTTCCTACTTGTACAAAACATGGTAGAGTGAGGAACACGATCCATGATATTTAATGCCTTTTTCTGGAAAAAAACAAAGAAATAAAGAAACATTAGAAGTGAATTAAATTACAATAAACTAAGATAAAATGAATCAAATTAATATTAATAAAATATATTTGAATAAAAAAAATCTAAACAAAGAAATTTGAATTATAAAATACAAAATTAAACCAAAATAAAAAACCAAACCGAATGAATGAGAACTAATTTAAACTATATACAATTGTGAAGATGCTATTGATATGATTTAAAATTGTGAAGGAAATAGAAGATCAAGTATTTCTATTCCATAAGATGATACAATTCATATTATTATACTTATAATCATAGTATTGATGGTTTAAGAATAAAATATAAACCATGAAGAAAGTTAAAGTCCAGACAAAGGAATTCAAGCTACACCTTGGAATGCATTCCTATCACATAAAATGATAAAAAAGGAATTAATGTCACATGATTTAATTGATAAGTAAATTGTTATATATTAAATTATTAACATAGATATCATGTATAATATTTATAAATTTTAAAAAGGATTTGAGCATGATGTGATATATTCCCTATTAATTATTTCCTATACCATATTAAGAATGACATGATTAACTATTATTTAATGAGAATGATGAAACTTATGATATGGTGAAGTGTTAAATTTATTCTTAAAACACATGTATATAGTTAAATATCCTACTATATTTAATTTAAAAATGTGATGTAAAACATATTATAATTTTTCAGTAGAAAAATGAAGAATTTAAAGGATGTTACCAATAATCATGTAATTCCAAAATTATGCTTTCCCTTCAACATGAACATGCTATGTTGGATCTCATAAATTATTGCATTACATGATGGTTTAAACCTATATGATATATTTATAGTTATTATATGATTAATCATGTATTGATGATGTATCCCTTATTCAGTATTCTTGAATAAACGATTGAGTATGCTTTGGTGACCTTGGATGTGATGAATTGGTATGATAATATTATTTCTAGCCTAGTGTGGTTAAATATTGTTTATAAATGGATATGAGTTTAATTGTTCTATATTTTTAATGATTTTGGTGATAACATGATTAATTATATTATGAAAAATAGTGTTTTGGATGAGACTGGGTGGTTGAAATGATTGAAAGCTTTGATTTCTTGTTTGATTGTTTCTTGGTGATTGTTGGTTTTGCCTAATTTCCCTAATTATACAACATAAATAAGGATAGAATGAACCCATTTGGGGATTAAAATGATGGAGATATAGTCTTATTAAATAGTAGTTAATGATAATCTATTAACATCATGTTCTAGAAGATAAAAGACCCGAGAAGATATATAAATTACAGTGGAAGTTTCTAAGTACTGAAAGTTAAGGAAATTAGTAATTCTAATACATTGGTAAATTTAAATCCAAAATGTAAAAAGTAATGAAAATTAAAATTATCTGATCTGGAGGATGAAAATAGATATAATATGAGGAAACATATATGTGATAAAGTGGATAACATCATAATTTTCTCACTAGAAGATGATGTAGAGTTGAAGTGAAGTCTGATGGATTAATAGATGTGAAGAAAATACTCTAGAAAATACATAGTCATGTAAGATAGAAAATGAGTCAAGCATAATAGATATTTCACATTTTGAAATTATCTAATTTTAGAAGATCAAATATTATGAATAAAAAATGTTAAGGAAGATCAAGTGAGATGAAGTTATGTTGATTAGAAGTTTAGAAGGTGATTTGATTATAAGTTATGTCGATCAACAGCTGAGATAGAAGGATAATTTTTGAAAGCTATGATTTAGTCATATATTAGAGAAATGGATGGAGAACACCATATATTAACGATCTGTGTGAGATTTTGTTCAATGATTTAAAGGTTGTGGATGATTGACATAAAAATAAACATAGAACCAGACATTAAGGAGTCAAACATTAAAGGGTCATAAGATTCTAGATATATTTAAAATATTATTTATGTGATATCAATGTGATAATGATGATTTTGATATGAATATTAAATATATAAAATCTCATGAATCTAAATCTATGATTCTCAAAAAAAATTATGGAATATATATGAAATGTTGAGTCCCAGTTTCATAAGAGAATTAATGTAGTGAGATCCTGATATTAATAAAAGTAATTTAATACAATTGACTGAAGGAATGATTTATCATTAATATTGAATTTAAAGCTAGTGTTCCCTTATATTTATTATAGCGATTCATGTTATATAAATTGGAGACTTAATTTTTAGAGAATTAGATGATGATGAGAAATTGAGATGAGAAATATAAAGGATTTTCTATCACATTCCATAAGAATATTTGGGTCAAATGTTGGAGGATCTAGAGCTCAAAATTTTAAAGAATCATAGAGAATATTACAGTAATTAAGAAAATAGTGGTCACTATGATAAGTTTAAAGGAATGAGGAAACTACAAAATAGGGTATGTATAATGTACTGTAGTAGAATAAATATATTTTGGATACTAAAGATATTGAATTACTAAGTTTTTTAGGAATTAATTTTCTAGATGATAAAGTACATGATGTAATTTTATTAAGTTAATATTTTTTATTTAGTGGAAGTCCAAAGACAGTGCTGAATAATTAAATCTTACATTCATATGAAGAAATCCAACTGATGAAGGAATATTTAGTTTAGGATTTTTAGGTGGTACTTCAAATATTGGTGGTTCAAGTATAAAAATTTCCATCATTATAGTTGAGAGTGATAGGACTATGATATTTGATATAAATATCTATTCACTTTCTTGATACTGTTAATATTCACCTATTTAATATAGTAAAGTTAAAGGATGATATATGATCTTAGGTACGTGATAATGACATCCTCATTTAAATACTTATAAGAATAGAAAAAATTTGTGGCCTATGATATTAAATAGACATATCAAAGAGTATATTTCCCAAATTGGGATCATACCTTTTAAAAATATCTATGTGTTTCTATTTCTGTTCATTATCTATATTTCATATGAGAGTAGGTGTTGGGGCCACATAATAGAGATATATACATTCTAATTAATCCAGGGGTTTGAATAACTATAAGGGGTTATAGTTTTATGTTGGAATAATTCAATAAATTTGTTTCACACTTATTCACTTCACACCCACTATGTGTGATTTTATGAACCACTAGTAAATTTAATTGGTATTAGATTATAATAATTCTTTAGTTTTTTAACTACTTTACATGAAGTGTATATTTTTAAATATTTCAGATAATCCTCAGTTCAAGGAAATATATGTTATTATAATTAGTTCCACTATAGAAGTTTCAGTTATAAAATTGAAAAAAGGAAGAATAAGGAGGATATGAAATAAAGGAAGTCAACTTATTTGAACCTATTGAAGAAGGATCTACCATAACTGGATGGTAATCAAAGTGGTTGTTGTTTGAAAAAAATGATAAGCACAATCCTTTAGAAGAATTTGATCCTAGATGTGTTAAGTATGAGGAATGTAAAATAATTATTATTTTTAAATATTTATACTTTAAATTCATGGGGTATATGGATAATGTCCCTTTGGATATTATCATTTATATATTTAAGTTTATGTAGGTCTTATAAGATAATAAAATTTGGAAAAGGAAGCTTAAGAAATGAAAAAGGCATTGTTTAAAAACATAAAAATATAAAAAGACAAACCAATTTGACATACCAACAAAAATTTAAAGGTAATAAATCTATATTTCAATAAAATGAATTTGAATATTTTAAATGTTAAATTATTTGTGGTTGCTCATGATCTGGGAGTGAAGTTTGTCCAAGAGTGTAAATGTATTTCATTTCACTCTTACTTCTTTTATTTCTATAATATTTATCCTATAAAAAAGAAATTATATAATTTAATTAACATAAATAAAACAAGTAGTTTATAATTTAAAAATAATCTTCAAATAAATAAATTATTATATATATAAATTTAAGTACTACCTTAAACTCTGGACTCTTCCAATAACCAACCATCTCTTTGTATTGTGATATCGAACAATCATGAATGATCGATATTTCTTCAAGCTCTATATCAAATTTTTATTTCCACCCAACATACAAGTCATACTTGTACACCAAACACATATCACCCAATTCCATTAACCTTCCATTCATGTAGTTTTTTCCATCATGAAAATTATATTGGAGCTGCATTGGAAAAATATTTGTTAAGAAAATATTATAAATTAATATATATAAAAGTTTATTAACATCACTTACCCAAATATCTACCCAGGAATTTTTATTTATTTGTTCTCTAACTTCCCTCAAACTTATTGGTTAAACTAGAATGATATTACTGTGTTTCTCAAGTGTTCCCATAAAGATTTTACATTCTTTACCATTTTTTCCAATTATAGCACTATTCTCATTGTACTGAACCATGATATGCATGTATCGATTCGAGGCCTCTAATATTTTTGTGTGGCCTCATCATTTGATATAGGATTTAGCTAATCATGAAAAATAATTAGTAATGGAAAATAATATATATGAATTTATCATTAATCACTAGCAGTAATGTTTAAACACATACTAGCAGATGGAGGATCTTATGACCCTTTAAGTGATGCATCTATAGGAGGGGGAGTATCCTCTGTGTTAGGAGGGATATCTATAGTAGTATTATTCTATAAAGTCAATGATGATAAGAATACAAATAGAGGAAAAAAATATGGTGGATTTCCCTATACAGATAAAGGTGGATATGGATATGGATATGGTGGTGGGATATATGGGAGAGCAATTCTATGTATAGTGGATGGTGGGAATGGGTAATAAGGTGGGATGGGAACATGAAAACTACAATCCTATGTGGGTGCAGGTGAAAAGGGATATGGAAAATGTTGGTATAAAAAATATAGATATAGAATAATTAGAGGATGACCTCTAGGTAACCGAAGCAGGATAAAGGGAAGATGAACTAAATGACCTTTTGATGACTGAATAAGCATAGTGGTAGGCTGAACCATAGAATCATCCATACCAGTACCCCCCACCAGACTATCACCCTCTCCAATATAATCCAACCATATCCTCGATGATGTATCCTAAAATAACATGTATGATAAAATAAAAGGAACATTAACAAGATAAATAATATGAAAGAACATAATATCCAAACATAAATTGTACTTATAGTGGTGATCATATGAAATATACCTAAATATATAATACATTTTTAATTTCTCTATATTCTTCTTCTTACAACATCATTTTAATCATACATTTTAACTTGGAAATTTAAAATAATATCCTAAGATAAATATAAATAATGAAAATGTTAAATAATAAAACTGTAACATAAAACAATCACTGATAAGAAGTAGCATTGTAATATCATATTTTGTTAGATCCTTGTATAATTTTATAAAATCCCAGTTTTGTTTATATATTTTTGGGAGTCATGGTGGAAATGTTTTAAGACTCCTAGGTCTTAAGATATATGCATGAGTATGCGTCTGACCAAGAATATTTATATTGAACCTTATATTACTAGTGGTAGTTGGGATTCCTATATCTTTATGAGGACCCATGTTCTTAATTAATGTTGTGATGTTTTTTTCATTATTTTTGTTTTTATATTTTATAATGATTTTGAATGAGTTATTTTCAGAAGCATCATGTTTGGAGGTGAAAAATGGGAAGAAAACCATGTCTAAAAGGTTATTATGTATGGTTTAGAAAGTAGTGTGTATGAATTAGTGCATTTTCTAGACAATATCTAGTAGACATAGAATAATTATATCATATTTTTCTAGATAGTGTGAACAAAACATGAAAAACTGTTAATTTTACAAAATTTTGATATTTTTATTTATTTTTCTTTATAATAGTTATCTCATATTTTTATAATGTTGTCATTTTTTGTTCTGCCTTTTTTTGGTTACAAAATTTTCATTCCTAGCCCAATGCAAAAACTTATAAATCCTAGGTTATTAGGGAATTATCATTGTATTTTAGGATAATTAATTAATGTTTTTCAAATGTTTCTATAACCCATTGTTTTCATCAAAGAATTATAAGAATGTTTGAAAATAGGGGAAACCGCAAATGAATTATCTTCTCCAGTTAATGGGATAAATGGAATCATTATATAATTTACATCTATGCCTCCATGGTAATGGGTGGTGTAGTGAGAATACATTTCATGCATAGGTTATCAGTTTTATTCGGACTTAATTTGTCATGAACTTAGTGTTAATAATATAATTAATGGAATAAGTGAAGTATCATGATTTTATATTTTAGATCCTCCATTTTTGTAATCATTTCAACCTTGATTGGACTATACATAGTGAATGATCTATGAATTCTAAAAATTTGGTTTCCTTAGATTCAGTGGTCTAGAGTCTTTTATAACCACCCATATATGAATAAGTCATATTGAATGTTGTGAACATAACCTTTAAACGTTTAGTAAGATATATAGACTATACTTGTTATGAAAAAGGTTATTCTGGAAACATAAAAAAATCAGTATTTCATTTCAAAAAGTATTGTGTATAGTCTAATTTTTAATATTTTTAATTCAAATTCAATACATTATTTAAAAAAACACATCATACCTCATGAAATTGCACAGGGGAAATACTATTTATTTTGATACCATGTATTAAAGTTTAAAAAAAACATACAATATTGAAATAATATCAGGTAAATAATTACAAATGTGTCAACACTATGTGCGCTCTGTGACAATTTTTGGTTCACAATCTATTCTAACAATTGAATTATCTATGTCATCAAATGAAACATTCAAATAAATATTGACAGGTTCATCCAAAACACCATTATCATCCATTACTTCATCAAAAAATATTTCTAATAATGGAATCAATAATAACACTAAATTGTTAATTTAACGGGACAATTACATAAAACACCTATCTAGATTGTGATGTCACACCCGAGTTTTTGTTTTCACCCTTTGTTCCAGTTCATTTCCAAATCTTAGTTTTCTTATCCACTTCCAGATGTGGTGGGTTTTAAATTTTGAGACAATACTTTGTCTATATTTTGGTTCAGTGTTTATTCCTTAGTTCCTCTAGGATTTTTTGTTGAAAAGTTGAGTTTTTTGGGATTGGTAGCAGGTGGTGCACTGTTAGAAGAAACTGTGCAGCTTAGCCCAGAAAACCGTGTGACTTTGGATTAGTTTCCAAGGCTTGGTGCATGGCTAATGCACAGTTTGTCAAAATGTGTGGTAAGAATATGAGAAGGCTCTATCTCTTATTAGAACCATATCTCATGGTTGGCACATGGTTTACCAAACTGTGTAGCCAGATCGTGTGAGCTGACCAAATCTTGAAAATTGTGAATTCCTCTTCTACCCTCTTGGGATTTTAACCCCAGAATTCCCATTTTATTCTTCCCCTATTTTTTATGACCTAGAGGAGGATTCTACCACCTTCTCTAAGATTCCTCCTTCCTCCCATGGTGTGGATCTAGGGTTTCTTGAAAGTTTTTGGCTAGATCTTCAAGGAAATCATTTTTTATCTTCTTACTCCTCATTATTCTTCCATTTTTATCTTGATTTATTCTTATCCCAAGGTATTTTGGACCTAGGGTTCATGTTTCCCTTGGTTTATGTTGAGGATTTTACTTGGTTAGGGTTTATCTTGGATATTCTTTCTTCTATAAGTCTTCACAAGGTTGTTTTGAGTGTGCATTTTTGAAGCACTGTGAGATTGAGGTATGTTTCCCTTTTCACTTGAATTTAAATTTAAGAATAATTGGTTTCATGATTTTAAAAACTTCCACATCTATTAAATATTGATGTGTGGTCTTTGGAATATTTTTTTGGTGTGCAAAGTGGTGATTTCTTCCTTGTTATGAAGTGAATAACATTGTTTTGTTAAATGTTGCACACCAAGTGTTTTATAAAATGTCCAATTGGATTTTGCATGTGATTTGTGGATTTTAAAGCATGTTTTGTATTTTTAAATGTTTTTGTGACATCTAAATGGTGGTTTTCAATTTTTAAAATGGATTTATAAGTGGTTCGGACTTGAAAGTGGCATGCATTTGGCTCTTTGAAAAATGGTTTGGTAGGTGATGGTGATGCATGAACTATTTAGCATTTTGATGAATGTGGTTTTGGTTTGAACTTGTGGTAAAAGTAGATAAAATAGATTTTTCTAAATGATTATTAAATAGAAAAAAACGTGTTTACACATTTTTGGAAAGGTGGTTTTAATTATTTAAAAAAGGATTCTTGAGGCCTGTTTGGAACTTTTATGAAATTAGTGAGAATAATTATCATGAAAAACCTCCTTAGATAATATATTTAGCTTGTTTATATTTAATAGATGTAATGTCCACATTGTTTAATAATCATGATATATTTATTTGAATAGGTGGAATGTCCTCATTGTGGACTCCCTGTGACCCATTTACCTTGAGTGGAATGCGAGATCCTCAATGTGGACTCCTTTGAGATCTATTGTTTATGGCGAGAGATTGATCCTTGGGGTGAATTAGGGTGATGCCTATTGTGTGAATTATTTATATATGATACAGATTCATGTGATTGGATGCTCGATTGACATCATTTGGCTTACCCCCTTTTATACTCTTGACATGAGAACCTAGCATAGCTAGCGAATTTTCCGAGAACGATTGCTGCACTAGTTAGGATTGTGCTCTAAATAGTGGCCCATAATAGGGAATTGGATATGTTTTGTTTATTATTACTATGGGATAGTTCCCCTCGGTCAGGTCATTTATGGTGCAATCGAGCATGTGGGTGAAATTTGATGTCATCAAGTGAGGCATGATTTCTAAGATAAGTCAAGATGTATTTTATGTTCTGGATTATTTCATGGTCTCCTAGGTTCTCCCATGTCTATTGTAAATTATTTTTATGCATTAGATGATTTAGATATATTGTTAGTTAGTTATCCTTGTGCATTTATTTCCATTGACATTATTCTGTGATCATTGATATAGCTTACTTGGTTGGTGTACTTCTTGGATAAAATTGGTATGTTGGATTTCAAAGGTTTATGTAAAATGTTTGGGAAAATATTTTTCACTTAATCTTCCTTTTTAAAATGAAAACATCTTCCTTTCTATTTGAAATTATAATGGTTCCCTCTTGAGGAAGAGTATGATTTTAAATGGAAAAAGACAATGGAACTGTGTTTTTCTATAAAGTATAAATGTATGGAAATAACTTAATTTTATATATTGTATTTCAAACCTAAAGTTTATGTTTATTTTATTTTAAAGGAAGTTCATTGGTAATATATTTTTTTGGGCATTCCTATTGAGTTTTAATACTCAGGCATATAGTTATTTCTTGTTTTTATATTGTGGTACAAGTTTTATCCTAGTATCAATCTCTATGGGTGATGGTTGGTTTTGGTATTAGAGAGTGACCCTTAAGGTCACATGGAGGAATTGTGGTTATTTGGTTCAATTGGTTTTTAGATGTATAGTTTTGTTGTATTTTTAGCTTTTGTATAAATGCTGTTCAGTTTGGTTATATATATATTGGGATTATTTGTTCTTTTCTTCTGTTCAATTTATTTATTTATATCGGGAGAAATCATTCCCTTGGTTACTTTGATGATTCCTAACACTAGTTTATATACTTTGGGGATCGATAATTCCCTTTAGGACTTACCACTAATCGACTCGAGTGACCGGTTCAGGGTCAACCTGGGTTGGTTTTTCACAAAATTGTATCAGAGCCAGGTTGGTTCTTTAGAGGACCTAGCTTTTAGAGAACCCTTTTTTATTTGGAATGTTAAGGTAGATGGATTAGGACTATTGAAAATTAGCATGCAAGTCAGAGAGAGTGTTTGTCCAACACCTTCTGGACCGAACCTTGGGTTTCCATGGGAAGTCAGGTTATGTTTGGCTCCTCTATTTTTTATTGATTGTTTTATGTTTGGTATATGAAAAAAGAGTTGGGAAAATGGTCTCAGTGAGATTTCAGGGCCTGTAAATCCATGTGGATCTAGGGATATGGTCCTAGAAGACTCTATGTGATGGTGGTGTGATTGGAGTATGGAATCTAACCATATAGACTAGTCACCCATCGACACAATTTTTCTCCTTGTGAGTTGTTTTGGGTCTTCCTTGATTCTTAAAATTGTTTTGAAAGCTTTGTTTTGGAATTGTGAAAATTATATTTTTAGTGATAATGGTTTGGTTTTGGGAAAATGGAAAATTTATTTTCAGAATTAATTTTGAGGATGGATTTAGAAAAATGTTTTTTTTATAAAATAACCCTTTAGGGTTAAATAGAAATGGTTTAACGAGATTGGATTTTTATAATCAAAACCTGGAGTTTATTGAAATTATTCATTTGGAAATAAAAAATTTATTCTTAAAGAGGGTTTGGAAAATTATTTTAAATGAGAAGAAATGGGTTTTTAATCAAATGATTTTTGATGAAATGAGATTTATTGATATGCTGAAAATATTTTGAATGGGATAAAATGGGTTTTGAATGGAACTCCCGAGACTTGTATTCTTGAATGAAACAAAATGGATTAAAGTTTAGAGTTTGAAAATGTTTTTTTATGAGTGGTTGGTGATCTTTTGATTTTTTTTTGAATTTTGAAAATTTGAAGTAAATTGAGATTATGAAAACTTGGGTGGAATTTTTTATTTTCAAAAATAGAAATGTTTTTTTGACCATTGGAATTTCCATGGGTGATCACATGCATAGATATTTAAGGGAAAGTGGACGGATGATGATATGGGTAGATGAGTGCCTGATTTTTCATGAGTTGATGAGTTCCTGGGGTGGCATGGGAATGTGCATGTATGAGGCTCCATGGAATACCATTAGTGAGTGTACAATCCACCAAGTTTGATTTCTTTCCAAAGTATATTAAGAGTAAAATTTTAGTATTTTAAAACAAATGATATTTAGTGTGTTCTATTGTGACTTGCGCATGTTTCCTAGGTGTGATTTGATTTTTAGACTCATTAGTGATATGGTTTTGAAGTGGTGTTTTTTTGAGGTGAGTTTTGGTTTATGAGCTATTTTTGATTGAGATATTGGCTTTCTTATTTACTAGTGCACACCCCACAAATATTCGATGGATATTCATGGTGAATCTATGGTGATTCCCCATTATTAGGTTTCCCAATTTATTAACATAAGGATTTCATTCTTGAGTTTTTAAAGTTAAATCCACCTCTATTTTATGGTCAATTAGATCCTCTCTAAGAAGAAGAGTGGATGTGAAAAATAGAAAGGATTTTCAGTCTCATTGAGTTTCTTGAGTCATTAAAGATAAATTTTTCTAACTTTATTCTTGAAGGTCCAACTTTGAAGTAGTGGAAGTCAGTTTCTCTTACCAATCCTTGGGAAGATCTTACCTAGGAGTTCTTTAAGGATTCGTTCATCCTTTAGTATTTCTATGAGATAGTGAAGGTTAGTAAGGGGATAAAGATGTGATGTCTAAAGCAAGGTAACCGGTTAGTGTTGTAGTTCTTCTGTCATTTTGTGGATCTAGTTCCATATCTTTCATATTTTTCTGTAGATGATTCTCTAAAGGATCGACATTTTGAGAGTGGTCTACGTCCTTATCTATAGTCAAGGGTGTTAGAGTTTGGCTTAACCTATTTTGCTAACATGGTGAGGAAAGCTGTTCATATTGAGGATGTGTTAGTGGGAGTGCTTGAGGAATCCAGTCTTCCTCCGATATTTGGAAGTAGTGAAGGTAATTCTAGTAAGGATATGGAGAAGCATCCTGAATCTATTGGTGTTAGTCGCATAATTAAAAGGCTTCTTGATATTTTGTCAACTTCTTTTTAGTGTAGGATCACGGTGTGTCATCAGTGTGGAAATACCAATCATAAGAATCCATTGTCTCCAAGTGCTCTGATGACATGCCATGCCTATGGACACATAAGACACTTGTAATGGTTCTTTCGGGGTGTTTTCTAGAAGTGACATGAAGCCAGTTTGTAGGAATAGGGTGCTATTCTGGGATCAATTTAAAAACCATTTCTATGTGTGCTTCTTTTGTTTTAATGGTTATATCTAGTGGTATTATACAATGTAGTGTTATCTTTAAATTGTAAAAGTGGATGCTGTGGGTCCCCTGAGAACTTTTTTTATAATGGAAGCATGTTTATCTTTTGAAAATTCTATTTTTTCCCTCATGAGTTGCGCCACATTCTATTGTGCATCTTCTAAATTCCTGTTATGGTGGAAAGAATGAGTTTCGATCAGGGATTTTCAGATCCTAACTACAAGGTAGTAAATTCTTCAAACACCAAGTATCTATCCATAGTATCCATATTAAAGTTGGTGCATAGTTACGAATCAGGGGTGTGAGGGACCTTGGATTAGTTTTTTTCATTAGTGTGGAAATAGAGACGTCTTAAGATTCTATGTTGTTGCTTATTCATCTTAGAAGGCCCTATTTTATTGTAAAAAGTCATAGAGGCCTCATTTCCTTATTTATATCTTTTATTCTCTTTGGTCGTAAGGAGGCATGTTGGCCTCTTTTTCTCGAAACTTTAGTGGTTGTGACTTTTCAAATGTAAATCCTTTTTTTATATATTTATGTGGTTAGTCTTTGTGAATCAGTTTCGTTTTTATCCTGTCTCATGGATTGATGTTTCTTTCATTGAGTTTCTCCCTTGAGGTGGGGGTTGTTGATCGGTGTGATAATTCCTAACATGGTTTCCCATGTATTGGTTAGTGTTTATTGGTTTAGGCCAGTTGATCCTTAATGGTGGGGAGACCCACCATGGGTTTCATTGTGGTTTCTTTTAGTTTTAATCAAAGATAGTTGTATTATGATGACGAGGATCCCATTTTAACCCCCTGTGTTAGTAATTTAGTATGGTTTCTAGAATTGGTCCAGTAGGAGGTGGTTTCTTTATGAAGTTTTTGAATTTTTAGTTCCTCTCTATTTAGGGGAAACATTGGGCTTTTTTATAAATGTGGTTCAAGCCTTACATCATGTTTTAAGAAGTGGTTTGGATTCACTGATTCATTTTAGGTAAGAGGTATGAGTTTTGTTTGGTAGTGATTGATGTGTTATTGATTTGAGAGGTTGGATCATATGGTTTTATAAATAATTTATCCATGATCGATCAAATGGATAATATTGTGGCTTTTCGAGGGTGGAAAACATTATGGTGAGAAGAATTGTCACTCTCGGGTTTTTTTTTTCACCCTTTGTTCCAGTTCATTTTTGGATCTCTGTTTTCCTCTTGAGTTTCGAGTGTGTGAAGTTTAAAATTTTGAGATATTGTCTATATTTTGGTCCTGTGTTTATTCCTCAATTCTTCCTAGAGTTTTTATTGAAAATTTGAGTTTTTTGGGCTTGATAGTAGGTGGCACACAGTTAGAGGAAACCATGCGGCTTAGCCCAAGAAACCATGCAGCTTTGGGTTGGTGTTTAAGGTTTAGTGCATGACTTTCACATAGTTTTTCAAACCATTTAGTAAGAATATGGGAATGATCTATCTCTTTCTAGAACCATATCACATGGTTGGTGCACAGTTTACCAAACAGTATAGCCAAACCATACAAGATGACCTAGTCTTAAAAATTGTGAAATTTCTCTTCTAACCTCTCAAGTTTTTAACCAAAAAATGCCCATTTTCTTCTCCCCCTGATTCGTGTAACCCAAATGAGGATTCTACCTCCTTCTCCATGCTTCATCCTCCCTCTCATAGTGTGGATCTATGGTTTTTTCAATGTTTTGGGCTATATCTTCAAGTTAATCCTCTCTTATCCTCTTTATCCTCATTATTCTTCCATTCTTATCTTGTGTTTTTCTTCTCCCATGATCCTTTGGACATAGGGTTCATGTTTCCTTTGGTTTATGTTTGGGGGTTTTTCTTGGTTATGGTTTCTCTCGGATGTTATTTATTCTTTGAGCTTTCTTAAGGTTGTTTTGGGTGTGTGTTGTTGAAGCGCCATGAGATCGAGGTAGGTTTTTCTTTGCACTTGCCTTTAAATTTAAGAATCATTGGTTTCATGATTTTCAATCCTTCCTTATATGTTAAATATTGATGTGTGATCTTTTGAATATTTTTTTGGTGTGAAAAGTGGTGATTTCTTCCTTGTTATGAAGTGAATAACATTATTTTGTTAAATATTACACACCAAGTGTTTGATAAATTGTATGGTTGGATTTTACATGTGTTTTTTGGATTTTAAATAATTTTTAGCTTTGTAAATTCTGTTGTGAAATATAAATGGTAGTTTTGGGTTTCTCAAATGGGTTTATAAGTTTTTTTGTACTTGAAAGTGTTGTGCATTTGGATCTTTGAAAAATGGTTTGGCATTTGATAGTGATGTGTGGCCCGTTTGTAACTTTGATGAAAGTGGTGTTAGTTTGAACATGCGGTGTGAGTACTTAAATGAGATTTTTATAAATGATTGTGAAATGAAAAATTGTGTGTTTTCACTTTTTGGAAAGGTGGTTGTTATTCTTTGAAAAAGGATGCTTGAGGCCCATTTTACACTTTTTTAAAATTAGTGAGAATGATTATCATAAAAACCCTCATTGGATAATATTATTTCCTTTTTTATATTTAATGGATAGGGTGTCCTCACTATGGAATCATCATGATCCATTTATGCGAATGGGCGGGACATCCTCACTATAGACTCTTCGTGACCCATTTACCTTGACCAGAATGGGAGATCCTCAGTGTGGACTCCTTTAAGACCAATTGTTTACATCAATAGATTGATCCTTAGGGTGAATCAAGGTGATCCATATTGTGTAAATTATTTATATATGATATGGATGCATGAGATTAGATTCTCAGTTGGCATCAGTTGGTTCACCCCCTTTTATACTCTTGACATGAGAACCTGGCATAGCTAGTGAATTTTCTGAGAATGATTACTACACTAGTTAGGATTACGCTCTGACTAGTGTCCCATAGCAGGGAATTGGATATGTTTTGTTTATTATAACCATGGGATAATGCCCCTTGGTCAGGCCATTTATGTTGAAATCAAGTATGTGGGTGAAATTTTATGTCATCAAGCGGGGTATGCTTTTCGGGATGAGTCACGATGTATAGTATGTTTTGGATTATTTCATGAGCTCCTAGGTTCTACCATTTCTATTTGCACTTAATTGTTTGCATTAAATGATTGAGATGTATTATTAGTTGGTTATCTTTCTGTACTTATTTCCATTTCCATTATTATGTTATCATTTCTATGGCTTACTTGATTGGCGTACTTCTTGAATAAAAGTGGTTTTTTGGCATTCAAAGGTTTATGGAAATTTTTTTGGAAAATATTTTTCACTTCATATTACTTTTTAAAATGAAAAAAATCTTCCTTTATATTTGAAATGATAATGGTTCCCTCTTGGGGAAGAGCATTATTTTAAATGAAAAAAAAGAAAACAAGACTATTTTTTTCTCTGAATTGGATATGTTTGGAAAGAGATTACTTTTATATATTGTATTTCAAACCTGAAGTTAATGTTTCTTTTATTTTAAAGGAATTTAATTGTGAATAGATATTTTTAGGCATGCCTACTGAGTTTTAATAATCACGCCTATAGTTATTTTTTGTTTTTAGCCTATGGTTCCAGTTTTATCTTGGTCTCAATCACCATGGGTGATGGTTGGTTTTGGTATCAGAGAGTGACCCTTGGGGTTACATGAAGGCATTATGGTTGTTTGGTTTAGTTGGTTTCATTTGTATATTTTTTTTGTATTTTAATCTTTTGTATAAATGAATATTCAGTTTGGTTATATATATATTGGGCTAATTTGATATTTTCCACTGTTCAGTTTATTTATTTATATTGGGTGAAATCATTCCCTTAGTTACTCTGATGATGCCCAACACTAGTTTCCAGCCTGTGGGGATTGGGAATGCCCTTAAGGCCTTTCCACTAATTGGATTAGGTGATTGGTTAGGGGTCTAACTAGGTTGGTTTGTGACATGTGATGCAAAAATATAAGGCTCATTAGTATAAAGATGACAGTTCATATCAATCTCTCTAAATCCACAGTTGTATATATACATGCCTTGAATTTTCATTGAATCAAACCACTTTTATTTCATCATTGTGGCATGACCATGTTCATAGTAATATAATAAAATCATTCTTTTTACAACCCCATAATATGATATATTTTATGAATGAGGTTGCTTGTCTGATGCACCTGTATAACAATATTTTGTAGCGATTATCGTGACACTATCATGTTACATTTCCATTTCTGTTGCACAAATATTTATAACGAATTTAAATCCATCGACAACCATTACCTTGCAATCACGTATCACATTGTTTGGAACAAAGAACAATGTTCTTATTTCATTCGATACTCCATTCATTGTTAAATTTAGAACTTGAAAGATTCCAAAATAGAATATTAAACAGATACCTATGATTATGTTATTATAAAAGAAAGAAATATATTACCTTTGACTTTAACCAAACAATAAAATTTATACTGTTCCATTGTTCCTTCCTCATAATAGATAGAGAATGATGTCTCCTTTTTATAATTTCTAAATTTTCTCTAAAAATATGAAATATTTTAAATTTAAAAATCTATTAAGAAATCACACAATGAAAAAAATGCATATTTATTAGTTTTTCTTACTTTATATAATCATCAAGCACACCAAAATTGAATAATACTGTACAATGAGCCATTCCCCACTCTTACCTTATTAAAGTACATAATGAGTATCGTCCAGATATTCCCCCTATTCGAGGCAGTTAAGGAAATAGAGGATCAATGGGATCATATTTCTTATATTTAGTTCTCATTAGTTGATTAGACCTCATAGTGATGTTAGCAAGTACGATGAACCAAAATCCATGCATTTTTGTGCTAAATAGCCTTTCATAATAAACCCTTTAGGATGATATTTATTTCTCACATAAGATTTCAATGTATACATCATTATTTCTATTGGATACACCCACCAAATCAAAATGGGTCTATAAGAAATAAATTCTATGGGAAGATTCATAGTCATATGTAACAAACATGTGAAAAATGATGTTGAGAAAATTTTCTCCAAGTCGCAAAGAATAATAGGTGCATCTCTCTACAATTTCAAAACAACACTTCTTCTTAGTATTTTCACATAATGGTCTTGATAAAAATGACATAACTTAATCACAACAACTCTAATATTATGTTAAGTAAATGTCAAATAGAAATGGGAATCAACTCATGTAACAATACATGGTAATCATGGGGTTTAAGAGATTTTAGTTTCAAATCTTGTGTATTCACCCTTTTTGAAATGTTACTTAAATAAACATTTAGAACCTTCAGAATTTTCAAGACCTAAAGAAATTATTTTTTCTCCGTATTTTTCATTGAATAACTAGAAAAAGGGACTTTACACTTATTTGGACCAATTAACTCCGGATGAAGTCATGTTCTTATGCCCCAATCCATCAAATCATGACATAATGGAAAATATTCCTTTTTCCCTTTAAATTAAAAAGAGTATCAAGTAACATCTCCCAAATCTTTTTCTCAATATGAATTTCATTCAAACAATGACACAATAAATTCGATGACTAATATAGAAACTCAAATAATATACTTTTATTTCTCCAATTACTATTGGAATTTGAATTAACATGGTTTCACTTTTTGATATTTTATTGAATTTTTCAAAGAACATAATTCAAAACATCAAGTTCTTTGACAATATTATTCCCCTACATTTTTGAGGTGTTTCATCTATCTCAACAAAATTATTGAATTGTCTCCAATTTTTCCCATATGGGTGATCCATCGGTAGAAATTATTGATTCCCTATGAAGCTAAAAGTTTTTTGAAACTTTAATCTTCAAGAACATGTATTTTTTATAAAAATAGGGTAGTGAAATTTCCCTTTTATACTCCAACAAGACATCATTATGTAAGTAGGTAAATAATTTAATGTTCATAATAAAGCTTCATGAAACATAAAATACTACAACCTGAAGGCATCATATGTTTGCGCACCAACAATCATTTAACTCATATATTAATGGATGCAAGTATATATCAATATCATTTCTAGGATCACTGGGTCTAGATAAAAATATAATCATGATATTAAACGGCTTCTTCATACACATCCATGATAGAAAGTTATAAATTTGAATGAAAACAAGATAAGTAATTTGTGTGGTGTGCATTTGGAGAGATGGGTTCAAAACATCACATGATAATCCCTATAACATTTCATGGGTCAACTACAAAATCAGGATATAACCTTTCAAATTTATTCCAAGCTAACCCATCTACAGGATGTAATATTTCATTATTATATTTATTTCTGTAAACTTCAATCCATATCATATTTCTTACCATTTATTCTGACATAAAAAGTTTTTGAATCCTAGAAATTAAAGGGAAGTTCCACACCAATTTATCTGGTATGCGAGAATGAGTTTTGTCTTTATTAGTCTTCGACCTTGATGTACCACATTATCTGCACTGACTCAACTCTGCATTTTCCATCTAGAGAAAAAACGATCTTTGAGGCATGAATGGATCTTAGTAGATGAAAATCAAAATTTATCAACCAAATTTGATGCCATGTAATAATTTTCTAGAATACATGAATCATAAAGTAGTAAATCCTTAATAAATGTAATGATATAGTCAACCGCAATATTACTAAATCCATACATTACTTTCCCTTGATATAATCATATTAAAAACTCAAGTTTTCTCATTTTTCAACATGCCTGATATACTGGGGTATTTAAATCTTCCATAAACTTTATAACACTCTCAATGTCATCATTATGATCAATAGATGAAAGTGGTGTTCCGGTATTCATTTCCTCTTAAACTGGTTTACATGAGGAGTTGGCTTAAAAAAATGAAACCAATCAAAAATCAATTTATTCTTACCAATCCTTTTAGTTGAATAAATTACATTTTACAATTGATCCTTTTATCCACTGTGATACCACATGTGATATATTTTTTGGAAACCATGTTTAGTGATATGGTAACTCACTTACACATGAGTTAACCATGGTCTTCCATCATAATAAAAACACGAGCATCGAATCAATCCTCCATCTGAATCATTATTAAATGAAAATCCCAAAAAATATTGTAACTAATTATGAAACTCAATAGTGATTCGATCAATGTTATACATAAAACTTCTATCCTGAAGAAAATAAATATACATTAAATAAATAATCTAAAAATGACTTAACATGATATGTATTGTTTTATAAAATAAAAAATAATAATAAATAACCTATTTATAAAAAAATCATATCAAATATCTTAAATGGAAAGTAAAATAATATATTATATTTTGTTAAATTTTAATTTATATTAAATTTTATTTTCATACAATTCATTAATTATTTATTCATTGTTTCCAAATATGTTATAGTATAGTTTCATCAATAACAATTTTGTGGAAATATTTTACAAATACATATTGTTGTATTAATGTATTCACTATAAGTACATATTGTTAAAATATCCTATAGGGTTATTACACTCAACCCTATATGTACACACTCATAAAAGATATCATATGTTATTAAGAGGGACAAGCCTCTGCATGCACGAGATAGCCTAGCTGAACAACCATGCGAAGGTGGAGAGCTGATTTCACGATGAAGATGCTGGGGAGGAGCAGTTCCAAGTAGTTAGTCTGGGTTTTATGTAATGTTTGAAGCCTACGAGCAATGAATTTCTATAAGGCCTATGAGCCATGTAATAATTATGCCTACGGGCCTTGTAAGGGTTCCACCTCACCCCTTAAAAGGCGGATTATCAAAATCAATAAAAAATGAAGGCCTTCGGGCCATTGGATTATATGTTTCTCTAATGAAATTATTTTGGTTCTTGAATTATAGGATCCCTATTGGGTATATTTTCTTTTTCATTATAATATTTTGGTGATTATTTTATGCATATATGAATTCATAGTTGTCAAAGGCGCACAACTCAGTACAGCACTGAGGCTGCTTGAGGATGCAATGCGAGGCATGGAGTGTGGCACATACCTATCTAAACTAAGGCATAAAACATTAAAAATAAAAGAATTATAGTTATATTTTAAATAAAAAAATTAAATTATATCAAATTAATAGAAATTAAAATACACACTAATAGCATATGTATATTTTTTATAAATAAATAAAATCAACATCAATAGGAATAATTATCAAATAGGATATACATGTAGTTTATCCCTCCAATTCATGTTATATTAGTTGATCCAAAATGATTTATATATATAAGGGTGGGGATACATCATAGAATAGAGAAAATACAAATTAAAATTAATTCCTAGTTGAAATAGTGGTGATAATACAGGTGGTCTACAAATCCTTAGTGCATCAAATGGAATTGTGGGATGAGGTGTGGAAGATGTGATATATAGTAAAGGGTCTGTGTGTGAATAAGAATGGAGAATACTCTGAGTACCTCTACTAAAACTCCCTATTGATCAATCTTGTTAACCAATACTCTCACTATTATGACTAGAGAGAAATTGTATCCTAGATAATGGTTCATGATTGAAATTTAAAAATTATTAATAAAATGGAATTTAATGTTATGTAATTAATATATCAATATGGAATATTATACCCAGGAAAGGAACTATAGGATGGAGTCCCAAATTAGGCATTCAATAATAATTATAAGATAATATTTTCTAGTTTACCTCTTCAATTTTTATCATATTCTACATAGGAAAATAAAAATTACATTTTAACAAAAATACAATTCTAATGGGAAAGTTAAAAAAGACATAAGATGTGGAATAAAATAATCATGCAATAATAATTGGAATGGAAAACAAGACATAATAGGAGAAATAACATAATCAAGTCATACTAATTATCATGATAAATAAGGTATAAGAGGTGGAACAACATAATATTAAAAAAAATCATAATTTAGTTTTAAGATGATTTTTTAATTACAACTTTATAAAATATAATAATATTGTATTTAAATAGTTATTTTTTGGCCTAAAAGTGATTTTATACTTGATATATACATATTCATGATAGTGTAATATCTATTCAAGTTGATAATTTTCTCTCTTAACTCAAACAATGTTCAAAAGAATATTTTTAATACTATATTTAAGAAAACAAAGTGGAATAACCATAACTATAAATAAACATCCTCCCTTTTTATTTGACATATCCACTTAGAAACTTTATTATAAGTTAAATCATATACCATGTCATTTTAATTTTATTAAAAAACTAAAGGTTTATATGGAAATATATCATGTATTATTATAAAATTGAGAATGAAAAATTGTTCATACTTTATGGAATTTATGTAAATAGAGAATGAAAAAACTAACTAAATAACTAATCTAAGGATAACTTAAGATTTTAAAACTATTAAAAATTCCTGGAATAACATAAAAATTGTTATAGAACCAATTACATAATAAAAAAAGTATGAAAGTTCATGTAATATTCCATGGAAGATAAAAAATTAATCAATCAAATTAATCAATGAAAACATCCCTTTAAATTTTTATGAAATATATTGTTTAACCTTTATTAAATTGGTGAAAAATAGTGGTATAAACTATCTAATAATATACTAATTAAATATAAAAGAATGTTGAAATTTTTATTCTTGGTTGGGTGGTTGGTATCGGTTTCAACATCACCCTGGTAGCAACCCCATGCCTCTATTTTAGTACTAAAAAGTTCAAACCAAACTTTTATCCAGTTATGAAAGTTTTAGAAAATTTAGTTAGTTTAAAAAAATACAAAAATAACATTTAACTAAAATTATTTTAACTTAACATATCATCAAAAAATATAAGTCAAAAAGTCTAAAAAAACTGATTTTTTATTGTAAAAAAACATCAGTGAATTCAGGGAAAATTTTGAAAATATAAATGGTTGAAATAGGTTTTTGTATAGTTTAATTATATGTAGATAATTTCCATAAATTTAAAATGAAACAATAATCATCCAATTAATATATCTATAAATCCATATATAGTTAAAAAATTGAGGTAAAACAATATTAAAACAATATTTTTGTAGTAGAAAAACTATAGATACTTCAAAGAACATTTCAAATATCTAAATGGTCAAAATAGTTTTGGCTGTTTTTGAATGATTTGTAGGTAATTTATTTTTATTTTTAATATGATAATAATCACTCAATTATAACATATTTAACTCTATATATAGTTAAAAAATAAGTAAACCAATCTAAAAAACTATAGTTTTGTTGCAGAAAAACATTTTTGAGTTTAGAGAAAATTTTAAATATCTAAATGGTTTAACCATATTTAGGTGCAGTTGAGTGATTTGTAGATAATTTCTTATCTTTAAAATTCATGCATGTATCAAGGTTTCAAAGTCTTTATAATTACATTGATATAATGTTTAATATAGGAAAGTGTTGAGACAATAAAAATTAGAGAATAGGAAATTTTGATTAATTTTAGTAAAACCTACCTCTATAGGACCACAACAAAATTCCAACATGACAATGATAGACTGAAATGAGGAAATTTAGAGTAGAATGTGAAAAACAGGAGAAATAATTTAGAGGGAAAAAAATTTAACATAGTCAGTGTAGAAAAATAAAAATAAAACTAGTTCAAAAAATTACTAATAGGAGCAGGATTGTTAAAAGAAGAAAATATTGTAGGAAATTTATGAAATTCACCCACCAGGAGAAAGCCTGAATCAAATCATAGGTTAGAGATAGGTGAGATACTGCACAGTGAAGGAGAGTAAGAATGAATTTCATCAACTTGAAAATAGAAAAACCCAAATACCTTCAGTGGATAATCATATTTAGGAGATGTGACCGGCCAAGATCTGTGAGGAGGAGGATGATCATTGGGAAGTGGGGTAGCTGTATTAGAGGTGCACAAGAAGATAAGGTGGGGTGACCACCATGAAGTAGAGTCTATGGAGAGGTGGGGTGGCTATGTTGGAGGAGGAGGATCATGGGGAGGTTGGGTGGCCATGTTCAAGGGGGAGGATCATGGAGGTTGGGTAGTAGTGTTGGGGTAGATAGGTCACATAGAGTAGAGCTCATGAGGGTAGGGAAGAAATGAGAGAAGGGTCACTGGGATGAGGAGAGACATGCGGGGGGTAGGAGGAGATCTACACAGGGTTCAAAAAAATGAACCCTATTGACACATTTTTTTTATAAAATCATGTCTTCTAATAAACATATAGCCATGGTTTTAATTAAACCATTGATATAAATTAATCTATATTCATAGACCTATAAAAGTGTAGCTATAGGTCCATGTCTATAGATTATTTTTCTAGTAGTTATTGTTTGCTACTTTGATTTATAGAATAATGATAGATCAAACATTTGATCCACCACATAATTTTGGAGAGGATCATACAAATACCTAAAAGGAGGAACACACACACACTTCTATTGATGAGCCTCCTCATTATTCTATACAAGCAGCATCTACTTCCATGGGAAAAAAGGAGTTTGAGGGTTGGTAAATGTGACAATACACATTTACCAAAATTATCAGTTGCTTGTAGCCAAGACCAGAGGAAACCATTTGACTTCGATGATAATGTTATTACAATAGGTCAAAATTCAAAACAATTCAATACTTTTATTATAGTCTAGTCTAAAATAGAATTTAATATTTGATTGCTGATTGAAGAAGTGTTGAAAAAATGAGAATATCTCAATTATGGGAGACAATTTTGGAAAGATTGTTTGTTATTATTTTAATTATCATGAAATTTTTATATTAATATATATTTTACCTCTTCTTATCAGATGAAATATGATATACCTGATACTAGAGTAGTTATGAGTAAGTGTTTTCCATTGGCTATTAGGAGATGGAGGGATTTTATATCAATCCTCACATCAAATTTCATTTTTTATAGATAATATCAAAATCCATGCAATATATATCCATTTATAGATGAAGATACATGGAATAATTTTTTTGAAAGTAGACGAAAAGATCATTTTTGGTAAGTGAAATTTTAACTTTTATATGTTTTTATATTAATGATCATATTAATAATTTATTTAATATCAATTTATTGTAAATGAGGATATCTCATCAGAAGATACAATTTAGAAATGTATACCCTCATAATTTATCTTGAGGAGTGTATAAATTATTAAGAGAACACAAGATAGAAGAAAAAATACAAAAACTAAGAGCTGAGTATTTAAGTTCTGTAGAGGTTGACCCTCCTCCCCCCAACTAGATATGAAAAATGGAAGAAGGATCAGATGATAAAAAACAAAAAATATCTTACGGAAGAGTAGATGATTGTTTTTGAGAGGATTATAAGATGTTTACTTTATTTATTTATTTAAGTTAAATCAATTCATTATATATTGTGATTCAATATTTTTTTTTCAAATATTCTATACAGAAATTTCTTGAAGATCAGATAACACAAGGGGTCTTCATTATTGAGGGTAGGAAGGATATTTTAGATACAACATTGGGAAATCCCAAACACCTGAGTCATGTATGAGGATACCCGACAGGTGTATTAATAAAAAATGAATTTCCAAATTTTGAATATTCTTCAATGGAGGATATTTATAAAAAAATAGAATATTTGGAAAATAAAGTTCAAGATATTTGTGAGACGATGGATAAATAATACTATTTTCTACTGATGAGGTCACTACAGTTGAAAAAAGTATCGACCATTTTTTAGTTTGTCCATCTATACCTGTTAGAAAAATGTCCATAGAGTTATGTGTATATTATATCCTTTATTTCATTTTTCTATAAAATATATTTTTAAAATTTTAATGTTCATATATTTATCTATTTTTTATTGGAATACTTTAAAGTTAAATAAATAATATATAGACAACAATAAATACAAACTGTTATGACATCATATACAACTTCTATTAGTATTGATACATTTTCAATATATTCAAATTTTTTTGTTGGATGTTTATGAGATTCCAATGAAAGCTGAAATTTTTGGGAATTAAATTAAATTGATTCATTTTAAAAAATATATCATAAATGTTGTAATTGGAGATGAGTTGGGCATCAACACAATGTAATTTTTTTCCATGTAATTCAATTTACATAAATATTTCCATTATTTTAATTTATTGAAAGTTTATACTTATGTTTGTTTTGCATTAGTTATATTTATAATTTTTTTTACAAAACATGACAAAATATTAGTATATGGATTTATATACCCACAATTTATTTCACCTATAGCGAGGAAAATGACTGATGTAGAAAGAATGGTTTATATTGCTGAAAGACTTCAAAAGAATGCAATTATTTAGTGCTAGATGCTTTCTTATCTTCAAGAGTACAAAACTTATATCTCATAAAATGTTATATATATCTTAATATAATAAACACTTGAATTATATTTTCTTATATATTAGTTTCCATTGGATATTTAGTGTTTTTTGTCCAAGGGAGAAGACACTTTATCAGCTATGCTCTATACATGGTGAAGTGTGATAAATTTTTATGACTGTATTAAACACATACGCAAGTTTGAATGGTTTAATAATTGTATATATTATAATGAAATTTAAATTTATTTTACTCATATTATTTTCAAATAGGTAATATAATTAATTTAAATAGAAAATAATAAATAAGAGCACCATGATCTAATATGTAAAATAAAATGTGACTTTTCATTTATAATTACTACATTTTGGATGTAGTACTTAAAATGTTATTTTGAGTTGAAATTTTTTTAAAAAAAAATTTCATAAATAATGAGTAAAGTAATTTTAATACTATGTTTTATGATTTATGTTTTAAATAATTTTAATTGGGTCAATTATGAATTTACAGAAGATTAGATTTTGTTATAAAACTTTCCTTTAATTTAACAATCCTTTTATTCAGAATACATGTTAACTGCTTTGTTTTTAATTTTTAGATTTTTTATGACCCTTGGCCTTATAATGAACAAGATATAAGACACTTATAAATTTAATGGGTGAATCATTTCAAATACGATAGAACTTTTGACGTCAGTTATGAAATAACTGACATGATAATGTATTTTCCATGTTGGTTTTTTAAGTAAACCAACATGTTAGAAGTTTTTTCACGTCAATTATGAAATAAATTATATGAAAAAATTCTACCAAAATGTATTTATAACATCCATTTTTATTAACTGACATTAACAAATTATTTAAAACATTGTCTGTAATAACGTCGTGTACTAACCAATGTAAAAAAACAACATGAGAAAGCCCTTCTTTTAAATAGTGGTTTATCCAATTGATAGATTGTAAAAAGAGTTATCTGCTCAAATATCTAAGAATAATGTATGATATGAATGAAATTATAGACTACCTAAATAGACAAGTGGTGAGATAAACACTAAAGCGGACTCATTTCTTAGTGAAATATGAATCTTGACCCACTAATTTATATGATGAGTTTAAAAGGGGTCATCATTTTGTGGGAGCCCATTTAATAAAATTCCTTATTAAATGGTGGTAAAATATGATAATTATATAATAAATATTTTTTTTAGATAAATGGAATCTTTGTCACCAAACATAACTTTGAGATCAATCCTTGAGAAATATAATCTTAATATAAGAAACTCAAATGCCTGGTAACTTAAAAAGAGTTCATAAGGAAAATTTATATGTTTTAGAGAGACACCTTCCTGAGTAACCAAGTGTTGAAGTAGTTCAATAAATGAATAAAAATTCTTATGAGAAGCATAAAATGATTCACTTAGGGTTTCAAAAGTATTAGATAAAAAATGACATAAGTAATTTTAGTATCATATACTCAATATGATTTGGTATGCCAATGATACTAAAAATGATTGAGTATGATAATGAATTGGTGATAATAAATGTTTCCTTAAGGATTGATTTGGTTAATAAATTTATACTATTTTCATTGATGGAAATTTTCCAACAATGTGAATGGGTTCAAGAAAAAAGTTACCTGGAATTCTTAAGTATTGAGAATATATAAACTAGGAATGTGATGTCTAGGTTCTGATATTATGTTGATAGTAAAAATGGATAAAATTTAAAACCATAAGGAAAAAAGTTATTGGAGAGTCCAATAACATTTCTTCAAGTATCCATTTAAGGTCATGAAAACTTTAAGGTGTTATCAGGAAGGAATAGTAATGATAACATAGTATGGAATTTTTTAAGATACCTGAAGAGGTTTTGAAAACTTCATGGAATGTACATGTTAGGTAACAGTGCTATAGAAACCAATTCTTTAGTTTTGAAGGGTATATGATAAAAATTGTTTACAAGTGTTATGAATATAAAGAAGTTAAAAATCAATGGATTAATTAATAGATATTATAGTTTGAATTTAGGTGATGAAGAAAAGAGTTCCTACATCAAAATTTGAATATAAAAGAATATATCAAGATCAAATGAATCTAAATAAAATTTGTGTATAAAAATATAATTTATTTAATATGATAAGATAAATTCATTTTTAACAAAGATTTTTTATGAATATTATGAGATAATTAATTCAATAAACATGGTTAATGATTCATCAATCTCTACAAACTATTTTGAAAATAATACAAGGATAAAAATGTTTTATCCAAGACAAAAGTTTTATTTAAATATTTTTTAAAATATAGGGGAATGTTTCACTTATACCCATAAGTGGTATTTTTTAATAGAATAAAGTATTATTTTTAGATAAAAACCATCCAAAGACATAGAATATCATATATGATATGAAATAAATAGTTTATTTTTTAAATAATCATACTAAATGGAAATAAGTGTTATTTCATAACACAAAGAAGTCTTTTATCTTATCATGATATTTTGAAGAGAATATAGTGTCTAAGAGGATGGTGGGATTATTTTTGAACTTAAAGAATCTAAAATTTAACAAATAAAATATTATACCTTATTTTTACTTAATATCCTAAAGATTATAGGATATGTGAAAATAAAGAGAAATGTAAAGGGTTTCTTTAGTTACTGTGAGAAAGTGAATACCACTATTTTCTAAAAGATTATTTTAGTCAAAATATTAATTAAATTTGACTTTATATCCTAAAATAGTTTTAAGGTATGGTTTAAAAGATAAATTTAAAGAGTTACATTTAGTTACCATAATGATTTAAATGAAATTTTTTCCCAAAGGATTTTAGGATGTGCTGGTAAGAAAGAATGTAAATAGTTACATTAATTACTATAAAATCTCAAGAGAATTGTTTTATGGAATGATTTTCCAAAATGATGATGATATAATTAGAAATTTTTTAAGTAGATAGTATAAGTTAATGAAATAATATCATTTTATGTTGTGGAGTTAAAGAGTTTTTTTATATTTAAGTAATCGAGCATTAGGAATATGATTCCAAAATATCACCATTATTTAAAATTAATTTTTTCTTAGATGTTACTTATGAAATTTTTCATGGGAGGGTTTTATCATATGGTTATATAGTTATGTGTAATTAATGAGTTAACAAAACCCTATAAAGTATAGTAAACATAAGGCTAATTTGATAGTCTATCATAAAATATATGATAGGTAGGTGATTATATAGGGTTTTTTCTAAGTATTCTTAAATTAATTTTTAGGAATATAAAATTTAATATATATAAAATCAATATTCACTTTATAATTATTTTACGTTGTATGAATATATGTATATATTGATATAGATTTCATGAAGTGTAATGATAATTGACCTCTCAAAGTGTGAATTTGATTTTTACCTAATCGATGTTCATTATAGATTATTATAGGTTGTGATAAAATATTAAGGTTAGTGTGAGTAGTATTATTGTATAAAGATATGTTGTAAAGACCCATGTTTGTACGAGTTAAGAAATTCTGGGGGAATTTGAATTTTTGACTCTAGAGTAGGGGTTGTTTTGAGAATCATGATTTGGATTGGGAATCCAAAAGTCAGGGATACCTCAAATAATGTGTTTGGATATAAATTAAGTCTAGGGTGATGAATCTAGTTATCAAGAGAAGTATTTTTGGTTGATCCATGGGATGACCTTGTATGAAGGGAAACCCATATGTGGGGTGACCCTTATATGATCCATCCTTACATGGGCGACTCTTATATAGGCCACCCCTATGTAAGAAATCCACACATGGATGTAATTTTCCAAAATTTGGTGATGTGAAATCTTAGAGAAGGAGGATTTTGGAATACCCTAACATGGATGCTCTACATAGTGAACCTTATAGGGTCACCTTTACATAGGTGATAGTTATGAGGTTACCCTTACACTGGAGACCCTTACTGGGTCACCTCAATGCCGATGACCCTTACAAGGTCACCCTTACATGGGTGGACCTTATGGGCCCCCTTTCACAGGAGACCCTTATGAGGTCATCCTTATGAGAGTGACCCTTATGGGGTCCTCCCTTATATAGTTGACCCTTATGGGGTCCACCCTTATGAGAGTGACCCTTATGCACAGGTGACCCTTACGGGGTCACCCTTATATGTGGGTGACCCATACGAGATTACCCTTACACAGTGACACCTACATGAATGAACTTTATGTAGAGGGGGTTTGGAGGTCCCCTAAGTGAGGGTGGGAAAAGAGTGTTTCTTGAATTTTAAAAATATGAAATAAAATGGTTAGAAAAAATTTTAAGGGGGTTTTGGGGTATTTTTTTGACTATAAAACAATAGGTTCGTGAGAATATAGCCCTCGTTTCCCCTCCCTCAATGAGTGAGATATCCCTTGATTATTATCTAATTCAAGTACTATTTGATCTAGAGGGAATCTTGAGGTATGTTTAAAACTTTACATTGATTATTCCTTAATTCCTTCAAATTCTTCTTCACCACCAACTTTTTCTTGTTGGGAGAGGGTTTTTAGTGATGATTCCACTAGAGCATGGGGGAATCATCCTAACATGATGTGAGTTTTTCTTGGAATGGGTAAAGGATATCTTGAGAGTAAGAACACACTAGGTTTTGGGTGGATTTAAATAGGTATGTCCCTACCTTGATTTTATTTAGTGTTTTTGATGATTTGGGGGAAATAGATGGTATTATTGAAATGGAAGTTTAGAGATTTTATGTGTTAAAGGTATGGATAAATATAGAGGGATGTGTACACACCTTTTATCAAGGATTGAACCTTATAAAATGACCCGATGAGTTATTATGAATTATTCATAATTTAATAAAATTGAAAAATTAATTAATAATTATTTAAATAAATCTATTTATTTATTATGTCTTGAGATAGGGCCTCTGGTTATGAAATGAGAATGGGAGAGTCTTAGAAAAGATTGGGTGAGAGTGTATGATATTTCTATATAAAGGAAATGATCTGTATAAGGTAAGAGTTCCCTTGATAATACCCCTATGGGAAATGAATTTATTTATATGAATGTGATATACGGTCTGTAACAACCCGGAATTTTTAATAAATCTTGTTTCCTAATTTTTTGTGTTGTTTTATTTTATTTTTATACTCAGAAAAAATGTTTCATTTGATAACATGAGTATAATTAAAATGAGACCGTTGGGTTTTGACTGTTATATGACTATTGGTCAATATGACCGCTGGAAACTAAACGTTTTGATTATTGTCTCTAAATACAAGTAATATTGGTTAATTATTATAGAAAGAAGATTTGATGGCCTCACCCAGTAGTCTTGGACCGATCGAAGCCCATCTAACAGAACTTGGGAAGGAGGTAGCACCACGGGGCTTTGATCTGGACCAAACCCAAGCCGAACTTCATCGTGTGAAGCTAGAATGGAATCGCCTTTGCGAGAAGTTCAAACTGATAGAAATTACTACTCGTACGATGTTAGCCGAGCCTCTATCAGATTCTCTCACCTTAGCACACCTTACACTTAGGTCCTATGCTGGTGTGATAAGGGGATATGTAAGGAGACCGTAACTGCCTTGTGTAATCCTTTGTTTTAAATAAAAATTGGGATTTCTTCTTATGATGAAGTTTATGAATTTTTAAATGACCGGATAAATATAGTATGCATATTTTTGATGAATTTTAGAAAAAGGATATTTTAAAAATGTTTATGTAAACCTTAAATAATTAAAAATGTGTAATGATTTTCAAAAAATGGTCTTCTATAATTATAATCAGTACGAAATTTAGAGTCTAATAAGATCAACCTAATTTTTGATGAATAGTAAATTATGAATAGTGATTTTATGATTAGGATTAGTAATGTGTCTAAATGGATTAGTAATCTCACTTGAAGAAAGTATTAATATAATCTAGGCACCTTGATTAAGTAATGTGATTCAATAAAATGGTTAAATAACGGTTTCATAAATTATTATTCAAGTATTAGTTTTTTTCGAGTGAATAGTGTTTTTTAATTAAAAAGTAAATTAAAAATATTTAAAAAAATTATTTTTATAAAATGGATTTCATTTTTGAACTCAGAGCACCGATATTATGTTATAGTAATTTTTGGGGTTTTTTCTGAAAAAGTGAATTTTCGTTGGATAGTGTATTTATTTAAAAAATAAATTAAAAATATTTAGAAAATTATTTTTATAAAATGGAGTTCATTTTTGAAATCATAGCATTGATATTTGGTTAAGGTTAAATTTTGGGATTATTCTGAGAAAGTTGAATTTTCGATGAATAGTGAAAATACAGTTTTTAAGTTACGGGTGTTTAATGACATCATTAAATGATGTATTAAGTATGTAATCAATATATTCGACTTATGAATAGTAATATAAGGTATGAGGTGTCCCAAGTGTCCAATACCATGGGAAAATACCATGGGCAAGCCCATGGTTTTGCCAAAACCACTAATGAGGTGTCCCTTGGCCATTAATGCCTTGTCCTCTCACTTTCCCTATAAATACCAAGCCATCCTCTCATCCATTCGACTCCCCACTCTTCCCCAACGAAGTTCTGGTCTCATTACCTCCCAAGGAGTCCTCCCAAGGTGACCTCAATCCCTCAAGGTCCCAACCTTTGAGTTTTAAGAGTTATGTTTTAAGGTAAGGGATCTGATCTCTCTCTTTCTTTTCAAGAAATCTCTTTTATGTAATTTCTTTTATTCTCCATGTTCTTATGTTAAAGGGTGTTCTTTTATACTCCTCTTACTTCCCTTTTCATGTTCACATAATTAGAGATCCCCTATTACTCTCATTATTTCGTTTTATGAAGTTTTAAGTGGCGCTGTTAGGCTGCCGGAATTTTTGTAACGGATTCTTTCTCCCTTCTCATTTTTCAAGATCTATTTTCATGTAAACTATTTCAAGTTCCTTTTTATTATGTTGGGGTATGATCTCTAAATTCATCATACTGATCTTTTATGATCATATGATGAGATACCCCATTTGATCTCTTCAATTCAGTATTTTGAAGTTTTAAGTGGCGCCGTTAGGCTGCCAAATTTTTTAAGTGATTCTTTCACCCTTCTCATTTTTCAAGTTTGATTTTCATGTCAAATCTTTCAAGTTCCTTTTTATTATGTTGGGGTATGATATCTATATCTATAATACTGATATATTATTATCATATTATGATATACCCTATTTTATCTTGTCAAATCATTTTTTTATTGAAGATTAAGTGACGCCGTTAGGCTGCCGAATTTTCATAAGAGAAATCTTATTTTTGTCTCAAATCCATGTTTTTCATTTAATATGGTATATCTTTAAAATTTCATTACCATGTTCTTAAATCCCTTATATTCTGTCCCCCTACTGTTTTATGGATCATTTATGAGTGGGTGACCCATATCCCCTCTCTTTTCAATGTTTTCTAAAACCTTGCAACATAGCCGTTATGCTGCAGAATTTTCATCTCAAAATGTATCTCTCTTTTCTCAAAATTATTTTATGTTATAAAGTGAATACTCAAAGATCTTATTTCTACAGGGGTATTCACATATATATCAAAATGTTCTATTTTAAATTCTGGGATTTACATAAATGAAACCCGCTTTCCCTTTCCGTGGGTTTAAAGTGACATAAAGATCATGTCTTTAAAGCAGTTTTTAAAACGTTATGATTACGAAATGAAACCCATTTCTTTTATGCTATATGGGTTGTTTATGAAATTATTGATGATGATATATGTGGATCACATGATAATAAATACATGTCAAGGGTGCGCCCAGATAGCGCTCCAATGCATTGGGTAAAGACTTAATCTCTAGAGATGACCATTTTTAACGACACCTTGGTGAATAACCTTGATAATTTTTAACGACACCTTGGGGATGGACCTTGGTGAAATGAAACGATTGTAAATATTAAATGTTGTAGCCACATCTTTAAGTTATAAAAAATGTTATTTTTATTATGATATTCCACATGATTCTTTCTCATGCCTTAAAGTTCTTTTTCATGACATAATTGATGTATCTCAAGTTCACATGTAAAATGTTTCTCTTGTTTCCCTTACTGGGCCTTCTGCTCACCCTTTCTTTTGATGTATGTCCCCAGGTTATGAGATGCAGTAATGAACCTAGGATGAACATGAGGAGAATCCTTTCAAGTGTTTAATAAGAATCTTTTATGTTTTCATGTTTTAAGTTCCTGGTTTCCAAGACACTAAACCTTAAAGATCCTCGGTTTTGTAAAATGTAATGAGAGTTTATGTGATAAAAAGGAGGGATGCTATAGTTGGTATCAAAGGATGGTTTAGTTATTTGTGGAAATTAGGATATGAAAACTCTAGGAAGAACCCTATAGAAAAGTTTAAATATAATAAATCTTCCTGGTATTTTGGTGAGTATTGAGTAAGGGGTTGCCAACCAAATACATCCCTGTCTGGATATGAGCAGGTAGAGGTGGATCTGGCACAAATGTACATAGGGGTAAAACCCAAAAAAACCGCTTTGAGCTAGACTCGAACAAGAACTGGTACACGACAACGGGCCTTGCTGCACTCTTGGTTACGACACTCCCGGGGGATATGCTTTGGTAAAATCATAAGCTTAATATGAACCATTGTTAAATGAACAAAGATAAAATAAAATAAAGATTCACATAAGAATATATGACCATGGATAACCTATATGGGAACCTAGGGGATCAAAAGTTAGGGTATACTTTTCTTTTACAAGTTATCCTTATATGCTTTCAATTCCTTTTCATGATTATTGGCTAAGTACTTAATCACCTAATTATGCTTTCTCTTCTTAGTTAATGGTGGGAAATGGAAGAACATGTCCCAACAACCAATGTGATAGGAAATGCGACGATTGTCGTATTAATATGATAGAGATGATTAGGGGATTAAAATATGATTATTATTTTGGAAGATGTTCACTATTTTAGGGACCCTATATGATCGAGGTAAATAGATTACTACGGTATTTTCATTGAGGAGTAAGGTTGAATTATATTTTGAAGAATCGATGAATTTAAGGTGGACTTATAGTAATTTAGGTTACTTATGGGAATGATTAACCTATCGTGGGTAAAATATTTTTAGGTTAGATACTTTTGTTATAAGATGTTAGGAGTGGTTGATGTTGTTTAGAGATAAACAATGAAGTTTATTTTGGAAGACTATGTTATCAAATCCTTCTTGTATTTGGGTTTCAATCTTAGTTTGGTTTATTTTGAGGAATTTTAAGGACCGTTATTTATGGAATGGACTATGATGAACTTTGGGTAGTACCATGGA
This sequence comes from Viscum album, assembly GCA_963277665.1. Classification (NCBI taxonomy): domain Eukaryota; kingdom Viridiplantae; phylum Streptophyta; class Magnoliopsida; order Santalales; family Viscaceae; genus Viscum; species Viscum album. The sequence goes on from OY728123.1 coordinate 1,626,836,193, forward strand.
ACTTTGAAGATTTAAAAGTAGTTTCCATTCCTATGGGATTATTTCTTTTTGAAGAGTTGTTTTACCATACCCTTTTTGTTTTTGGGATAATGTTTAAAGATAGAATAAATAGATAGTTAATCTTTTGTGGATTATGTGATTCTCTAGAAGATGATTCTTGTGTTTTGATGAGACCAAGTAATTTTGAATGCTCATCGTTTGGAGAAAAGATTAGTTTTGGTAGAAACTTCTTAAAGGATGAAACTCTACATGAAGGTAGGTATATTTTATTATGTTTTTGTTCTATGTAGTAAATGAATTCCTCAAAATTATTAAAAGGAACGTAAAACAAAAATGTTGTTGGTTTACATTTCCTACTAGGTAATCAAAGACCATTTACACACATCGTAAGTTTGGGATTTTCTTATGGTTAACTTTCTCCTAATCATGTTTTCTATCACTCTCCCCCAGAACTTGACCCTTTGTTTTTCTTCCATGTCCATGTTTTCCTACATGGAATCCTAGTGTGGGTTAACTCGGGTGACCTTTGTACTTCCCTTCTTTATTTTAAAGTAATAATTTTACTGACTCCTTTTCCGATGTGGGGCTTTCAATAAAATTTCAAAACCCAATTTTAAAAATTGCGAGGACGCAATTTCTTAAGGAGGGAAGATTGTAATGACCCGGAATTTTGAATAAATCTTGTTTCCTAATTTTGTGTGTTGTTTTATTTTATTTTTATACTCAACAAAAATGTTTCATTTGATAACATGAGTATAATTAAAATGAGACCGTTGGGTTTTGACTTTTATATGACCATTGGTCAATATGACCGCTGGAAACTAAACGTTTTGATTATTGTCTCTAAATACAAGTAATATTGGTTAATTATTATAGAAAGAAGATTCGATGGCCTCACCCAGTAGTCTTGGACCGATCGAAGCCCATCTAACAGAACTTGGGAAGGAGGTAGCACCATTGGGCTTTGCTCTGGACCAAACCCAAGCCGAACTTCATCGTGTGAAGCTAGAACGGAATCGCCTTTGCGAGAAGTTCAAAATGATAGAAATTACTACTCGTGCGATGTTAGACGAGCCTCCCTCAGATTCTCTCACCTTAGCACACCTTACACTTAGGTCCTATGCTGGTGTGATAAGGGGATATATAAGGAGACTGTAACTGCCTTGTGTAATCCTTTGTTTTAAATAAAAATTGGGATTTCTTCTTATGATAAAGTTTATGAATTTTTAAATGACCGGATAAATATAGTATGCATATTTTTGATGAATTTTAGAAAAAAGATATTTTAAAAATGTTTATGTAAACCTTAAATAATTAAAAATTTGTAATGATTTTCAAAAAATGGTCTTCTACAATTATGCTCAGTACGAAATTTAGAGTCTAATAAGATCAACTTAATTTTTGATGAATAGTAAATTATGAATAGTGATTTTATGATTAGGATTAGTAATGTGTCCAAATGGATTAGTAATCTCACTTAAAGAAAGTATTAATATAATCTAGGCACCTTGATTAAGTAATGTGATTCAATAAAATGGTTAAATAACGGTTTCATAAATTATTATTCAAGTATTAGTTTTTTTCGAGTGAATAGTGTTTTTTAATTAAAAATTAAATTAAAAATATTTAAAAAAATTATTTTTATAAAATAGATTTCATTTTTGAACTCAGAGCACCGATATTATGTTATGGTAATTTTTGGGGTTTTTTCTGAAAAAATGAATTTTCGATGAATAGTGTATTTATTTAAAAAATAAATTAAAAAAATTTAGAAAATTATTTTTATAAAATGGAGTTCATTTTTGAAATCAGAGCATTGATATTTGGTTAAGGTGAAATTTTGGGATTATTCTGAGAAAGTTGAATTTTCGATGAATAGTGAAAATACAGTTTTTAAGTTACGGGTGTTTAATGACATCATTAAATGATGTATTAAGTATGTAATCAATATGGTCGACTTATGAATAGTAAGATAAGGTATGAGGTTTCCCAAGTGGCCAATACCATGGGCAAATACCATGGGCATGCCCATGGTTTTTCCAAAACCACTAATGAGGTGTCCCTTGGCCATTAATGCCTTGTCCCCTCACTTTCCCTATAAATACCAAGCCATCCTTTCATCCATTCGACTCCCCACTCTTCCCCAACGAATTTCGGGTCTCATTACCTCCCAAGGAGTCCTCCCAAGGTGCCCCCAAGCCCTCAAGGTCCCAACCTTTGAGTTTTAAGAGTTATGTTTTAAGGTAAGGGATTTGATCTCTCTCTTTCTTTTCAAGAAATCTCTTTTATGTAATTTCTTTTATGCTCCATGTTCTTATGTTAAAGGGTGTTCTTTTATACTCCTCTTACTGCCCTTTTCATTTTCACATAATGAGAGATCCCCTCTTACTCTCATTATTTCGTTTTATGAAGTTTTAAGTGGCGCCGTTAGGCTGCCGGAATTTTTGTAACGGATTCTTTCTCCCTTCTCATTTTTCAAGATTTATTTTCATGTAAAGTATTTCAAGTTACTTTTTATTATGTTGGGATATGATCTCTAAATTTATCATACTGATCTTTTATTATCATATGATGAGAGACCCCATTTGATCTCTTCAATTCAGTATTTTGAAGTTTTAAGTGGCGCCGTTAGGCTGCCGAATTTTTTAAGTGATTCTTTCACCCTTCTCATTTTTCAAGTTTGATTTTCATGTCAAATCTTTCACGTTCCTTTTTATTATGTTGGGGTATGATATCTAATCTATCATACTGATATATTATGATCATATGATGAGATACCCTATTTGATCTTGTCAAATCATTTTTTTAATTGAAGATTATGTGATGCCGTTAGGCTGCTGAATTTTCATAAGAGAAATCTTATTTTTGTCTCAAATCCATGTTTTTCATTTCATATGGTATATCTTTCAAATTTCATTACCATGTTCTTAAATCCCTTATATTCTACCCCCCTACTGTTTTATGGATAATTTATGAGTGGGTGACCCATGTCCCCTCTCTTTTCAATGTTTTCTAAAACCTTGCAACATAGCCGTTATGCTACAGAATTTTCATCTCAAAATGTCTCTCTCTTTTCTCAAAATTATTTTATGTTATAAAGTGAATACTCAAAGATCTTATTTCTATAGGGGTATTCACATATATATCAAAATGTTCTATTTTAAATTCTGGGATTTACATACATGAAACCCGCTTTCCCTTTCCGTGGGTTTAAAGTGACATAAAGATCATGTCTTTAAAGAAGTTTTTAAAACGTTATGATTACGAAATTAAAACCCATTTATTTTATGCTATCTGGGTTGTTTATGAAATGATTTATGATGATATATGTGGATCACATGATAATAAAGACATGTCAAGGGTGCGCCCAGATAGCGCTCCAATGCATTGGGTAAAGACTTAATCTCTAGAGATGACCATTTTTAACGACACCTTGGTGAATAACCTTGGTAATTTTTAACGAAACCTTGGGAATGGACCATGGTGAAACGAAATGATTGTCAATATTAAATTTTGTAGCAACATCTTCAAGTTATAAAAAATGTTATTTTTATTATGATATTCCACATGATTCTTTCTCATGCCTTAAAGTTCTTTTTCATGACATAGTTGATGCATCTCAAGTTCACATGTTAAATGTTTCTCTTGTTTCCCTTACTGGGCCTTCTGCTCACCCTTTCTTTTGATGTATGTCCCCAGGTTATGAGATGTAGTAATGAACCTAGGATGAACATGAGGAGAATCCTTTCAAGTGTTTAATAAGAATCTTTTATGTTTTCATGTTTTTAGTTTCTGGTTTCCAAGACACTAAACCTTAAAGATCATCGGTTTTGTAAAATGTAATGAGAGTTTATGTGATAAAAAGGTGGGATGCTATACGGTCTCACCATTGAGGGTGATCGACCTTTTATTAAATAAAATTTTCTTTAAAATAATATCTCTAGAAATAAAAAAAGTTACAAGGGCCATGATAGTATCTTATACACTGTCTTAGAGCATTGGCTACTAATAACTGAGGGGATGTTTATAAAATGTATTCCCTAAGATATATGAGTGTTCAATAGTAGTTTGATGCATAGACCACCGATAGTCAAGGAATTGGTTATAAGAATAGGCTATGAGATACATAGAACCCAATGGTATGAGTTAGGGGAATCAAATGAACTTATTAGCTCTAGTATAGGGGTGCTTAGAGACACCCTTATATTGGAGAGTGTTAGACTTAGATGATTGAACCAGACAGGTCATGATAGAATTGTGAGATTCCTTATAGCCACTGAGATAATTGATTGAAGGGTGGGGTGAATTTTTCCTCCCCTACTAGTAATTAAGTACCTAGGTGGGTATACCATATATAGAGTATGCTTAGGTTGGGTGTGTGAGGATTGACCTAGGATGACTTGGAAATTGGGATAATTTTTTTAATTAATTAAAAGTAATTCCAGTGGGGATCATCCTATGAGACTAGTGAGGCTGTAGTGTGATCATAATGATATTGAGAGATACTATCCCTCTAAGTAAAGGTAAAGGATTGAGAGATGAGATTGATATAGAGGAACCTATGTAGGGTGTCCGTGATATGTTATGTATATCCTTGGGGACCTTGGTGTATTCCCTAGTATTATGTTAATTCTAGTAAGGTTCAGTGTAGTAAAGTATGTGTTATTGAGTTTGGGTGTCACCTTAGAACCCAAAGGTCGATAGTGTGAGTTTGATCTAGCTATGGTGATGATTATGTAAGATATCACGGGAGGGATGCACTTCCCTCAAGCCTTTATGAATGAATTCCTAGAATATCACTTGGGATTAAAATTTATTGTCTATATAGAATGCCTAGGTTGTTACCTAGGATTCAAATTTTATGCCTGATATGACATGGAATTACCAAAATATCACACGGGATTCAATCTTTGTTCTTATATGGAATGCCTGGGTTATTACCTATGATTCAAGACTTTTACCTATATGTAATTCCCAATATATCACCTATAATTTTCTTATTATTCTTACATATAATTCCTAGGTTATCACCCAAGATTTGGAAATTTCCTATATGGTATTATTAGATACTCCCCAGGATCCATTTCTTACACATGATATGATGGATACCTAAGTAGCACCTAGGATCTGACTGTTGATCCTGATGACTAAGAATTCCTAGATTTCTATCTAGTATTCAATGAGTGTGTATATATTGAATTCATATATTTTTATCTGATATTTGGTGGGAATTCTTATATTTAATGCCTATATTTTTATATGGGATTCATAGAGTATACATATATGGAATTCCTAGGTTGATACCTAGGATTCAAATATTATGCTTATTCAGGATACACAAGACTAGGATCTCATGTTATTATTGATACTATTTGGCATGGTATGACATGTTTTCATAGACACTTTATCACTAGAATAAATAGGTATATTCAATATAGTGTGTCACCTTAGAACCTAATAATCAATGATGACTATTTATTTATGTTTTCATTGTCTTTGTTTATTATTCAGCTGAGTATATCACATGTGCATACACTACTTTAATGGTTATATATGATACTCCATTAGTGGTTTCCTACTAACATGTTCCCAAATTATATTCAGGTATCCATGGAACCTAGGAACTCGAGCATGCATCATTTATTGTAGGTTTAGGTAGGGCATAGTCCCAAAGTTTCATGATCAAATAGGGTAGATCAGATGGAGTCTGGTGACCATAATGTGATGAGTCTTTTAACTCCCCATTAATTTAGAGGTGTGTTATGGGTTGTAATTTCCCTAATTAGGTGTATCTTACCAAGGTTGAGTCATTGGAGGGGTCATAAGGGGTTCAAGGGTTGATTTTTGGAAGAAGACCTAAGATTGCATCCAGGTGGCTACAACAAAGTAGGTTCATGAAAAGAAACCATGGGCCACACTATGAATTATGTGGGTAGAATCTGGGGGTGCTGCCTTTATACTTTTAGGGAATAAACCAATGATTCATATCATGAATTTATATTGGGAAGTGTTTTTGAGTGTTTTAAAATAGGAAACTCACCCAAAATCCTCTCATTTCCTCCCCCCAAACCCCTTCACAATTTTGGTAGAAAATGGAGGGTTTTGGCTTCCAATGGATTCTTTGACCTTATTTCTTATTATATCAAGATTCTAGTCAATAATATGGAATCCTCTTGGTATATCTAACCTTGAGTGTTCCCTAGATCATTTCTTCCCTCTTTTTTTTGTCTTTCCCTATCTAAAACCCTAATATGTGTCCATTAGGGATGATTTTTTGGAACCAATGCATCATGATTGAATTGGGTGATGATTCTTGGAGGTTTAGCTTCACTGTGATTGAGTTAGAATTTTATTACCATGTTATGGTTCTTGTATGAAGTTATATTCCTTGAGTTTATTATGGGTTCTAGTGTTTCCCAATGAGACCTTTTCTTTTGGGTATCAAAGTACCGAGCAAGTACATATTTTCAAGGATGATCCCTTATAGGGGGAATATGAGTTGTGTTCCTTGAAATAAATGAATGTGAGCCTTGTAATTAGGATAAGGGTAGGGCTATATGCTTGGGTATCTGGGATTAGAAAGTATTTTTCATGTTCAGAAAATTTTATAATAACTTAGTGAACTGATATAGGGTTTTGGGTTATGAAATTAATTTCTTATGTTACTTTTAGTTCACGTTATTTCTTATTGATCAATGATTGATTTAAAACTCCCTTTAGTGTGTGGGTATGAGTCATGTATGATTTATGTGACCTCCATTGAGTGTGCAGATATGGTTCAGTGTGATTTATTGTAACCTCCCCTGAGTGTGTGGGGATGGGTTGATGTGCTTTATGTGACCTCCCTTGAGTGTGTAGGTATGGATTAGTGTTATTGATCATGAACTACCTTGATTTTGAATGGATGGGTTGTGTTGATAAGTCCATTATCTAAATGAAAAAAGATGATCCCTATGTTGTATGTGTTATTAAGGTTATGAATAAATTTCCTTATGGAAATGAGCACAATCATGTAAGTTCAGGGTTTGTGGCAGCCTAGTTAGTGCATGATAACCCAATGATTTGTGTATTTATTTATGTATTTATTTTTTATCATCACACACACTTTTATATGATTACTGCACTTATTTTGAGGATGAGTTCATGAAGTTATACTGGGTTTATACTCACACCCTGCACAATCATCTCAGTATGCATACAAACCTTACTATTAGGGATTTAGCTAAGGACAAGAACCTTTCTAAGGTTAGTGAGCAGGAGGAGAGGGCTAGTTGGGGTGATGCTGGGACTAACTCTGATACCATTTTGTAGAGATTCCTCTTTATTGATTTTTTCCTTTAGATTATTATACATAAATATTTATCATATATGGGGATTTCTCTTTTGACTCATGTACTACATATTCTAATCTATTCTATTACAACATGTGTTGATGTTATTGTTGTTTCTTCCAATGTGTGATCTTATACTTATTTATTGGTAATATTTATTATTTATTATTTCTACTTATGTGTTTACTTTGATATACATCTTTTACTAAGGTCATAGACTCCCCAAAATTCGACTTAGGCCTGTTCCATTAGTTATTAACCTATAGTGTATGGGGAGACATGCATGAGGCCATGTGCCACCTCGACCCAAACCGAGTGATTTGGGTTGGGGTGTCATAAAGTGGTATTATAAACATTTTTTATATGAATTTTCGAAATGTAGAAAGAAGATATGGAATTTTCAAGACTTAGTATGAAACTCATGCCTAATATTATCTAACCTATGTGTGATGGAAAGTCTAAGTTACTAGGGATGATATTGTTCTTTATTATTTTTTTTATAGTTGAACCATTTCACCTTGAGTGATGCATATGATTTTGGTATTTACGATTTATAGGGTTTTATCTCTTGGATCGATCAACAAGAGTGAGTGAGTTCATGCATCATGGATAAACATACAGGTTGAACTTTCATGCAATTGTTTTCCTATGATTAGTAGAGGATTAAATTAATTATATTCTAGTAATAATATATTTGGTGTTTTCCCAAATACATAATTGGTGACATCTAATCAATTTAACCCGAGTATGTTGTGATTTTGATATATATATATATATGTGTGTGTGTGTGTGAATATAAATAATGTGTATATGTTGATGATATGTGCTTGAGACTTGAGTGGGTGGTAATTTTTTTTGTGTGTTCCTTCCTTTGGAATATTATTTATTGCTTGAGATTTTGATGTGTTTTATGTTTCAAATTGGGCCAATATGTGATAGTCAAATGGATTTCTAATTTTTTTGGATTGGTTTATCACTTAGTATAAAGGGGTGGTTGTAAGGGTTTTTGTTTTATAAATCTATTTTTGAATTCCAAGTGATTGTGGAAATATTTCAATGGGTTTTAAGTGGAAATTAGTGTTTTTATGGTATTTGACCACATTTGGGAACTAAGTTGGGTGAAGAAACAGTTTCTATGGTTTGGTTTTGAATGAAAGGAAATGTGTCATATCCTCAATATATTTTTAAATAAAAGGGGGTTTATTTTTTAAGTGGCTGAAAAGAAATTTCCCAATTTTTTTGGTTGACTGGGTTATTCAAAATGAAATTTCAAAGGGGTTTAAATGGCTTGGAACACTAAGTTGAGATTATTGTGAGGCCCATTTGGAAATTTTAAACTAGGATTTTATTGTGGGTGTGTGATAATCTCTTGAGCACCAATTGATTTTCTTGATATAGATTGTGGTCTGAGGGATATTCTATATTTTTTCATAAGATATAAATGATGTTTTTGAGGTTATTTATTATAAGGGAATTGGAGGTGAGAGCGCTTTGAGTTTATTCTTGGAATTACATGCTATTACTTGGTGTTGTGATGTTATATTAATGTGGTTTGGACGAGGTAGGTTCAAATGATGATAAAGATTTTTACAACCTCTGTGTGGGGGCATTGTTTGACACGGTGAATATTTGAAAGGAATGAGTTAGCAGTTGAGGGCCACTATATTGTTATAATTTGGATATGTGGATGAGGTTTATTATGCCTTATGATTTGGTCTATGTTATTGGTCAGTAATGGTGACTGATATCATCCAGTTAAGTAAGTATTGTTAAGTTGTTGGCATTGTAAGACCCAATATTAACACCATGGGTTGAGGTTGATTGGTATAATGGGGAAGGTTCCTGTAGGGTGAACCCTTATAAAAATAATGAACCTGAGTAATATGATTTTAATATAGTAGCATTGTGGGTAATCCCATGATGGGTTGAATACTTGTGGATGGTGACCCTTATGAAAGAAGGGTGGAGATTTACATCAAGTTGTGTGATGATAAGGTTGTATATAAGGATAATGCTCATTGTTTTGTTTAGGATGTTGTAATGAAAGTTTTTTTAGAGTTGAAAAATGTGTTGTGGTTGATGTTTTAGGGGAAGTGGTAGAGGTGATCAATAAGCCCAGTGGCTGGTGAGTTGAGGATCAATTATACCTTTTTCTAAAATTACTTTTGGGTGTAAGTTGGTAAGGTCTGAGAGATAAGACCAGGGAATTAGGTATAGTTGATTCATGAGGTAAGTCCTTTTGAGGTGGCAAATAAGTGATCTAGGGGTCATAATGTGTGGGTTTGTGAGGTGATCATCTCATTAGATGAATGAACTATGCCCCATTAAGTGTTGGGTAGTGAGGTGGTGAATGATGGGTTTTAGAAATATTTCTTGGATTTTCAACTCACTATGGTGGTTTAGGAATCTGAGGACATGAAATTTTGTTAAATCTATTAATGTTTGGAAATGTGAGTTTATTCGAGTGGTGTTAGGAATTCTCATGAGTTTCAGCATTCATCTGATAAGGAGGTAAGTTCGTTCTTATGGAGCAGTGGTGATAAGAGTTACTTGGTTCACATCAAGAGTGATGTGTAGGTGAACCTAACCCATGGGTAGAGTTAGACTGAAATGGATAATTCATGTAAGTGGGCAAGCTAGATCAATAAATGAAAGATACCCATATATGGGTATTTGTTAGAGGTGATCAGGTATGAGCTGGTGATGCCAACCAATATAGTAAATCATGGGCCATTATAGAGAATTGATGTTGGGGGTTAGTATAGTTTCTTTCCAATTGAGTCAGAAAACATTGGTGTTCTGACTCGAGATGATGACCCTAACAATTCACCATTGGTGATAACATATTCTTATAGATGTCACCTAGGTTTGGGAATCGATTTTTGAGGAAGTAGGGGGTGTTGGTGCCATGGTTCAAGGGTAGGATTTGGAGCCACATACCATTAGTAAGGATTTTTTTGAAAGAAAGAGCAGTCATAAGATGATTTTTGTGGTGAACCATGGTTCATGGAATGCTTTATGGGGTGAATAATGTGGTGAATCACAGTGAAGTCATCAACATTGGGATAAAAATGTTTTTAGGAGAGTCTATTTTTCATTATTTATTTTAGGTGTTTTGGAATCATGGACATCTACCGAAAGAGGTTGGGAAATGAGAGTAAAATGCTTAGGCCTATGGGCTCAGTTGTTCATAGGTTTCCCATAGAGATTCTTCTTGAGGATGAGAATCCTTTATGGGGGGGGGGGGGTTATAACACCTATTGAATTTTGAGGTGTGTTATGGGTTAGAATTTTCTTAATTAGGTGTATCTTAATGATTTTGAGTTATTGGAGGGGTTAGAAGAGGTTCTAGGGATGAGTTTTAGAATAATATCTGAGGCTATAGTCATGAGGCTACAATAGAATAGGTTCATGATGTGAACCCATGGGTTATGGCATAAATTATGTGGGTATAAACCCAAGGGGGTATGCCTAGATACATTATAGGAATGAACCATTGGTTCACACTATGAACTGGTATTGGTTATTATTTTTGGGTGTTTTAAAATAAGGAACATTCCCAAAAACCACTCATTTCCTCCCCTTTATCCCCTTTCCAATTTTGGAAAAAAATGAAGGTTTTTATAATTTAGGAGCTCCTTCGACCACATTCCTTAATGGATCAAGGAACTAATTGATCATATGGACTCCACTTGGTAAGTATAACCACCTTGTATTCCATTTATCCCTTTTTAACTCGTTGTTTTTGGTTTTACCTCTCTAAAACCCTAATATGTGTGTACTAGGGATGATTTTTCAGAACTGGTGTGTCGGGTTTGAATTGGGTAGTGATTCTTGGTGGTTTAGATTCGCCACTCTTGAGGTAGGAAGTTTTTACCAAGTTTCAATGCTTTTATAAAGTTGTATGCCTTGACTTTATTGTAGGTGTGTGTGTTTCATAATGAGACCTCTTCTTTTGGGTATCAAAGTATTTGGTAGGTCCATATTTTAATTATTAGACCTTAGAGGGAGAGTATGAGTTGTGTGACTTGAAATTGGTGAATGTGAGTAGTGTAATAGGGATAAGGGTAGGGATATCCTCTTGGTAATTTATGTATATAAAGTTACATTTGAGTTCAAAAAGGTTATAATTACTTGATAAACTAATGTAGGGGTTTAAGTAATGATCTTCCTTGCTTGTGTAACTTTTAGTGAATGTTTTTTCTTGGTTCTTGATTGTGACCTCCATTGAGTGTATGAGTATGGGTTGTGTATAATTGATGTGACCAACCTTAACTATGTAGGGATGGGTTAGTGTGCTTGATTTGACCCCCCTTGAGTGTGTGAGGATGGTTTAGTGTGCTTGATTATGACCTCCCTTAATTGTGTGGGGATGGGTCGTGTGTACTTGATGCGGTCATGACTTAATGAAAATGTGTGGTACTTGTGTTTTATGTTCTATTAATATTTTAAATTAATTTCCTTCTAACAATGAGCCAAAGTAGGTAGGGCCAAGGTTTTTGGTAACTTGGTTAGCACACGATGACCTAAATATTTGTATGTTTATTCATGTATTTATTTTCCATCATCACATACAATTTTATGTGACCATTGCACTTATATTAAGGCAAAATTTGTGGTTCTCTATTTGGTTTATACTCACACCCTTTATGGGTATCTCAGTGCACATGTAGACTTTACTATCAAGGATTTCAGCAAGGGAAATAGTCATTCTTAGGGAAGTTGATTAAAAGGATCATGTTGGTCAGTGTGATGCGGGGATAGAATCCAGGATCATTTTGTAAAGATGACACTTTAATGATTTTTCCTTTTTATTATTATACATATAGATTTTTTTTCATGTGTGGATCTCTCTTTTGACTCATGTACTAGATACTGTAATCCATTCTATTATAGAATTTGTTGATGTTATTATTATTGCATCCGTTGTGTGATATTCTACTTATTTATTATAGTTATTTATTATTTATTTCTTCTGATTATGTGTTCAATCTAATGGAATCTGTTACTGAGGGTGTAGTATCCCCACGATGTCACTTAGGACCTCATTACTAGCTGAAAATCTCTTGCATATGGGGAGGCGTGCATGAGGCCATGTGGCACCTTGACTCGAATTGGGTGATTTGAGTCATGGTGTCATAAGGATTAGGGTTGGTATTAGAGCCCCGTTATTTTATTCTTTTTTTATATTATATATGTTATCAGACCAATGGGAAGTTAGTTAATGCATGTTGGTATGATTATGTGTCTGTATGACTTCTTGCTTTCATACTTCATTTGATATAACATGATTATGTTTATTGATTTTTGCGTATTATGAATATATTTATTTATATTGTTTAGTTATTTTAAACCTTTTATTACTATGATATTAGGTTATAGTCTCCCCATGTTAACACCTTAGATACTCGATGCTAGTCAGCAGCCTTTGGTATATGGGGAGGCATGCCTGAGATCAAGTGGAGACTGATAGTTTGGGCGGTACTGAGTGGTTGTGGACCAAAGGATCATTACAAAGTGTAATTAGAGTTTCTTTTTATTTGTTTTATAATTTAGGGATATGTTAGATAAGGATTAAGGATAAGTCATAGCTTATGGTGGATATTGGACTGGCGCATTACCAATACCTTTTCTGATGGAAGTCTAGGATACCAGGTATATGATATTGTTGTTCTTTGTTTTAATTGTTATAATTGAGTTAATTATTGCCAAAATTGATGCTCATGTTATTTATTAGAGATTTATTTTTTATTTATTTTCTCTCTTAGATCATTAGAGAGAGGCCCATGTACATGTATAATTTTTGGCACATAGGATTCACACGACATATTCATGCTTGGTTGTGATTGATATCATTGATGGAAAAGGGTTTAACTATTTAAAGTTTAAAAAACAACTTTTATGGTGTATCCCTAGATAATTTTTTTTTGAAATATTATAGTCATATGAACCAAAATATATTTTCTCTAATGAAATTCCATGTAGATATTATGGAGTGATGATCCTTGATGATGACTATATAACCCCTCTTGTAAGGATGTATAGTGATCCTTAGTAGGTTAGTACATGAATTGAATGTTTTGATGATCAACACCATGTGGGTAATTATGATATTGGTTTGGAAAATAAAATATGTATAGTTAATTAAAGTTTCAACAAGAAATTATATGGTGATTTTAAATATATCTTCTTGGTGGAATTCTACTTAATCAAATCGTATAATTATGGATTACTCGATATAGATTTTCATGGGAATATTCCCTTATATGTTGTTGGATGAGAATGTGATTCTCAAGGGGGTAGTAACACATACATATTCTTGATGAGGATTAGTTCCCTATCATGGGTTGGTGAATTGTATTATTATAATGATATGTATATATATATATATATATATATGAACCCTAGAGTGGGTGTTTCAGTATTTGAATTACCTTGATATGTTTGAGATGAGTGAATGGATGATTATCAATGAGATATAAATTACATGGGATATAGTTCATGGGATAGGTGGGAGTGGTTAGTGACCTTATGATATACTAGGGTAACCCAAGAGAGGGGTTAACCTAGGCCTGTGAGTTCCTTATAGATAATAATCATGGGTAAATGCTTTAATTTTGAGAATGATGCATGGGTGGTGATATTAGATATTTGGTATGTGAATCAATATTACTTGAGATTTTGTGATGAAAATCACTTGAAGTTATTTTGGTACTGATGTTCGGTTTTGGGAGGGAATGATTGGTAGGATTCTTAGCCCTGGTAATTTTGGGTGTGGTTCCAGATGAGAATTCAGATTATTATCCCTAATGGTTGGATCTAGGATGGATAGAGTGTGGGTAGAAACTTCTATTTTGTAATGATACCTAGGTATAGGGTGGTCAAGTGATTGGTCATGGAATAGGAAAGATATCTTAGACTTGTTGGAGGAACAATTGAGGATATCTTGGATAGATTGGGTTGACATGCTGTGGTGAAAGGTCAGTGGTGTAGGTGTGTGACCCTAGGTTTGGTAATGTGAAATTCATGAGATCGTAAGTCGAGTTAAGATACTGGGTTATACTAGAGTGTATACTCATTGAGATCGAATGATACTGAGATGGTTAGTGAATAAGAACATATGATATTTTTTTGGAGGATCAATCTGAATTAGGAAAAGAGGGTGAGAGGTGGCATGAATTTTGGGGGGAAAATTCTCGATGCTTGAGGGAAAGTTAACACTGGTTACACATGGAGACTATTTTTTATGGATCAATGAGAGTCCATGATCAAGATGAAGGTAAATTTATTTGATGAAATTCTTAAAAGCATGATTTCCCAAGATTTTTTATGAAATGAGAAATGTCCCTTTATAGTGAGAGGTGAGATTATAGATGAATCAAGGTGTCGTGGTATGGTTGACCCAAGTGTGTTATTTGAAACATATTATCAAGAAATCATGTTTCTGGAATTTGATGAGGCTGTGATCATGGAGTGGTATATAGAAATACCTATGGAGGGGAGTGAACCATAGACTATTGGAGGGTGTAACATACATTATGAATGAGATTTTAGTAGATTCCAAAGGTGATGTTCTTAGTGAGTTGGGAATGGGTGGTAGTTAATGTTTCATGTTGGTGATTGGGTATGTGTGGTATGGACATGTCTAGTAATTACATATGGTAATGGATGACACATAGACTATGAAAGAATAACCCTCATGTGGGTAGGACTATGGGTGTGATGAGACCAGTCGTTGGATGGTCAAGGTAGCATTTTTATGCTGGTGTTCTTTTAAATCCAATTTTATTTGACTTTTTTAGGGAATAACCTATTTGGGATTCATATGTGGTATGAAATGGATTCTGTGTGTTGGAATTGTGATAGATATGGTTTTGATGTGATCCGAGGGTGAGTCAGATTGATGATGTACCGATACTCAAGGTGATATCATGACATCCAGTGTGGGTGGTTGGTAATCTAACTATTGAATTATGCTAAGTGTTGAACAAAAAATTTAGTGTGGGTGTTGGATGATCTTGATACGACTTCAAGAATTAAGGCATTGTGATTAGATAATTTGATGCCATGTTTTTGGGGAAAATCAATCATTTTTAGGAATGGTTATATAGAGGAGAACCAAACTATGTTTTTACATGAAGTTGGGTGTGGTGAGATGGAAACCACACTGAGCATGTCATTTTACCACTGAGAATGCATTTTTCGTAGTCAGTTTTGATGGTGTTAATTACCATGGTTGGAAATCATCCATTATGAGTAGAGAATTATGATGATGAGCACCATGGCCCTGAGAATGAATTGATATATGACACTATAGTGTCTCTGGATATAAGGGAATAGGTTAACACCATCTCATTGGTTCAGTGATGGTGATGATTGGTGTTTTGGTTTTTGAGGAATACTGTGCCACATTTTTAGATATATGTAGTGGAAGCTCAGTTTTTGTTTCATATTTGAACATGATGAGTTTTTTTTGAAGTGAAACCCAAGATAGGTTTAGGTTTATGATTAAAAGAACATAGAAGCTTCTTTGGGATGATAGGTATTATAGTGGGTAGGTTTTAATGACCCTCATTCATATGGGTTGATAAATTCTGAGGGAATTTTATTTTTTGACTCTAGAGTAGAGGTCGTTTTGAGAAATGGGATTTGAATCAAGAATTTGAGAGTTGGTTCTTCCCTATATAATATTTTGGGATAAGGTTTGAAGCTTAGTTGATGACTCTTGGTTTCTTATGAGTGGTATTTTGGTTCGATTTGTGGGTTGGTTTCATGTGAAGGGAAACCTGTATACATGGTGATATTTACATGATACACCTTTACATGGGTGACCATTACATAGGCCAACCACACATGGGAAACCCACATGTGGATATACTTTTATAAAACTTGGAAAAGTCCAGTGTTGGAGAAGGAGGGGTCTAGAAGATCCCTATACGGCTTCCCTACATAGTGGCCCTCACAAGATTTCCCTTTCATAGGTTACCCTTATGGGGTCACCCTTATGCAGGTAACCCTTATAGGGTTTCCCCTGCATCAGTGACCCTTACGGGGTACCCCCTTATGCAAGTGACCCTTATAGGGACACCCATATGAGAGTGACCCTTACGGGCCCCCTTATATAGGTAACCCTTATGGGGTTACCCTTACATGAGTGACCTTTACGGAGCCTCCCATTGTGAAGGTGATCCTAATGGGGTCACCTTTATGTGGGTGACTCTTTTAGGGTCACCCTTACATAGGTACCCATATGAGATCACCCTTATGTGATGACCATTACAACCCCCTGCACTGATGGCATCACCCTTACATAGTTGATCCTCACAGGATTACCCTTACATGGTGACCCTTACATGGGTCACTCCTATATAGATGAACCTTACATAGAGGGGGTATATAGGACCAATACATGATGGTTGGTCAAAAATGTTTCCAGACTTTAAAAAATATAAAATAAAGTGTCTATAAACACTTTTAAGGGGATTATAGGGTATTTTTATGACCTGATCATAGTAGGATCATGATAATGGATCCCTCATTTTCCCCTTCTTCCATGAGAAATATCTCCCTAGATTTTTGTTAAAATCAAGTGTCACTTGACCCAGAGGGAATCTTGAGGTAATTATAACAATCCATGTTAATTCTTAATCGATTCCTTCCCCTTTTTCTTTCCTACTAACTTGTTCTTATTATGTGAGGGTTTTTAGTTATGATTCCACCGGAGCATAGAAGAATCATCCTGACATGATGGGTATTTTGTTCAGTGTGGGTAAAAGAAGTATCAAGAGGATGAATATACTATATTTTTTGTGTATTCAAAGAGGTATGTCACTGTTATGATTTGACTTAGGGGTTTTTAGGTTTTATATAAAATACATGGTTTTATTTAAATGATAAATTAGGGATTTTATGTGTTAAAGGTATATATGGATACTGGGGGTGATGAAAACCCTTTTTCTCAAGGATTGAACCTCATAAAATGACATAGTGAGTTATTAGGAATTATACCTAATTGAATAAAAATTTAAAATTAATTATTAATTTTTAAAATTAATTTATTAAAGTGTTATGGATTGATATAGGGCCATGGGTGATTATAAAAACATGATTGTGACTTAGATGAGCTTGGGTGAGAGTAACTGAGCTTTATTTATAAAGGAAATGACTTCATATGTGGTAGGTGGTCCTTTGAGAACACCCCTATAGTAAATGAATTTATTTATTTTCATGTGATATAAAGTCTCTCCATCAAGGGTGATCAAGAAGTTATGAAATAAAATTTTATTTAATATAAAATTCTTATAAATAGATAATGTTCTGATGGAAAAGATGGACCCTTGTGCACTGACTTGGATCCTTGATCTTCAATGGTTGAGGGATCATTTATAAAATGTATTCCTTGATATATACAATTCTTTGAAACTAGTTTTATGCCTCTTCTACTAATGGATGCGATTTTTTTTTATAAAAATGAGCTATAGGATACATAGACCGTTAGGGGTATGAGTTAGAGGAAGTGAATAAACATAGTGGCCCAAGTATAGGATCCCTTAGAAACCTCCTTGTATAAGAGAGTGTTATACTAGGATGATTGGTCCATGTAGTCCATGATAGAATGATGAGATTATTTAGAGCCATTAGGATAGTTTATTAGAGGTAGGGGTGGGTGTTCACTCCCAAACTAGTATGTGAGTACCTAAGTGAGTATACCCTAGGTAGAGAAAATTTAGGTTGGGTGTGTAAGGAATATACTAGGATGAATTAGGAAGTGGGATATGTATTATTATAACTCCTAGGAGTAATTTCTATGGGGATTATCTTATGAGGCCAGTGAGGAATTAATGTGATCATAATGGTGTTGAGGGACTCTATGACTTTCGAGTGATAGGATAATCTTATGAGATGAAATTGAGATAAAGAAACCCATATAGGGTGTCTATGATATGGTATGACCTCGGGGGGCTTGGTGGGTGCCCTAATATTGTGTTAACCTAAGTGAGAGTTTGTGTAATAAAGTATGTTTTTTTTTGAATTTGGGTGTCAACTTAGAATTTTAAGGTTGATGGTACAAGCCTGATATGGATATAGTGATGACTGTGTAAGATATCATAGGATGGACACACTTCACTCAAGTATTTATAAATAAATTCCCAGGATATCACTTGGGATTCATCTTTCATGACAATATAGAATGCCTTGGTTGTTACTTAGGATTTAATGTCTATACCTAATATTTTATGTAATTCCTAGGATATCACTTGGGATTCTAACTTTGTATCTATATGGAACTCCTTGGTTATTTCCTAGGATTTGACCCTTGTGCCTATATAGAATTTCTATGATGTTTCCAGTGATTTAGCTATTATGACTACGTGGAATTCCTAGGTTATCACCTAGGATTTAGTGATTTCCAATATGGGATTCCTAAGATACTCCCTATGATTCATTACTCTCACTTGATATGATAGATTCCTAACCGACACCTAAGATTTAGATATTAATCCTAATGACTTGTAATACCTATATTTTTATATGGGATTCAATGAGTATAACTATATTGAATGTCTATATTGTTATCTGGGATCTGATGAGTATGAATATATTGAATACCTAAATTGTTATATGAGATTCAATGAGTATGCCTATATGGAATTCCTTGGTTGATACCTAAGATCTAGCTGTTATGATTATTCAGGATGCCTTGGATATTTCCTAGGGTTTAGTGTTATTCTTGATACTATTTTAAATGTAATTATACATTCTTAGAGACATTATAAAACTAGATAAAGTAGGTATAATTGATCCCGGGTGTCACCTTATAACCTGAGGATTAATGATGATTATTTATTTATACTTCCATAGTCTTTATTTATTATATAGCTGTTCATATCCCATGTGTATGTACTACTTTTATGCTTATGTATGGGACCCCATTGGTGGTTCTCTATTGAGTAATACTCAAACCTTTTTCAGGAAGACATGACACTTGGGTACCTGAGAAAACCTTATTTATCATAGGTTCAGGTAAGGTAGTGAATTAAAGTTGCATTATTGATAAGGGTAGCTCAGATGGAGTCAAGTGACCAAAATGTGATGAGGCTCAGGGATGGTAGTAGAGCCCATGTATTTTATTCTATATTTATATTATATATGTGATTGACTTGGTGGATGATTAATTGATGTGTGTTGGTTTGATTGTGTGTTGGTATAACTAATTTCTTTCACATTTCATTTGACATATAATGAATTTAATTATCACTTTAGAGCACTCTGATTATTATTATGGATGTTGTTTGGTTATTTTTCATTTTTTCTTACTCTAATATAAGGGTATAGTCTCTCCATAGTAACACCTTAGACCCTTGATTATAGTTGGAAGTCTCTAGAATATGGGGAGGTGTTCCTGAAATCAAGTGGTGACAACTAGTCCAGGCACTATAGAGCGACCGTAGTCTAGGGGATCATTATATAAGTAATATTTCTATGAGGAAAAAAATGTGTTTTTATGTACTGGATTTACCACTATGAATACCACATGGAGTGTCCTCCACGATGTCTATGGTATACTAGGGGTGAATGGATAACATTTGGAGTCCCCACTACCGAGGTTGGTGAAATACCTAGCATGAGAACATTCATAATTTGATACATTTCTTTAAAAATCCTAGATTATTAGCTAATTAGGGAGTGGTTGGGTATGTTTTTGATTATGAAACTAGTTGGAGATCATTTGAGATGGAATTTCTCCTCTCATATGATGAGTATGACATCTGATCTCTCAATTGAGATAGACTAGAGAGTGTGAAACCACACCTATATAGTCCATATAATGTACTTATCTATTTATATGAGGGGAATGTGATGTGATTATACATAAAGGTGAATAACATGTGATGTATTCATTGAATTTTCCAATATATACTCAAAGATCTGAGAATATAAGTGTTTTATATGTGGGATACTATGTGTCCCATGGTCTCTCGATGTCTTATAAAATTGGAATGTATAGAAATTCATTCTAGCATGTGATAAAACTAGTGTACATAGGTATAAATATACATGTGTTTGATAGATATCACACCAGATACCTTTGTATCTTGAGTAACATTTATGCTTTTCTAGAGGTAGATATTTGATTATATTTTTATATCCATAGATTCATATTTTTTTCAATGCTACAAGGGATTTTGGGGTCACACTTTTTGGTTGAATAAATTAGGATTGAGTTTGAATTAGACCGCTACTCTACTTTTTTAGAGTTAATATAAAAGAGTTTTGGATGGGTATTCACAAATTATTTCATATGATATGATACACGATGAAGTTAATGATAGATTTCCAAAAGTGTTTTGGAAAATATCCAAAAGAGTTTTGGATATGATTTCACAAGTTATCATATATGATATGGTATAAGGTGAAGTGGCACAAATCTTATAAGGCTTTATTATAAGTGGGAGATTGAAGGAGATATGCCTTAAAACGCTTTTTCTTATGATACAATTGGACCAACCATCTTGTACTATTAAGGTATATCATAAGGCATGAAATTAGATTTCATGACCCTACCTTTTTCAATAATAAGGTATGATGGATGATATCATAGATGAATATATGGACAAGTTGTTGTGTATGAATTCCATATCATATGGGATATACCATGCCACTTTTTGTGATCATTTGGGAAATTGAATGATAATAATTACCATTCAAGTGAATAATTTTCACATTTGATATCATTAATTACAATTTAATAATAAAAAATAGATGAGATATCTATTCATGTAATAATTATATGAATTGCATGAGACTTACCATCAATACATGCATTAACTCATAATGTATGAGTTAATATATGTACAGTTGAGAAGAAACCTCAATGAATTTATAAGGAGCCTACTACTATGTGATGTAGGTGTGAGTATTGTATATGATTGGACAAAAATTCTTTTAATCCAAAGATATATTTCTTATTCCACCTTTTCACTAGGAGGTTCTTACACACCATAATGAGAATAGGAATTCCAATAGAACGTCAGGTGATTTGGTAGCTCTTGGATACCTCCAGAGGAGGGATATCTTTTGGATACCTCAAACATGATCTTCATCAAGTATGAATAAATAATTATGCAATGAAAATAATGGTGTAAGGTATAAATATTTATAGTTTATTCATTTTTAGTTTACATGTGGTTTTATTTATATAGCATAGAGATCATGGTTTGGGTTTCTTTATTACTTCTGCGGTGTTTAACAAGTGTTGTTAGACTCCTTTGAAACCCAACACATACTAAATTGGAAATTTATAAAACCAAGAGATATGGTTTTATTATCATTGATTTAGGTCTTATATTATTCATTTAGAATAATAAATCTTTATCCTACAATAATGAAATAAATTAAAATAATATAAACAAGGAAATTGGACTTGAATTTAGAAAATGGATTCCATGTACCAAACAAATAATATTTTCTAGAACTTCTAGCTGATGTAAAACCCACTAAGTCCAAATGTGTATTCATGTGAGAGTTATATAGGGGAGTTAAAGTGAATATCTATAAATAAAGATTAAATATTCAAGGTGAAATGTCAATACATTGATTATGATGAAACCCTTTCACTAATAGAGATACTACAATCTATTTGAATTTGAGTTTCCATTTTAGCCAACCATGATTATTATATTTATCAGTTGAATATAAAAACTAAAATCCTAAATATAAATTTCTTAAAAAATATTTATTAAATATAAGTAGATGGGTATTTTACATCAAAAGTTACCAATATAAAGTGATATTGAAAAAAAATCATTTTTAGATAAAAAACATGTATCAAATCATGTGATGTTTACTTTTTCATGTGTCAACATGTGGTTAGTGGGAGTTTCTTAGTTTTTTGAGTGATATATGCTGATAACATATGAATAAAATACTAGCATTATAGATATTTAAGACTTATTTGGAAATATTTTTCCAAGAATAACTTAAAAATACAAGGTAGAAAATACAAGTTTGAAAATACAACATATTGAAAATATAAGTTTGAAATAATTCAAGAGAGAATTGATTCCTATATCACATGGCATAAATATTTATAATATTATTTATTTAAAACACAAGATGATATGAGGATTATGAGTATAAATTTACATTCTTTAAATATGGGACTATCATATATGTAATTTCATGTACTAGATTTTTTATTTCATATATATAAATCATGGTTGGAAAATATCAATAAAATCTTAGAGAACTGCTTTGAGCAGTAGTTATAACTATCCAATAGTACTTGAAGAAGCATAAGAGAAATATTACTGGTAATTATAGAGGAAAAATATCTATTTATTAGAGAGGATATAAAAAATAACATTTAGATAGATCAAATTGATAAAGTATCACAATTAGGCCAAGGTAATAACCAAGATATGCTCATTGAAGCTAGTGGTAACCGATTTTATAAAATCCGAGCATGAAATAGATTACGATGTAGCTAAAGAAGTAGTATAAATACACAATGATTTTTTCTTGTTCTTAGGATTGTATAAATA
Source organism: Viscum album (assembly GCA_963277665.1). NCBI lineage: Eukaryota > Viridiplantae > Streptophyta > Magnoliopsida > Santalales > Viscaceae > Viscum > Viscum album. The sequence continues at coordinate 1,626,859,069 of OY728123.1, forward strand.
ATGTTACCTATTATAAAAATATAAAATTTTTATAATATTAAAGAAAATATACTTATCAAGAAGTTAAGGTTATGACATGGGAAAAATCTTACATGATTCAGAGACATCATCTCTCAATGTATTTTTCTCAAGGAGATGAAGTATAAATTAGTAATATTGTCATGGATAAAGCATCATAGGACTAATTACTAAATACATAACTCATTAAAATCATGAATTTTCATGTGAGATCTAACAAGTTTAAAATAGTTAGTAGTTTTCATTAGTGAAAGTGGGAGTGTTATGAGAGTTGGTGCCCTGGACCTAACCTAAATTTGTACTTTTCAGTTATCATTTCACACATATAGTGTTATATATTAATGGTTCATACTTTAATTTTTTTTTAAAGGTTGGGGCCGAAGCCTCATTTTTATTATTGAAACAAATCAAAGACCTCTTTAACTGGGTAGAGGGAGACCCACTACATATCCCGAAGTCCCAGTTGGCATTTATCCCATTACATAGCCCGTAGGCCCAATTTTTTGGCCCAAAGCCCATTCTGTGAATAGTACTGCTACAGTACCGCACTGCTATAGTACCCGCCGCTGCTACAGTTCCCCTGCCACCGCTACAGTACCCTGCCGCCACTATAGTACCCTATACGGTAATGTCTTCATATTAAATGTTATATAAAAAGGTTATAATTGTTCTCGACTATAATGAGAAACCCGTGATACTATAACTATAATCTTAAACATATGTACTATGGTTTAAATACCTAATAATTATGGGCTATAGTTAATGCCCAAATATATAATGTTGTACGATCATAAGTATTTAGACTTATTATTTTAAAGTTATCACTTGGTGATCTTAAGTATCAGAGATCATGGGGACTGATATGCCAATAGGAACATCAAATGTTGTGGGTTTTATTGGATGTTCTTATCTATGATCATGTGTATTGGTATATCTATTTGATATCATTTTTAATGTATATAATTATATAAAATACCTTGATTCATGGTGAAAATCATAATAGTATATGTTTTTGGTGAGGTAGATTGCGTCATGTGAGTCATAAGTGGTTTAACATTCATTAAATGATCAATAAAGAATTTGTCACTTCTGAGTATAGGAATAAAATATCTTTATCCAATTTATTGAGATGGTAGTGCCTTTAATAATTCCATATTCATGGAATATTAATCCAAGTCCATGCAACTTAGTTAAAAAATATAAATAAATCATAAAAGTATTATGATACAATGTATGCATCTTACATTATGATATATAAAGAGATAAAGATATTATACTATATAGTATATTATCCTGAGAGTTTTTCATATATATAAATTATCCTCACCACATCAGGGGACATGATATGAATATAGATACTAATATTGGTCTATGAGTAGGTTTCACTGCTATCAAGAAACATTATTAGAGGGACACACATAAAGTACATCCTTAAGTTCCACAAATTCATATGAATTTGAGTTCATGATAAAGTGGGTTTGATATCTGTGGGCTGGTGTCAAGTGTAAATAATTACAATTAAATAAATTAAAAAAATAAATTATATATTATTTAAGTTTAAATTAATAAAAACTGAATTTATTTCTCATGGTATTCATAATTTATTTAATTATAAACAAGTGAATATAAGAAAATTATTTTTTGAATTAATATTATTTATTCATGATTTATTAAAAATATTCAAGAGGAAAAATCCAAGTTAATAGTTCACATTTCATTATGTGTCATTTTAAAATGTTGTAAATATACAATGGAATGTTTATGGAATTTATAACAAGTTAAAATAATTCAAACTTTTCATGATGAATATAAAATAAAGTTTAGGTTTTTATGAGGGTTAAAAGAAAATGTTAGAACTTAAAGCTATTTAAGATTTTTTAGGTAAATTAATAGAACCTATTTAATTTTCATGGATTTTGTATCCTATAAAGGATTATCTCAAGCTTTAGAGATAGATAAAAGAGATATGGACAAGATCATATCAATCTCACCATCTCAGATCATGTATATTCTCATCCAGTGATCGTATGTTCATCTTAAATCACTTAGACCATTCATGCTAGCATATGAGAGTTTAATATTTTTGAACAAAAATATTTAGTACATATGTGGATGATCTAAATGTATACTCAGTTTGATCCTTTGAGTTATGAAAAATTGGTGATGAGTGAAACACGTATAGATCTTCAAACCGAGTAAGGTACCATTTTGATTTAATTTTTCATACTTAAATTTAACTCACATGTACCATGTTAAGGATTAGGTACCTTACTACTAAATATATCATTTCATGAAATATTTTGTAAAAAGAATATATATTTTCTTGATTTATGATTCTGTTTTCTACCTAGTTCCTTCATCAAATACATGAAAACTAATATCTCATGATTTAATAATAAAAAAAATCATAAGGACAATTAAATTCCCTTATAAAAACAACTCAAATTAATTAATTTAAAACTATATTCACCTAAATTAAATTAACCTAGAAAATTAGTATGTTATGGTGTTCCTAATTTCTTTTCATTATGAATATCTCTTATGTATTTTTTGGAATTCATATCATGTTAGTTTCTTGAGTATAATATGACATACTATGTATCGATGTATTTACTTTTATATAGTTTATTTATCTCATTGTGTAAAATGTGTATGTTTTACATTATGGATAAATGATGTGTTTTTATAGATTTAATTGGAAAACATCTCCCATTATGTGTTCACACCATCTTAGTGCTTGTCACCATCCTCAACGCTATTAGAAGTGGGCTTGGGAAGATGTATTTGGCCTTCTCATTAAATCATAAAAATTTCCAAAAGAGGTAAATCCTTGTTATTTTCATTTTAACCTTTTTTATTGAAATTTACCCATAATTGATTTATAAAACACATATATTTTCAATTTGGAACTAAATTAGAAAGGAAATCTTCAAGGACACATTATCGTTGTGAGGTTCATAAATAATAGTAGACAAATCCTATAAATGCATTATTTGTTTAGTTAAAAAGTTATTAACACTTTATTCCATCACTAAATAAAAAATTCAAAATATCATAATGATCAAAATATTTTTCATTAATAATTGAAAAAATTATAATTCAAATACATGGTTTAATTTTTTTTACAAAAAACATTTGAAAAATTCATTTTATACTTATTTACCAAGAATATAAAAAGTTTTACTTTTTAAACTGTAGATTGGGAGTTATAACAAGTAAGTTTTAAAAATAGATTTATATAAAAATTTCCATTATTTCAGTTTATATTTTATTATTTTAATATATATATTCTCAATGAATTTTATTTTATTATTTAAAATTGAATGATATATATATTTTTTAAATTTGAAAATTATTTTAATTACATTAGCATTATTGGGTATAATTATTATTACATGCAATGTATTTAAAAACATATTGGATTGTTATGAATTATCGTTTATATGGATTTCATAATCTCAATATTATGATTACTACTCATTCTCATTAAATTAATTATATAAAAAATCCTTCATTTTCTTTAAACCTTGGTATTCCAACCAATGGATTTGATATGGAATATAAAGATCAATTTAAATCATTAATTACAATACCATGTACCATATATATATATATATGTTAATAAGATAATTAAAAATAAAAATTTTGGCCCTCCTTACTTTATCTATTATATATTTATTTTACATTATACGTTATCCATTATCCTTGAAAATATTCGAATAAAAATTTCATCAAGGATACTCTTTACCTATGACCAATCAAATGTTTATAGCTTCATAATTCCTCCCAGTTTCAATCGGTGTTCTATTCATTTTTCAACATGTTATTTGCACAAGATCATCCATTTATATATGTTAGTAATAAAGTAATAAGTCATATTTTCCATGGAAAACATTATGAAGATTAGTTTTATTCCTCTTTTCATTTTAAAAGGAACTATTTATCCTAGTATTTGGATGTTGAGATGCATACAAATGATGGGTTTTAGAGGATCATCTCATGGTCATTATAGTAAAATAAACCTAATAACATGAATGATGAATCATCATTGAATCAATATGAAATACGAAGAACAAGAAATATAAACAGATGTACCTATATTGCTATGTGATCTATTTCTATCAAACACGATGGATTTTGATTAATAGAGATCACCGAGAAATAACCATCAGAATCATTTCTCTATATGGATGAAACCAACCACTATAATCCTCATTCTCAATAAGAGGACCTTCAATCTTCAAATGCATTCTAGCACATTCCCTTGTGAAGAAAAATGAAGTATCAGTATAAAAGAGAGCTTCAACTAAGGCTTGATCATAACATTCTACATTGATAGGGGGATATTATTCCTTTATATCATCTTCCTTTATTAATCAAAAAATAAAATATTATTATATTAAAATAAAAAATTTATAATAATAATATTTTTATAATTTTAAATATATAATATTATGATTTTTGTTAAAAATAATATAACTTTATATTATTATCAATAAAAATTATGTTCTAGGCCTGACCAAAATATTAATCAAGATTTTAAAAATGACTCATTTATTATCTAGGATAAAAAATTGAACCCGATAATAAATTATATGGGTTAGGTTAATTAGTATGGTTGGTTCCCAGTTCTAGTAACGGGTCTAGCTATGAATAGTGTTCTCATTTTTACTAATATACATGCCTTTTATCCCATGATTTATCACTTTATATGATTTAAATATATGTAAGAAATAATTTTATAGTTATTGGTTATTATTTTAGATAGATTGGTTTGTAAAACTTATGTCATAAAAATTTATTCTGATTCTTAGTGTCACATGTCTTTTCTATCAGTGATATGGTAATTTTATTATATACTATAATGGATTAAAAATTCCTTGATTTTATCTCCATATATAATGGTACTGATATTCTTATCCATTGGCTGATGGGGTAAAATGTTATATGTATCAACAATCTATTCCTACTGTTTTTTTGAGTGATATAATTACAAACCACCATCATAATACCACTTTTTTAATGCATCATTACTTTATTTTTGGTTCTAGTAATCAATGGTTTTTATTTATAGTAAATAGAAATATTTTTCATAGTCTTTAGTCTAGATCCATGATTGAAATATTCTGATTGATGAATATGTGTGTGCCCATTTTTCTTCCAACACCACATGCTTTAGTAAAATTTTTTCCATCTAAATTTTAATTCTTTTGTGTTTTTTCAAATTGTGTTGGAATATATGATGTAGATCACTAAGAGATAAGATATATAAGGTGAAATGGATTGTAATTTGGGTTAAACCTATAAGAAAACTCATGGCTTCTTAGGGATTAACTAGGGTTTGTGCACAATGTAGGTCTCAAGGAAAATGTAATTTTAGCTAAAAGAATTCCCAATTATGATAAATTATGGTCCAATTAAATCCATTTTTAATTAATATTCATTAATAAATTTTTTAAACATAATATAGATTTTCAAAAGTGAACCATGTCATGAAGAGATCTCAATGATAATATATACTCAAGTGGTATAAAATCATTCAAAACCATTTTATTTAAAGAAAAAAAAGGGAAAAATCACTCAAAAACCATACAAAAAGTTAAAAATATATGATACAAGAAATTATATACCCTATTTTAAATACTAAATAAAAAATAATGGGAAAATGAAAAAATAGGATGAATAAATTAAAATTTGTTATTCTTTGTCTAGTGGATTGAGATAATATCATTCTCACTAAATTTATAGAACATGTAAAATAAAATAAAAAAAACATGAAAATTTTATTCAAATAAATGGAAAATGAGAAAGGAGGGAGATAAAATAGAAAATACTTGGTTTAATCCCCAAGTGGAAACTGGTTTTATATAGCCTCTAGCTATGTAGCACAAGTTTATTAACCCAAATCTGAAGGTGGATGAGGTTTTTGGTATGAGAACCACCACATATTATTTTCCCACTATCCATTAGTGGATACCAAGAGTGGTGAAACCCATAGGAAAAGAAAAATAATCTCACCCCCAGAATGAGATAAGAAAAGGAGTAAGATAAGGGTGAGGGATAAGGAAAGAGGATTCTTTTCAACTGTCTTGGTTTCCTATTATAGTAGATATTAATGTTGTTGTTAAGGAGGGAGTCACTTTACTATAGGATCCTCAAGATATTTTTCTTAAATTACCACCTTCTTAATTGTTTTTTCTTATAATTTACATGTCTTATTCTCATAAATTAGTTTTTTTCTTCTTATTCATCTTACAGATAAAACTCTAATACCACTGAATCCAAAGAATCAAAGTTAGAAGTGAGTTTTCAAATTTATTTCATAAAAAATAAAGAAAAGTTAATCCAAAGTTTTATCATCTCCCTTTAGTGTTTCAACTAATATATATTGATTCTATTAATTACCTAACAAGCCAATGGAAATGGTTGGGAAATTGGTACTCTTCAATTTAATCCTCAACCCATCATATCTCATCTTTAATAAAGGTTGGAGGGAATTGCTTATTTTGTGCCTTCTCCATATATTGATGAAACTTTGGGAAATAATATTGGAAATCGGTGTGCTCCTTGGTTAAGGATTCTAGAAGTGGTAGATTAAGGGATTATTTGTGACCCTCAATGATCTCCTCAAATTCATCCTATTTATAATTAAATATTCAAACTTTCCTCACATGTATATAAAATAATAAGACAATTTCTTTTATCAAAGAGAGAGATTTAAACACTAATTAAATTTTTCTTGATTTAAAATAAACTAATGAAAAATATTTACAAATCAAATGAAATAGTGATTGATCGATTAGGATCCTAAAAAATAGAATCATATTGACACATGACCTCATCAAAGGGTCTTTATCAATATTTTTTAAAACTATTGGAATGTAGCTAGGGAGTTTACCAGGTTCATCTCATGATTAGATTCACGGATTACTCACTATTCTAATAGTCTTTTTTTAATATTATGTAAATAAATATAAATTAAATTTATTTAGTGTGGTGTGAATACATTAAATAAAGGTGAAGAAAAGAAAAAACAAAGGTTAGTAGGAAAGGGGAATGATCTAAAGGGTGGTTGTCATACTCCATAAATTCATGATATTTTTTTGATATTAATTTCATTTTATTCACTCATAATTATTTATTTACAAAATTATAATAATTATTTGAATTATAATGAAAAAACACTTGATTTATTGAATAATGATTTAAATGAAAAAATTTGGAATTTAATTTATTTACTTGTTTGTTGAAGAAAAATGAATGAATTTTTACTCATTATCATTTATCTTGTTGTTATGAAGGACTTAGAGTGTTGTTGTGACATTAGATTTCATGGTTGATAATACAATTGTTTATGGTATTCATTATTATTGAAGTATTTTTATAGATTCCTATTCTATAATAAATCATGAGAAATGTATAAGGATTGGAATGTATGTGTCATCATAACTGTAAGTAAGTGTTATTATGAGTGTTGTGGTATGAAAAATAGCAAAGTAAGTTGAACGTATGTGTGAATATGCCCAACATATGTGTGATATGCATCTATATGGGTGTCATATATGGTGAATATGTGTGAATATTCTAGGAGTATGTTTCATTCAAACCCAATGTAGGTTTCATTTTTCACTTATGTAAGTGTGAATCCACCAGTGTAGGTGTCATTCAGGCCTTTTTAAAATTTGACTGAAGGATAAAAACAAGAAAAATTCAAGGGATTCATTGATACTTCAAGATGAGGTTTTGGGATACAATGTAAGAATTCACTCAATAAATAGGATTATTTCATGAGGATTATGCTTAATAAAATCATAGCTAAGGAAACATGGAAAGTCAAAATTGCGTTTGTAGATTTGAAGGAGATTCGAAGCCCCAATAAAGAAGGACAATTTATAAAACATTAAATAGAGAAGATCTAAAATGTTTTACCAGCATAAAATATTAGTAAAAATCACATATAAAAAAGTAGGATTCTAAAGCTAAGTAATAAAATGCACACCAAAGGCTAAAGAGTTTGACCTTATTGGAGTTCTTTCATTACCACTATTTTTTTTATTTTCTTATTTTTTAATGGATTATTATTACCCATTTTTATTTTTCACCCTTGAAATGGATCGTTAAAACCTAAGTGATTGGGGGTGGGAGGGTTATACCTTGTAATTATTGATCCCTTATGATTTAATGAATAAAAACTCTTCCCTGTTAATAAATTTAGGTTCACAGTGATTGTTTGAATCTTTTAATACCATTTTTTTTAAAATTTGAACATGTTTATTGTTGCTTCCTAGGTTGATAACCTATAATCTCCCTCCACCTAGTGTAACCTATCCAAAAGGAACAAGACCTTTTAGGTGGTGAGTGTTTAGCATTTTTTGGTGCATGTTTGGAAATAGCACGCCTATTCTGAATTTAACAGTAATATCAACACCTTATTGGGTATTTCCTTGGTATTTTATGGGTGGTTTATTGATCTTAAACACAAATTAGAAGGGAGTATGATCAAATATTCATCATTTTTAGAATATTATTTATTAGAAATTTCAGACTAGGGTGTTTGGTGAATCAATTGAGGAGCCATTCACTTATTAATTATCAATGAGATAAGTAAAACCATTTTAAGGACTATGTTAGCATTGAAAGTTTAAATATAAACTTTACATATTCACCTTTATCATTATCTTAATTTAAATCTATTTTTCTTTATTGTTTACTTCTCCTTCAAAAATCAAAAATTAAAGACAAAACCCTTTTTCTTCAACTAATCAATAAGTGATAATATATTTTTTACACTCCTCTCTAGGTGAAAACCTTATGTTACCACTATAACCACATCAAACCTAGGAAATAAATTTATTTTACAACACCCCTAGATAAGTTCATAAAAAACATGGATCTATTTCTAGGGAGGAAGTCTCTAAAATAAAAAAATCTAACCTTTTATTTTTTTGAACCGATCTTCTAATAATTAACCGTTCAATTTTGAACCTAAAATTAAAACACACTACACACCAGACTTATAAACCTAAATTTAAAATTATAATTTGAGGAAAAATTTCTTGCTGAATAAAGTGAAACCTCAAGTTTTTACTCTAATATTGTTATCATGGATGGAAATACCAATCCGAACCTCAGAGAACTGTGTTCACCTCATTAGATTCAATAAACAAATCATATTTCCATGCCAGCATTAGAAAATAATTTTGAATTAAAAACTAGACTAATTCAATTACTTCCAATGTTTAATTTTCTATCAAGTGAAGATCTAAACATGTATATCAAGGAGTTATCACATATCTTCTCCACACCAAAACCCTAAGGAGTGGTTTAATAGAAATTAAAGTGGTGGGAATTACCATTTTCAGTCATAGGAGAAGAAAAAATGGTTATACTACTTACAAAAATGAGAATCAATAAATGAGATAACCTAAAACATGTTTTTTATAAAAAAATTTCCCCACTTTTAGAAGCACATGCATTTGAAAAGAGTTTGATTATAACTACAAATCATCAGGATAAACTCTTTATGAGTAATAAAAAGGATTAAAAATATCTGTACCAGTTTCCCACATCAAGAAAGAGAAGATCATCACTTCCTTTAGTTCTTTTACCAAGGACCACTTTACAATGATAAAAACTTACTAGATGCCTCATCTAGAGGAGACTTTATAGACAAATCACTATAATAAACTAGGGCACTAATTGAGATGATTTCATAGAACTCACAAAATTTGATAGAATATGCACTAGTATAAGAGGCATATATGATGTAAGAGCTTCTGATTAATATCAATTGTTAGAATATATACATGAAGAACTAACAAGACTTGTGAGACATATGGCGCTGAAACAAACTAATGAGAATCAAAAAATAGACAAGGTTTGTGGTCTATTTTCTTCCCATATCATTTCATTGATCAATGTGCTAAAATAAAAGGAATGGAGAGTTGTGTAACAACCTTCCAACCAAGACAGTTTCAGCAACAAAATCAAGGATTGATGATAAATCCCAAAGAATGATATGTATTTAGAAACCAATAAGACAAAACTAGGCCACCCTACCAAAATAAGTACCAATAACCAGAATTTTCCTACAATAAATCTAATTTCGCCAAGCCCCACCAATTAAGAAACCATATAAACAACCATATAACCAACCTTTATACAAACAGGCACCCTTTTTCTAGTAGAATAATCCCTTTTAATAGAACTAAACTAATGTAAAATTACCAATACAACAAAAAAAGTATAATAGGTTGGGGAGTTTAGGAATAGAGTATATAATTTGATAAACTAGGTTGAAAATATTATGGAAACATTATCCCAAAACCTAGTAAAACTACGAGCCAAACAATACCCAACCTAAAAGATAATATGAGTATGATAACCATAATAATTGGAAAGTAGATTTAAACCAATACCACCCATAAAACGAATAAAATTATAGAATAACCTAATGAAACCTATGACATAAATTCTGGATAGATTCTTGATATCCATCCACCCCAAGAAGAAAAGAAGGAAAGCAAGAAAGACGAGCTTAAAATAAAGAAATAAGAGACACCGTGGAAAAGATAACAAAGAGAGAAGAACGAACTTACACTTCTATTTCTATAAATAATTATTTAGTATAATATTATTCAAGAGGAATATATTCAAATATATATTCAAGAGACCTTCTGTAAAGTTTAATTCAATATTCTCCTTCTTGAATCCCTCAAACATGTTCCCATGTATGATAAATTTCTCAAGAAACTTTTCACAAAGAAGAAGAGGCTACAAGGGATTGAAATAAAAAACTTAGAAAGAAATTTATCAGCCATAATCACACCATAATAACCTACCAAACTTATAAAAACATGAAAATTTAGTTTAAAATAATACTATGCTCAATATCTTTCTTAACACGCAACACCGATATTTAATAGAACTGTGATATACTATAAAAATATTATTTAAATGTGACTGTTATAACCTAGAAATTAAATTGGAGTTATGAATAGGAATAAAAACATCATGAAAATTATTTATAAAGGTTTTATATAATAAAAATTTATTGATTAATGTACTTAATTTTTATTAAAGTCATCTTATGCTTCCAAAATATGGTTTCTTCAAAAATGGTTTTTATTGCGTTTTGTAAGCCAATATTATAATTAATTGATACCATTTTTAGAAATTTTATTGGATGAAATGAATTTAATTTATTAAATCATCATTGCAAAATTATCTTAGGGTGAATTTTTGACATTTTTCAGAAATAATTGATTTTTTGGTGACTAGTGAAAAATACCGATTTTATCAAAACTATCACTTTTATGAAATTATAATGATGTGATAATAACTTGAATGATTAAAAAATATTTTTATAGAAAAAATATATATTTAATAAGTAATATAATTTATATAAAAATATAATGTTTGAATTTTAAATATATTCTTGACATTTTGGAAATCTAAGTAATTTTTTTATTCAAATAAAAATTATTTTTAGTTCTTCTTTCTTAATCAAGTATATACAAGGTTACTTTAGGTTTTGGTTTAGTTTTAAAGAAAAATAAGTCTCATTTTATTTAATACAATACAATTAATTACATTAGGATCAACATTATACCTTAATTTGGTATAAAAAAATTTTTATACTTAAAAGGATTTTTTCTAAATATTACTTCTTGATTACAACTTACTTTAACCATTAACTTGATCTCATCCTCTACCTGATGCATGCTGTGTTATCATCTCTATATGATCATTCGAGTTCAACAGAGGCAAAATGTTTCTACATAATTTCTTAGACAATCACCATTGTAAACATATTAGCAGGATTCTACTTTCCATAAATATTTTGAGGCTCCAACCATTTTTATTTAAATAGATTTAATATAAAGTGATATTTTAGGTCAATATGTTTCATCCTTACATGAAATAACAAATTGTGGGTAATATATATGAAAATTTGAATATCACAGAATAACTTTACTCTGCCCAATTATTTTCCAAGTTCCTTCCATAAGAACATCAACCATATAAACTCTTTACCTACCTTAGTAGTAGCAAAATATTTTTCTTTCATTATAGATAAAGTAATGATAGGATACAATCAAGACATTTGACTGAATGCTGTTCTAGAAAAATTAAACACAAAAACCATTGTACTTTTAAATGAATCTATATCTCTTAAAAAATATATATCTACAAATCCTTTAAACTAATTATCACATCCAAAACATACAGTAATATCTTTTGATCCTTTTAAGTATTGAATAATCCATTTTAAAGATTCCTAATGTTTCCTTTCAAGACTTTACATGAAATTAATAATAAATCCCACCAGAAATCAATGTATAATCTTGTGAAAACCATTGCGTACATCAAAATTCTAATGATTAAAGAAAAAGGAACCTTTATGATGTCATGAATTCTATATCCATTGATGGTTCTTGTAATTTAGATAGTTTGAAGTTACTAATGATGGTGATTAAGATAGGTTTACAACTAGTTATTATAAATTTCTCTATGACCTTCTTGATATATTCCTTCTGAGATAAAACCAAAAAAATAGTTTTGCTATCCCTATCAATACTAATACCTAATATTTTATTAGATTCTATTAGGTTCTTCATCTCAAAAATTTTGGATAAATTCTTCATTAGTTCCTCAATATGATGGAAATCCACATCTACAATCAACATATAATCAATATAAAACAACATTATGATATATATTCCATCATCATATTGCTTATAGTAATAATAATGAAAAAAATCACATCGAATGAAACTTTCCTCAAGAATAGAAGTTTTAAACTTCTGATTTCACTACCATAGACCTTGTTTCAAGCCACAAAGACTTCATTTAACTTACAAATAAGACTCTACTTTCTATAAAATTCATAACCCTTGGAATGTACCTTGTAAATTTATTCCTCTAAATCCCCATAGAGAAAAGATGTCTTTATATCCATCTATTCTAAGAGTAGATCCTTAGATGCAACAATTATGGCCAGTATCTAAATGATTGTGTGTTTAACCACTGGTGATAAAATTTCAAAAAATTGATTCCCTTGTTTTGTTGAAAACCCTTTACCACCATCCTTTCTTTTTACCTATTACTTACATCATCATTCTATTTAAAAAAACCTACTTTTTTACAAATATATGGTATTTTAGTGAACTCTCAAGTATTTTTTAGATTTAATGAATTCATTTCCATCTCTCTAGTTGACTCCCACTATTTTTAGTTTCTAAGAGAAACCACTTCTTCCACAAATTCTGATTATATTGAATCTATTATAAGTAGAAAGTTTATATTAGTCCCAAGCCTCTAAATTGGGTTCCTAATATGAGTGGATATTCTCATCGCAACCTCATGTTCATATGGTGGAAACTCTCCATCTGGTAGTCATCCATTCGAACATTCTCTCTCTAGTACATGTCTGTTTGAACATTCTCTATCCGGTACATATATGTTTGAACATTATCTATATGGAACATATCTTCACAAAAAATATCCATCCAGTAGACTGATGTTAGAGCACCATATTATGAAGTTTCCCCTACAGTTTTTGGACATGAAGACCATCCAGTAACATGTTTTTGATCTTCTTGAACCTAAATAGTTGATTTAACCTCAAATTCATTTTTAGTCAGGTTCCATTATTTCCATGAAATCCCTTTGTTGAAAGAGACATTTTTTCGATAAATTATTTGTTTATTTTAATCATGCCACATACGATATCTAAAGTTCTAATAAACATATCCCATGATAAATATCAAATTTTATTTATCCATTAACTTATCTATGTATTTAGCATCGATATGAATATATGTGATACTTCCAAATACTTTCATATGGTTCATCTCTGGTGTCTTATTAGACCAAAGTTCTTCTAGAGGTTCTTGTACCATAGATGAAGTTGAACTTTTTTTCACCAAATATACTATGGTATTTATAGCTTATGTCCAAATTACATTAGGCATTTGGAAAGTAAATCCCCATACTCCAATATTTATCTTGCAAAGTCCAATTCATCCTTTCAGCTACTCCATTTTGTTTTGTAGTTTCTTGAATAATATTCTTATGTATGATAACTTTCTTTTGAAAAAAACTTTGAAAGTTGTATCTAGTGTACTCCTTACTATTTTCAGTCCAAAGACACTTCAAATTTCATTCACACTCTCTTTTACCCAAAAATTTTCACTGAATAAACTCTTGAAAACATTAGATTTATTCTCTAGGAAGTAAACCAAGAACTTTTGAGTGGCATCATTAATTAAATCTACAAAGTAAAGTGATCCACTATTAGAGCGAATAGGGGAAGGTCCCCAAACATTGGAATAAAAAAGTTTTAGATTTTGATTACTTATCCTTTTACCATCCAAGTTAAATTAGACTCTCTATTCTTCCCTATAATAAAAATATCATAAAATTTAAGGTTCATGCAGTTAAGTTATTGTATTCCATTTTCCATTAGAACTTTCAAATTCTTATCAATGAGGTGACCAAACCCACAGTGCCAATCTTTTGGTCCATTCAACAAAGTGCTTCTGATCATTATAACTTTATCCTTGAATCTAATAAAGTACTATTATAAATTATTAATCCTATATGAAATCATCATGGAGCCTTTAGTTATTTTATAAACACCATCAAAAAAATTCATTCCGAAACCAATAACATCAAGTTTTCCAACTGATATGAGGTTCTTTCAGAAACCTAGAATATGTATAACATATTTCAATCTCAAGAAAATTTTATGTTTCATTTGAATGATTTAATATCCTTTTACAAATTTTTCCAAAGCTTAATAATCTTCTAGATGTACAATTCCTAAGATTATCGGTTCATAATCTACCATGCACCCTTGTACACTAACTGAATGAAAACATGCACTGATTCAATAACCCATGATTCTTCCAGAATATTAACACTTAATAAAAAATTGATGACTCCATCCATTTCAATGATGAATTTTGTTTATCTAGAAATGTAATTATCCATTAGATTCATAAAATATTTATTTTTTATGTCATTTCTTCCCACAAAGTCAATATATATGAACTAAACCAGTCGATTTTCCTCAACTTCTTCTCTAGAACTTATCATCTGAATAGATCTTCTTATAATGATCCTTTTATTGAGGTGAAAACCCCTGTATAGTTTTAGAAAGTGAAATTATGAATGGATATTAGACTTATTTCCACATAAAATCCTCATTCAAGGTCAAGTTTTGAATGTTATAAAAAAATATCTATCTTCCCATTGAATTTGATCACTTTTATTTCTATAAAATCCCAAATTTTTGAAAGAGAAGAAAGAATAATTAAAGATCATTAACCATTATTAAAAGTTACCTTCACTAATTTTAAATTTCCTAAGATCATATTAAATCCATTCTCATGATTTTCTATAGGTATTCCATCTGATAACATCAAGCTAAAATTTTTTTGAATCATGAAAACTTTGTTAAGAGTCATTGTATTATCATATATGTAAACCAAAACTTTCACAACTTATACAGTAGTTTTCTTCACATTAATGTTAAATGAAACATTTTGAGTAAGTGAAATCATTATCAAGGCTATGTACTTTCTATACAACCACTCTCATTCCTTCTTATGCTTAATTTAAGGATATTCATAGGAAAAAGGAGCATCCAGATATTTATGTATCAAAAGATCCGATAGTTTCATCCTCCAAAAGATAAAGTCTATTCCATAAAACTTTTCGATTGAAACCTTACCTTATTATTAATTCATTATTATAATAATAATGAACCAAACTAAAATCAAATAAATTATAATCTAAATAGAGGATAAACCTTAATGTTGTCAATGAAGTAGAACAATTACTTTGATAACACTTGTAGAGAATAAAAAATCAAGAGGATGAATCCTTCTATTACATTAGATAAACACAATGACCACTTTTTACACTAGAAAAAAAATCCTTCTGATAGTCTTGTATTGCATAGTAGAAAGATACAAACATCACCGGATGAAGTTTCATCTTATATTTTCCTCCTCCCAAGTCTATAAATTGAAATAGAATGAGATCCCACCCAATCACTACACAAAATTGACATATATACTTCAGATAAAAAAAATACATGAAAAAATATAATTATGTGGTTCAGACTTTCATCCCATATTCACAGGAGAAAACTATAAAAATTTTCATTAAAAGGAATAAAAGTAAATACAAAACCCATTGCTAACTTCCTATATATTTTACAAGGTCTTTGCCTATAAAGTTAGAAACCCCCATTAGCTTATAAATAAATCCATCATAACATCATAGCAAGGCCACCACCTCTATTTATATTGGTCTTTATCTGGTGAACTAGTTGCACCAAATTTTGGGATTCATGGTCACCCTTACATTGACCAAGGTAACCTCTAATACACTATTAAACCATATAATGAATATGTTAATATATGATACCCATGATTGAAGACCGCACATATATATGTAATATTGATAGACTTTTTTCGATTAAACTACATCCACTATGACTCTACCTAATGGTCTCCATCCGATGTATTCTATCTGGTGAACTCCTCTACCTTATTGCACTAAGGCCTCACCATAGGATTCCTCAGTCTGGTCATACCCATCTAATGACCTCCATACATAAAATTATATCTAGTGAAATTGAAGAATCTTAAAAAATACCAATAGTTATCCCCATCCTGTAGGTCTGGGGGAATTTTTATTAAAACCTCCTCTACCCTAAGAAAATTAGTCATATTTAGACTGGGAGAAACTCAACAAGAAATTACTTCATAGTTTATCCTATTGTGTGAACCATATTTCTCTTTGGGGACTCACTCATTATGGGTTTTAGGAGACTCTCTCAGGATCACCCTTCATAAGTCAGTTATGGGGGATCATTAGAAGGATAAGGTAAAGCCTCATAGGGGATTCAAACCAAAATGATTTTTAAAGAAAGGGAATACCAATGAGATATGTGTCTTTTATATTGATATATACTTGAGAGATGATCAATATCCTTACACTTTTTATGAAGATATGGTCCCAAAATCAATCTATGCATCTATGATTTTCATTAACATCGACCCCATTGAAGATTCCCATCATGATTATGACATAGAAGAGTGGAATACAAAAGTTTCTATACAAAACATAGTCCACACTGAAACCCTTGAATAAGGTACATGTACCCATCATTAGATACAAGATCAAAATCTAGTAATTCCCTAGAATTCTTAGTTTACATTACCTTGATGGGCCTAAACCATATAAAAGGGGAAGGTTGTGGATATTTCTCACCCATTATAAGAAGAATTTGACTCTCACCATCAAAGAAAGTTGTGACCAATATGAATAGGAGATAAAGGAGTTAAATCAAATCAAAACTGAGTTACTCATGGGTAATATTTCCACTAAATATAACCCCTAATCCAAGAATCACATTTCTCATCTAGTAAATATCACTTAACATGGATAGAAAATTATACTAATGAGAACATGATCCAAACATTTAACAAACTCGGGGTTCAAACAACCGATATACCTGGACTTAGTGGATGGGGAATATCAAGAGTTTCCTCCACTAGGGTGGTAGCTAGATCAATATCATGAAAGCTACCCTAGGCTGACCCATACCATTTATTATTAACAGACGAAAGGAATCTAACAATATCAGACTATACCCTCTACCTATGCTCTAATGTTTGGATAGAAAAATATTTTTATAGAACTCATTGAATCCATCAAATATTTGGAATATTGAATGGATTCCATGGAAGGATAGAATGCACCAGTACAACAAAAAAGAAAGACATTCCCCAAATGGGTGTATGTGACTCCTACTCTACCCAACTTTGAAAATTCAACTTTCCCAACCTTTAATGATATTGGGGACCTAGAGAAACATCTAAAAAAATTATTATCTTGATGTGGTCCCATGATGGGAACCCTCAAGAAATAAGAGGAAGCTAAGATCAGATGATTTTTACATACTCTAGATGGAGAATTATTTATTTCATATAACAATTTGCTGAAAAAATCAGTCACAGGACGGGAAGAACTCCACCAAAAATTAATCTATTAATTTAGCTCAATTTTTAGAAATAAAATGATCCTAAACCTATCAAAATGTAAACAACATGAGAATAATAGATTTTCAGACTTTATTTCCAGGTGATATCCATGAACTTTCATCTCCCCAAGAAGAGTTAATGAGAATTTACATAGAAAATATCCCTAATAAGTTAAAAATTCCACTCATTTTGGTAAAATATATTTTATAATTATATGATTTTTCCATAGTTTCCCAAAGTTTGGAAGATTCTATTTGGTAGACCAATAACATGACTTGTTCGATGTTAATAACTCAAGGGAAAAATATTGGAAAAACAGAAAAAATTTCTATAATTCTTAAGCCAAATCCAACACCAACTCTGACACTGAAACCATGAAATATCATGTGGAACCTCCTCATGAATTCTAAAAACCCTATAAACTTCCTCTTCAGGGAGGGGGGGGGATGAAAGATAAGAGTATCCCACCATATGAATATCCAAATAATAAAGATTATTCTTTTAGAAATGAATAGGTTTCTTAGTATTTCATCATAGTTATGGGTTTTTTACTAAAACTAATAGATACTAGGAATCTTAATCATGACGGCCTTAGTAACCACCTAAATTATTGTCCCTTCCACTGAATTTTAGGACACACCACCCAAGAGTGCTTCATCTTTAAATACATCATCCAAAATATTGTGGATTCTGGGAAGGTCAAGCTAGGAAACCCACAAACACAAGTGTATTATATTTTTTCCATCTAATTGGAAAAGTAAGTAGAATAAAAGGAAGTTTAAAGTAAGGGAGTATGGAAATTTAATGATTATATGACTATAAAAATTCCTAATCAATCTCATTACATCCTCATGGAACAAATAAATCAACCAATTATAACCCCAATTCCCTCTTTGATGATTGTGTGGAAATTATTAGAACCATAATCATCTAAGGGATAGTATTATAAGAATAAGAACTATAGGAGTAGTAAGATAAAGGAACAAGAAATTTAACATGTATTGATGCCAAAAATAGTTCAAACCCTCTCAGAATTTATGCCCCCAACACTAGGAGGATGAGCAACGACCTTCCTAATAGTTTATCAAGAAATGAAACACCAAAAATAATCGTTATTAGATAAAGGGTTTCTATATAGATCCGTAAATGTAATTAACTTGGTAAATCCATTGTATGACAAATAATATATATACTATCCCAAATTTTCCTCTTACAATCCAGGAGAAGGAGAAAGAGGATGTCGAGGTTGATGGGGTCAAGGAAGATGAGGTTGAAAAGGAGCTTGAAACTTGGGTCATATCCCTTATGAGACTATATATATATGCTAAAGAGAACAAAATAAAGGCACTCCAGTGAGCTTAGAAATAGAAGCAATCTATTCTTGAATCAACCAGGTAATGTTCAAGACCAATCATTTTGGGGGATCAATTGGAAAATAAAAATTTGTCTAGCTGGTGTCCAAATATGGGAAGATAAACTCAACCTAACTCACAGATGAAAAAGATGGCCACAAGTTCCAGGCAACAACTAATATAAAAAACATTAGATCTCAATCCTCAGACAAGAGAGTAATCATATTCAAGGAAGTGTAGACCTCTAGCTCAGAATTATGAAATCTTAAAATAGATGGTCATCATTATAGACAAGATTTCAATTCTTGATGCCCTTCATATTTCAAAGGATATTCGAGAAGCATTTATTAGGATTTTCTAGTCTCTCAGGAGTTTGAAGATGAGTTTACTATCATTGAAGTATATCACACAAAGACTAAACCTGATGAATTTCATACCATCATCTCATTCACAGAGCATGACATGGAGACTACCATACAAGGACATATCAGGTCCTTATATATATCTATAAATTTGGACAATGTTAATGTTCATTGATCCTAAATTGATAATGGTTATAAAATCAAACTCATACCATTCTATAAACTTTGAATATTGGGACATATCAAAGTTTATTTGTCTCCATCTACCCCAAAAATCCAAGGGTATGATAAAAGAGAGAAAAATATTCTTGGACGAATCAAGATCATAGCCCAGTTCAGAGTACTTATTTTTAATTCATAGTTCATACCTATACATCATGATATAGATGTCCTATTAGGAAGACCATGAATTCGTTCCCATGCAATAGTGCCTTTATCATACCATAAGTGCCTCAAATAATCCATCAACGGACAAGAAAATGTGCGATATAGTAATGGTCCCCCTTTGAATTCCTATAATCTCAATACATAGATGCAAAATTATATTAACTAGTGGGAAAAAACTATTGAAAAGTGATTTCATCTAAAATTCTGGACCAAATGGTTTGTAAATAGCCCCTGTCAATCCATTCCATGAACTCAATGAAGATTATGTATTTACCATCAATTTGATCAATGCAATCACTCCAAATCTAGGGAGTTATCGAGCTATACAAACCCCATATTAGAGGATGAGTTATTTGATCACCTTTCTATCATATGATGGATATGATAAAGTTCCCCAATAATAACCACCTCTAATATATAGAAATAATTCCATACCATCTATGTAGATCAATCTCATTCCTCAATGTACCTATAAGAAGGCATATCTGATTGATCTTCATCCCCAGTCATCACAACCAAGATTATTTAACCAAGTGAATATGAATCCTAGGAGAATAAAAAAATCCCAAGGTTTGGGCACATTTTCCTAAATCTTTATGATATTAGTTATATTGATCAAATATAGTTGCACTAAATAAGTCTATGATCATAAAAATGGTGATGAATCCTCAGATTAAAATTCCCTCACTTTTTCTAAAAAATCTAAGGATACCCTTACATCAATTTATAGATGAAAATATTCTCCCACATCACTAGAAAAAATTGAAAGTGACCCTATGTTATCTTCTAAGCCACAATATGTCAGAAAATTATTGTAATTCCTTGAACTAGATGCTACTGAACCATTTTCTAAGGCCATTTTTTCACATGGCCTCAAGCATGCCTCTCTATATTCTATAGGTTGTTGATTAGAGGTGAGGGAGTTTGAGGTTACCATGGGAAGACTAAACCCTAATTAACAAAGTGTACAACATAAAAGTAAATAAATAAATCAGATACAATATTATATATAAACATCACAACTAGGTAAATTAATGATAAAATAAATGAAACATCATATGTGATCACAAATGAATGTTCCATACATACCATATCATATCCCCTTGGGTGGATCACACACAAGTAGAACTAAAATAACAAAAATAAAATTGAGTCTAAAAACCCATCCCAAACTAGTCCCGATTTTAGTTTGGTCCAATCCTCCAACTACATCCCAGGAATCCAAAATATCAAGAAAAAACATGTGGACTTTCCTTAAACTATAACTTATGACTAAGTAGTGATATCTACTTGGGTACCCAAGTGCCTTGGAAGACCAATTAGGGTGTGATTATAACTCAATTTCTACCACCAATACTATCAAATAAAAATGTATTATATCAGTGTAAATCATAAATATGTGAAACAAATAAGGGAAATAGTAATAATGATAAGCTGTAGAAATAAAATGAACCCAATCGAGACTCAAGTCTCAAGGGGATGACCCAAGTTGACACTACCTACTTCAACCTTACCAGTATCTCTAAACAAAGTGGGAGAATCACATCTCAATTTGGTTTCGAGGAAAATCACTAAGGTAACCATATTCAAGTATCCTAAGATAAATCAATGTGGATTATACAATAATTATATCCCAACAATTTCTATGAAAAACTACCAATCGAGTCTAAAATCAAGTGACCACCCTTGAAATTTAGAAAGATATATAGATTTGAATCCATGGATCACACCTGAGGAATTTTATACCAATAATAATCAAGACAAATATGGGGATCTCATCTCATGAAATTCAAAAAGGGCCACCCTCAAGAATCCACAACATTAATCCATGACATTCACAAATTGAAAACATTACCCGAATCCAAGGGGGAGCTTCCCCATGGAATTTGTGGCAATGAATCTAAGTATAATACTATGGCTCAATCATGGGATTTCATAACATTAGGATTAATTTAATCTAAGTAAGTCTTCACTCTTTACATTCACATGAGTGACCTAGTAGAATCCAAATCTTGTCCATGGAATTTCATGCCAATACATTTCACAAGGAATCTCTCTATGGAATTCCCGTATCACCATCAATTCCTTTGGTATCAACCAATTCATTATTCTAAGATATGAATAAAAAGTAGTTAATAATTATAACCAAGATCACCACTTTGGTTCATTTCACATATAATAAAATTTAATACCTTAATCCAAAATCACCATTTAATCCAAATTAAAATTTTCATTTATGATTCCTAAGGTAATAAGAACTACTAGTTCCTAAGGTTTGTCCTAGGAAATAAACATTCCAAATTAAACTATTCATTTCCAAGGGTAACCCTAAACCAACCAATTTAATTTCCCAATTATAAGTCATAATATTAATTCACTATTTTAGTAGATATAATGAAGGTCAAACCCAATTTAACATGTTCTTATAATATTAAGGGGGGGTTTTTAATATATATTTAAGGTAAAAATTAATTAAATTTAAATATTAGGTCAAGTGTCCAATTAGATGATGCGACCACATTATCCAAAATTTAATACAATAGTGATAATTTAATGTAAAAGAATTTATACCACCCACCTTAACCTTAAAGAGACCCACTCATATGATATCAACCTTTGGTTCAAGAATAAATGAGAGAAATTAAATAAATGGATAAACTCCCTAAAAATAGGGAATATTATTCTTAAATGATGAAACAAAACTTGATAATGAGTGAATAAGAATAGAAGGGATAGGATGAGTATCCTTAACTCAAGCTCCCCAAAGCCTCTGATGTAAAGCCAACAAACAAGAACTAGAAGAGATCCAAAGAGAAAAAGGGGAGGAAGAGAGGGGTCCTCTGCTACTGGAAATGGACAAAGAAAATCCAAATACTAGGTTAATAAGAAAGGGGGTCAAGGGGTGAAATTACCATTCCCTCCCCCCCATTTAAAAGAAAGGAACTCATAACCCACTGGAATTTAAGTTTTGGGATCACTGACTAGATTGTGAGCCCATGAAGACCTACACCCCTACTGGATGGCCACATGCAAACTGGTGGCCTCTGACTGGCTAGTCGATGGGACTACAATAGATTTTTGTAGTCTTAGATCTTTCTCCCAAGCCTCCCAAGTGCTCCCAAGACCCCATACCCCCTAAAAAGAGAAAGTAAGAGGTTTTAAATTAAAATAAAATAAAAGGTGTCTATACCTAAATGAAGGGGAGAGGTCTTACAACCCCAAACCATATAAAAATTCATCCTTGAGAAGTATTCTCAAGAAACACTAAGCCTCTTATGGAGAAAAGAGCATGCAAAATCCACCAGTTATGTTCTTAAAAAAATTGTATCAATCAAATTCATTACCTAAAATAACATAGGACTATACACCATGAAAATAATATAGAACTCAACCCAATATGATGCCCCACTACTGAAAACATCTCTGAACTCTCGATCCACTAATACCACACCTCACAGGT
Source organism: Viscum album (assembly GCA_963277665.1). Taxonomy (NCBI): domain Eukaryota; kingdom Viridiplantae; phylum Streptophyta; class Magnoliopsida; order Santalales; family Viscaceae; genus Viscum; species Viscum album. Next base: position 1,626,882,710 of record OY728123.1, read on the forward strand.
TGATGTTTCCAGTCTACGTCAGACCACACTCACTCAAAAATACAACTAAAACCATAGTTTACTTTCTAATACTATTTATCTCATAAGGCCTCACCTTAACATTAAAACCATAAATCACCTCAAAACATAAAAGTATCATAGACTCGATCACCAAACTATCTTGCCTCATTATATTTACATTTGTTCTGAACACCTGACCACCATCACACACCTACCTGTCACCAAATTCAAATCATACAACTCCATAAAATTCTAATTAACTAATAACCACACTTGGATTTTCTACTAAAACAAAACCAATATCCATTAGGTTCATTAATACAATGTTCTTAAATTTTATCAAAAACTTCTTGAAAATATGCACTGCACACTCAACTAGTCCATGGTGTACTCCTCAACATAGGAAATACTTTTTACTAATCTATGAGAAAAACTTGAATGACACCCACCACCAACCAAACATTGTCATTCTAAAGCCTCACTCACATTACTTTATCAAGACACCCACCCAAACCTTACTAAAGGTTCTAATAATATAGAGATATCCCATGTGACCACTTTCCAAGCTAAGAAAAACCACCCCTAGACACTCATTACTAAAAGGACAACACAAGGTTCCAATACGCAACACCCAATATTAGATATGGAACTAATAAATATCTGGTATAACTTATTACATCGAATCTATGACTAAACTGATGAGTTTCACCACCCCCCATTCACTGGGTCCAAAAATTACAATTTTCCTTGGAAGCCTAATTGTTCACTCAACCTTTCCCATCATGTTGAATATGATGTTCCTTAATTATATTCTAGCCCATCGTGTCCATTTAAAATAAAAAAACAATCGGACCATGATTGGGTGACTACTCCGAATGCTTGGCTGTACCCGATGATGGATCACCAAAGCACCTCATCATGATGCCTTATACTCTTGAGGAATTCCATGACCATCCAAAAAAATTCTTATCGAATTAAAAACCCAAACATTATTGAAATATCATAGTTTAATATCCAATCAACCAATATCATTGTTGTGTTCTATCATTAGAATCAATGTCACATCGATTTGAGTCATCCTCAAACCATCTATATAATGTCTTAAACTGATGTAAATGGTAGGAATTCATCCAAAAAAACCTCTAAATATTCTCCTAGATTCCCCTCAGGGATCTAAATCACATGAATACAACAACCCAATGACTAGTCTCCCCACTCAGATGACACCCTAACATGAAGGTCAAACCTTCCATGACCAATTTTATGATATCAGTCATAGGAGTGTCTTTTTCATCACCCAAGGAAAAAAACATGATCTTCATGGACCATGTCCCATGAACCACTTAAAAAAGATGGAACATGGACACCCAACTCAAATCGGTGTACCAGACATGATGAAATGGTCATTGGTCATATTTGACTTATAACAACATCATCCATGATGTTCATTGAATCCTTATTCAGGATGAGGGTCACACTCCCAAATAGCTAGTGATGCACTCCACACCACACAGATTCACTTATACCAATAAAATAATCAGACTAGATAGGTTTTACCATACACATACACATGTTAGTTCCTTTGATACACACTCACCCACATTATCTACCCCTGATGCATCCATTGGGACCAACTAGGTTTGATGGTGCTAGCACACCTTGATCCTTTGAAATGCCACCATCATCTTATAGGATACACATTAATTCATATCAATATTCCTGATCATTCATTCTTGAAAACATCAACAACTCCCTAGTCACCCCACCATGAGGGAGAATTTTTGATAAAAAATATTCTCCAAGCATCTATGAACCTATAGTCATTACAAAACTATTGATATTACACCAATCAAGATCCTCCAAGACCCGTAAAATTCACTATCAACTCTTAAATGACCTAATTCATTAATACCAATGCAACAGAACCTGAACATAGCCTACATAAACCACTTATATTACAACAAAAACAATGTGCTCGCTCCCGAGCCATCCCATCTCATCACCTCAAAAAAAAACCATGCCCCACCACCAGTGCTTATTACCTTGAATAAAACTGAAACCCAAGTCTCAACCACTTCTCATTGATAATTTTCAACCCTCGACACAAAATCCCATAAGTCATAAAATTTCGAGACCCGTTCACATGCTGGGTCAAGAACCCGACTAAGACAAAACTCAGCCCATGACCAACCGTCACCCAGGCGTAATTATAGAACAGATCATATAACCTCCCACACCATATACCATAATGAATAGAAAATCTATAGGTCTAGGCATTAAAATAATCCTACCCTCATATCTAGCCTAGACACCATGAGCACTAGCACTCAACATTTCCTAAACCTTAAAAGATGATGCAACTCACAAGCCTCCATCAATCCCTTCTAAGGGTATCTTCACCTACATGACACCTCATTCCCAAACCAAAGCACTTCAATAGAACTATCTCACCTGATATGACGATCCTCAGGGAACCCCAATACTTCTATACATGCTCCAAGAAATTATCATGCCTTAGTTTCAACCTATAACATTTCACCATGATTTATTAATCCAAGATTGAATAAAAGCTCATTTTTTATTTTATTTTCAAAAGAGGATTTAAGGTTGAGCAGTAACCTACACACCATGAGGGAATAAAAAAAAGGACTACCTATTCAAAGTTTGAAATTAAAAAGATTCAAAACACCTAAGAAGATCACTTTATAAGATAACCCACATTAGCATAAGTCACATTGCGAACTATCATGAGCCTAGGTCACCTCGCCAACCATCATCATAAGTCACCAATGTCATCGAAACCACCCCATCACCAACATTTTTGTCACCATCCATGTAACACCCTGAGATTTTATGAAAAATATTCTTTTTAATTTCATTAATGTCTTGTGTTTTATGCTACACCAAAAGGAGCTTGCACAACACACATCCCTGACTTGGCTTGCATTACACGCAATCACGACCTTCCACGATAGCGTGTGTTATACGCAATACCAACTTTCGCTAAACAACGATATGTTATATAAACTAGCCGTTATGAATAGTAATACCCACTTTTCAAAATTTTATAAATTTTACCTTTCAAAATGGACTTCATTTTTGGATTTATAATATCGAAATTAGCTTAGGGTGATTTTTTGGTATTTTTCTGAAAACTTTCAATTTTTGATGAATAGTGAAAACACCGGTTACTATTCAAAAACCGACTTTTTATTTAAATAATTATTTATTTTATTTAAATTTATTTTAGGGAAAAATTGATACATAATACCAATATAAGTTTAATTTAAGTTATTGGAGTAATTTTATAATAATTTTAGATATATAAAAATTTTATTGAACGTTTCACCGTCTTTTACACACCTCCAAGGAGAATTTGCAAATTCACATAAAACTTAATTTTACCGCTTCTGTGAGTGTAATTTCGAAAATCCGAGAGACACGGTTAATATCAAGGACTAAAATGTGGTTCAATGGGATGAAAATAATTTTTGGTGAATAATAACTTTATACTTTTTTTTACCACAGTTAAAAGTAAATAGGGTAATTAAGGGTAAAAATGATATTATTATTACCCTAAAACATGTCCTAATTCTATTGGATAAGTGTAATTCGACCAAAAATAACCTTAGGAATAAAATATGACCATTTAGGCCCACTTGGATTAGATTAGGACATTTATTATTAATTTATTTAAAGAAGGGTTAAAATAGTTAAAATCAAAGTTTAATAAATAAATCATTTTTAATATAGGGTTATACATAAGATAAATTCGACTATAAATATTCATTAGAAAGATAAAATTATTTCCTACATAATGGTGTTTTATTTATAATTTTTATACATAAATAATTTAATTTATTTATGACACAATGATGATGCAGTAATTATCTTATTAATGAAATATTGACATAATTGATGTTATAAATACCCAAATAAATGTAATTTGAGACTTTTTATGAATTCAATTAATTTTATAGGTTAATATGACATTTTATTATTGATTTAGTTATTTTTTTGAACTAATAATTCTGTTATGATTTTCAAAAAAATCAATTACCAAATAGTGTCAAAATTGACATAAAATAGTTTTTAAAACAAATATTATACTATTAATTGTTATTTTATTCCTAAAAATATAAGGTTTGGAAAAATGACTTATATATGGTTATATATATTAATAATAAACATATTGGGGTTATTTTGGCTTGTTATAGTAAGTTTATTAACCTTATAGTGTAAGAAAACAAGAAGACACGGTAAAAGAAAAATTATTTAACTTAAAGTTAAATCTAAATGATAAGGTTAAAATAGAAACCTAAACTTGTATAAATTATATTGGATGAGATTATTTCGACCCATACCCACCTTAGAATCAAAATAACTCAATTTGGAGCTATTAAAAACCGAATATGACTTTATAATAAAGTAATATTTTTTGTTATTCCAAAGGTGCCCCTCTCCTCCCTTATAAAATAGAACCTCCTCCCTCTCTTCCTCACACCACTTTGAGCCTTCAAGCTCGGACAAACCCTGAAAATTTCTCTTATACACTTCCCTAGAAACATCCTAGAGGTTATGGTCTTCTTCAAAGACCAACATTAGTTCCCTAAGAGGAGGTTTCAAAAAGGCGTGTCGAAAGAAGAGGTAATATCCGTTACCGATTCTTTCAACTTTATTTCTTCTTCTACTTCTTCTTCTTTAGTTTTTTAATTATGAAGTAATAACATCAGTATCACTCATATACTTATATGTTATTATAAGTATTAAACAACCCTATTTCACCATCTATCGATCCTACAGAAAATGAAATCACCGCGCGTGCGTATGTACGGAATACCATCTCCACGCCGTGGTGTAATCTATTTTCGACCACCACCTTACTTGGATGGGTATAATGGTGTAAATAAATAAATATATATGATTATTGAAAAGTGAGATTTATTCTGAAATATTATACATACACTTAAATTAAATTCCACGATCATGGGAATGATATCATCACTCGTGCGTACGTACGGACTACCGTCTCCACGACGCAATGAGATTCATTCTCCATGTTTACCATTCATGAATGATTATAAAGTATATATAATAAGTAATCATGAAATATATGACATAATAATTATACTGGATTTATGTGTATATATATGTATGTCATCTACTTAATTTCATTCAATTCAATAAGGAAACGAAAATAGCGTTCATGCGTACGTACGACCTACCATCTCCATGAACGGTGTATTTCATTCCATTTAACCGATCTATCATATATATATGTATATACTGAATATATATTATATATAAATCATGTTTTACATTATGGAATTAAGTAAATCAGTATATAAGTAATAATATCAAGAAAAACAAGTCCAAACATGTACGATAAATAAAACGATTTAACCCAAAACGTTTCTTTAACATGGAACTTACAAAAGAACAGGTAATATAAAGTCATAAGTGAACCATATATGATATCATAACAATGAATATTATTTTTTAATAAGTCAATAACATTATTTAAATCATTATACAGGAGTTTCGGAAATGTACTAAGCATATCAGACCTAAGGTAAGGGATAATTTATCAATATCATTTGTATCCGAGATTGTTTATTAATAATTATTTACTGAGGTTATCTTTATCATCCAAGCCCATGTTTTATAAAAATGTTTTCATGTATGTTTAAAGTCCTTTTTACCCATTTTTTACTTTTACTACATGGTATGTAAGGAATCTTTTTTTTTACCATACGAGGTACTTTTTGACTTTTCTGACAAAAGTACGAGAATAATGTTATTTTTAACTTATACAGCGTGAACGGATTTTTACGATTTCATAATGCCTCATTTTCATGAAGCATACTCTACAAGGTTTTATGAATATTTTCAACAAAATAATTTTCTTTTAAAATTTCATGGCATTTTGTGAAAAGAAAATGATTTTGAAGAAGAAAGTATATTTTCCTCAAGAATTCATTTCAAGTGTTTTATCAAAACCATTTTTCCATATAAGATGAAATTATTTCATATGTGTATGTTTCAAGTATAATGTCTATATGATTTACATGGTTTCACTTTTCTTATTATGAAATGATATCCATTTCTTTTATATGGATTATGTGATGATGGAATGATGTTTATGAAACCCATTTTATTCTTTGGGTTATGATGAATGATTTATGTTTAAGTTGTGGAACAAGTAAGAATGATTTCATTATGAGATGGGTGGGACCTATATCTCCTTCCAATGCATTGGGTAAAGATTTATATCTCATGAGATAGACATGGATGGAATGGTAAGTTAGTCCAGTTCAGTGTTACAGGACTGAAACGAGGAGTGAACTCGATTCAGAAAGGGACTTTGTCTACTAAGATGGTCTTGGAAGCAATGCCTTGGCTACTATGGAAATCATAACATGTGATTAATGGTTGCCACAATTACATGTTTTATTCCCATGCTATTTTATCATGATTGATGTTCCCATATGATATATGCCTTACGTACTTCCAAGATTCATGTCTTTGCTCAACATTTTGATGTTTAGATTTTATGTTCAAGTTTTTGCATTCAAATATTTATGGATTGTTTTATATTCTCTATGTTTAACCTTACTGGGAATTTGAGCTCACCCCTTTTATGTTTTCTTTTCCCCAGGATATAAAGAAAGGTTTTAGGTAAGAAAAAAAGGGGAAGATCTTTATGGGAGATATTGAAGATCTTTCACAACGATTAGAAGATTATATTCTGAGTTTCCAAAGACACTAAACTATTACGGTCCTTGTGTGTCTGTTTTTGTTATGTAATAAGTATTCCTACAAATCAATGTAATGTCCATGTACGTCAAGCTTTGGGTCTCTACAGTTGGTATCAGAGGAAATGTTTAGTCAACCTTTGGAAACTAGGATGCGAGAACTTTAGTGAGATCCCTAGAGATATTTCTAAGGTATGTCTAGGGATGTCCCTAAGGTTAAGTATAAGTAAAGGTTATTATCCTAGAATTACGGTAACGATCTTATAATTAAACCTAAGATGTTAGATATTGAAGGTACTTCTCCTTTATTATGTTGTTTTACCTAGCATGATTTTTGCCTCTCACACTATTCTTTTTGGGTTTTAGACAATTGCTGGAACCTGAAGGAACTGTATTGATCAATGTAATGGACAATGCAATGATTGTCCTCCTGAACAAACAAATGTTATGGGAGATGGAGTGAAAAATCTTATTTATATACTTACACAAGCTATGAATCATTCTGGACTTCCAAATGAGCAGAGAAGGGAACAATATTCTATTGAGTCCTTCACGAGGCAACATCCACATTCTTTCAGTGGGTCTTCTGATCCACTTGTTGCTGAAAAATGGATCAGTACCACTGAAAAGATATTTTCAGTTCTTCAATGTTCTGAACATGATAAAGTCATCTTATTAGTATATCGTTTGGAAGATGAAGCTGATCAATGGTGGAATCTTATCAAGAATACAAGGCCGAGAGATGAAATTATGTCCATGGAATGGGACGAGTTCAAGAACTTATTTTTTAATAAGTACTTACCTCATATTCTTTGAACAAATATGGAGAAGGAATTTCTTGAACTAAAGCAAAAGGATGCTGAATCTGTTGGTATATACAAAGCGAATTTTACAAGGCTTGAAAGGTATGCATCTGGCTTTATCATCCAACCTTAAAGTAAAGTTGATCGATTCTTCAGTGGATTAAAACCAAATCTTCGAAGGGAATTAGCTATAAGAGACTTTAGTAGCTATGAAGAAATTGTGCGTTGTGCTATCAAGGTAGAAATGGAAGTTGGTGTTACATATCCATCTCATGGTTTTGACAAGAAATGAAAGATGGAGTTCAAGGAGAAATCTCAGAATAATGGTGAAAAGAAGATGAATGTTTCCTTATGCTCAAAGTGTGGAAAGAAGCATGGTGGAGATTGTATTAAAGGGACTAGAAAATGTTTTAAGTGTGGAAAAGAAGGTCATCGAGCAGCTGAGTGTCGAAGTAATGGAAAAAGGGTTGCTAATGATGTGAATAAAGAAAAGGATGCAGAGAACGCACCACCAACACTTCAATGCTTCAAGTGCAATGAAATGAGGCATTATGCTAATCAATGACGTAATCCAAGGGTTAATGATGATCGACATGAGCAACCACTTAAGGAAAAGGACAAAGGGAAGTCACATGCGATCACTATTGGCGATGTTGAATATGACAAAGATGTGGTGGAATGATTAAGTGTTTATGTAATGGGATTCCAAAATAATGTTGTATATAGTATCGTGGAATATTGGAATATTTATGTATTGGTATATTGTGGTTTTCAATAATTTTATGGTACCGGTAACCATGTAAAGTGATTGAGATATTTTTGGAAAGAAGATGATATGCACATAATGAAGGGATTAGGAGAAAATGAAATGTTTGACAGTATTCATGAGCTCATGACTGATATAAGGAAATAGTTATATCATGGTTTGAGTATATAGAATTTTGGGGTTTTGGTATGTGGAAAGAGTTAACTTTTGATAGCACTCATGTTTTCACTAAGATTCAATGGGTATTCATTTTTCAAGAGAATACATGATTATGACCTTTGAATGTTTGGAATGTGACCAACAAGACATATCTTATGATATATGGGGATCAACGATGGTATTAACATGCTTGTTATATGAAATCTCTGGTAATCATTTTCAATATAATATGAGAATGGACTGCAATATTATGGATAAGCCTAAAGATTGGAATGGATTATGTTGGACATAAGTTAGTATTGTATTTTTTAGAGAAAAAGGACAATCTGCAGAACGAGATACAACACATCACGTCGGACAAGGCTGTGGGAATCGAACCCACAACCGAAGTGAGACCGGACTTTATTTCCTACCACTAGCCTACAGGAAGTCCCTGGTTAGTAGAAAGTAGTTTTATTTTATTATACAGGATGATAGATGAAGTATAAGTCCATTTTGGAACCATATATGATTAATCTCACCATAGATGGAATTATGTATATAACTTTTTCTAACTTATGTTTGAGACAGATTTAATGACCTATCATTCTATCACATGATCTGCTAAAACTTTGCGAAAGAAAAATTCAACTTCATTTCTTAAAGATATGAAGTGGAAATTGTTCAAGGCACGAACAACGGTGAGATTATACCCAAATAAAGTAAGTATTTATTCTAATTCAAATTCTTCAACTTTAGGGAAATGATCTTGAAAACCAAAAATGATGTCCTAGTACCCTTATATCTGATGAATCAGATGGTACCCTAGATCATCAAAAATATATGGCTTTGTGATTGTTGGCTTTTTCATAACCATGTTCTCTACCACTCTCCATCAGAACATGATGGTTAGATTTCTCTTCCATATCCATATTTCACCTATGTTCTCCTATCTGGAAACCCAGTGATTAGTTAATTTGGATGACCGTTACGTTTCATACTTTAGTTTTTAAATCCAATTTTTGGTATTCCTTTTTACGATGTGGGTTTCTATTAAAGAAACATTTGAGTAGTAAACCATTTATAACCCCGACGAATTTCGAGGGCGAAATTCATTTTAAGGGGGGTAGAATATAAAACCCCGAGATTTTATGAAAAATATTATTTTTAATTTCATTAATGTATCGTGTTGTATTCTACACCAAAAGGAGCTTGCACAACACACATCCCTGAGTTGTCTTGCATTACACTCAATCGCGACCTTCCACGATAGCGTGTGTTGTACGCAATACCGAGTTTCGCTAAACAACGATATGTTATATAAACTAGCCGTTATGAATAGTAATACCCACTTTTCGAAATTTTATAAATTTTTACCTTTCAAAATGGCCTTTATTTTTGGATTCATAATATCAAAATTAGCCTAGGGTGAATTTTTGGTATTTTTCTGAAAACTTTCAATTTTTGATGAATAATGAAAACACTGGGTTTCTATTCAAAAACCGACTTTTTATTTAAATAATTATTTATTTTATTTAAATTTATTTTAGGTCAAAATTGATACATAATACCTATATAAGTTCAATTTAAGTCATTGGAGTCATTTTATAATAAATTTAGATATATAAAAATTTTATTGAACTTTTCACCGTCTTTTACCCACCTCATAGGAGAATTTACAAATTCACATAAAACTTAATTTTACCGCTTCTGTGAGTGAAATTTAAAAAATCTAAGAGACACAGTTAATATCAAGGACTAAAATGTGGTTCAATGAGATGAAAATAATTTTTGATGAATAGTAACTTTTTACTTTTTTTACCACGGTTAAAAGTAAATAGGGTAATTAAGGGTAAAAATGATATTATTATTACCCTAACACATGTCCTAATTCTATTTGATAAGTGTAATTCGACCAAAAACAACCTTAGGAATAAAATATGACCATTTAGGCCCACTTGAATTAGATTAGGACATTTATTATTAATTTATTTAAAGAAGGGTTAAAATAGTTAAAATCAAAGTTTAATAACTAAATAATTTTTAATATAGGGTTATACATAAGATAAATTAGACTATAAAAATTAATTAGAAATCTAAAAAGATTTCCTACATAATGGTGTTTTATTTATAATTTTTAGACATTAAATAATTTAATTTATTTATGACACAATGATGATGCAGTAATTATCTTATTAATGAAATATTGACATAATTGATGTTATAAATACCCAAATAAATGTAATTTGAGACTTTTTATGAATTAAATTAATTTTATAGGTTAATATGACATGTTAGTATTGATTTAGTTAACTTTTTTCGAACTAATAATTCTGTTATGATTTTCACAAAAATCAATTACCAAATAGTGTCAAAATTGACATAAAATAGTTTTTTAAAAAAATATTATATTATTAATTTTTATTTTATTCCTAAAAACCTAAGGTTAGACCAAATGACTTATATAAAGTTATATATATTAATAATAAACATCTTGGGGTTCGTTTGTCTTGTTATAGTAAATTTATTAACCTTATAGTGTAAGAAAACAAGAAGACACGGTAAAAGAAAAATTATTTAACTTAAAGTTAAATCTAAATGATCAAGTTAAAACAGAAACCTAAACTTGTATAAATTATATTTGATGAGAGGATTTATACCCATCCCCACCTTATCTTAGAAATAACTCAATTTGGAGCTATTAAAAACCGAATATGACTTTATAATAAAATACTATTTTTTGTTATTCCAAAGGTGCCCCTCTCCTCCCTTATAAAAGGGCACCTCCTCCCTCTCTTCCTCACACCACTTTGAGCCTTCAAGATCGACCAAAACCTAAAGATTTATCTTCTCCACTTCCCTATAAACATCATATAGGTTCTGGTATTCTTTAAATACCAATCCTAGTTCCCTAAGAGGAGGTTTCAAAAAGGCGTGTCGAAAGAAGAGGTAATATCCGTTACCGATTCTTTCAACTTTATTTATTCTTATACTTCTTATTATTTAGTTGTTTCATTATTCAGTAATAACATAAGTATCACTCATATACTGATATGTTATTATAAGTATGAAACAACCCTATTTCACCATCTATCCATCCTACGGAAAACGAAATCACCGCGCGTGCGTACGTACGGAATACCATCTCCACGCCGTGGTGTAATATATTTTCGACCACCACATTACTTGGATGGGTATAATGGTGTAAATAAAAAACTATATATTATTTTTTCAAAGTGATATTGATTCTGAAATATTATACATACACTTCAATGAAATTCCACAATCATGGGAATGATATCATCGCTCGTGCGTACGTACGGACTACCGTCTCCACGACGCGATGAGATTCATTCTCCATGTTAACCATTCATGAATGATTATAAAGTATATATAATAATTAATCATGAAATATATTACATAATAATGATACTGTATTTATGTGTATATATATCTATGTCATCTACTTAATTTCATTCAATTCAATAAGGAAACGAAAACAGCGTTCATGCATACGTACGGCCTACCGTCTCCATGAACGGTGTATTTCATTCCATTTAATTGTTCTATCATATATATATGTATATACTGAATATATATTATATACAAATCATGTTTTACATTCTGGAATTAATTAAATCAGGATATAAGTAATAATATCAAGAACAACAAGTCCAACCACGTACGATAAATAAAATGATTTGACCCAAAACGTTGCTTTAACATGGAACTTACAAAAGAACGGGTAATATAAAGTAATAAGTGAACCATATATGATATCATAACAATGAATATTATTCTGTAATAAGTCAATGGAATTATTTAAATCATTATACAGGAGGTTCGGAAGCGTACAAAGCACATCGGACCAAAGGTAAGGGATAATTTATCAATCTCATTTGTATCCGATATTGTTTATTCGTAAGTATTTACTGGGGTTATCTTTATCATCTAAGCCCATGTTTATAAAAATATTTTCATGTGTGTTTAAAGTCCGTTTTACCCATTTTTTGACTTTTACTACATGGTATGTAAGGAATCTTTTTTTACCATACGAGGTACTTTTTGACTTTTCCGACAAAAGTATGAGAAGAATGTTATTTTTAACTTATACAGCGTGAACGGATTTTTACGGTTTCATAACGTCTCATTTTCATGAAGCATACTCTACAAGGTTTTATTAATATTTTCAACAAAATAATTTTCTTTTAAAATTTCATGGAATTTTTTGAAAAGAAAATGATTTTGAAGAAGAAAGGATATTTTATTCAAGAATTCATTTCAAGTGTTTTATCAAAACCATTTTTCCATCTAAGATGACATTATTTCATATGTGTATGTTTCAAGTATAATGTCTCTATGATTTACATGGTTTCACTTTTCTTATTATGAAATGATATCCATTTCTTTTATATGGATTATGTGATGACGGAATGATGTTTATGAAACCCATTTTATTCTTTGTGTTATGATGAATGATTTATGTTTATGTTGCGGCACAAGTAAGAATGATTTCATTATGAGATGGGTGAGACCTATATATCCCTCAAATGCATTGGGAAAAGATTTATATCTCATGATATAGACATGGCTGGAATGATAAGTTAATCTGGTTCAGTGTTACAGGACTAAAATGAGGAGTGAACTCGATTCAGAAAGGGACTTTGTCCACTAAGATGGTCTTGGCAACAATGCCTTGGCTACTATAGAAATCATAACATGTGCTTAATGGTTGCCACAATTACATTTTTTATTCCCATGCTATTTTATCATTATTGATGTTCCCTTATGATATTTGCCTTACGTAATTCCAAGATTCATGTCTTTGCTCAATATTTTGATTTTTAGATTTTATGTTCAAGTTTTTGCATTCAAATATTTATGGATTGTTTTATGTTCTCTATGTTTACCCTTACTGGGAATTTGAGCTCACCCCTTTTATGTTTTATTTTCCCCAGGATATAAAGAATGGTTTTAGGTAAGAAAAAAAGGGGAAGATCATTACGGGATATGTTGAAGATCTTTCACCACGATTAGAAGATTATATTCCGAGTTTCCAAAGACACTAAAGTATTACGGTCCTTATGTGTCTGTTTTTGTTATGTACTAAGTATTCCACAAAAGCAATGTAATGTCCATGTACGTCAAGCTTTGGGTCTCTACAGTTGGTTTCAGAGGAAAGGTTTAGTCAACCTTTCGAAACTAGGATGCGAGAATTTTAGTGAGATCCCTAGAGATATTTCTAAGGTATGTCTAGGGATGTCCCTAAGGTTAAGTATAAGCATAGGTTATAGTACTAGAATTACGGTAATGATATTAGAATTAAACCTAAGATGTTAGATATTGAAGGTACTTATCCTTTATTATGTTGTTTTCCCTAGCATGATTTTTTCCCCTCACACTATTCTTTTTGGGTTTTAGACGATGGATGGAACCCTAAGGAACCGTGTTGATCAATGTAATGGACAATGCAATGATTTTACTCATAAACAAAAAAATGTTATGGGAGATGGAGTGAAAAATATTATTTCTATACTTACACAAGATATGAATCATTCTGGACTTCCAAATGAGCAGAGAAGGGAACAATATTCTATTGAGTCCTTCATGAGGCAACGTCCACCTTCTTTCAATGGGTCTTCTGATCCACTTATTGCTGAACAATGGATCAGTACCACTGAAAAGATATTTTCAGTTCTTCAATGTTCTGAACATGATAAAGTCATCTTAGCAGTATATCGTTTGGAAGGTGAAGCTGATCAATGGTGGAATCTTATCAAGAATATGAGGCCAAGAGATGAAATTGAGTCCATGGAATGGGAAGAGTTCAAGAACTTATTTTTCAATAAGTACTTCTCTCGTATTCTTAGAACAAATATGGAGAAGGACTTTATTGAACTAAAGCAAAAGGATGATGAATCTGTTGGTATATACAAAGAAAATTTTACAAGGCTTGAAAGGTATGCATCTGGCTTTATCATCCAACCTGAAAGTAAAGTTGATCGATTATTCAGTGGCTTAAAACCAAATATTCGAAGGCCATTAGCTATCAGAGACTTCAGTATCTATGAAGAAATTGTGCGTTGTGCTATCAAAGTAGAAATAGAAGTTGGTGTTACATATTCATCTCATGGTTTTGACAAGAAACTAAAGATTGAGTTTAAGGAGAAATCTCAGAATAATGGTGAAAAGAAGATAAATGTTTCCTTATGCTCAATGTGTGGAAAAAAGCATGGTGGAGATTGTCTTAAAGGGACTAGAAAATGTTTTAAGTGTGAAAAAGAAGGTCATCGATCAGCTGAGTGTCGAAGTAATGGAAAAAAGGTTGCTAATTATGTGAATAAAGAAAAGACTGCAGAGAACGCACCACCAACACTTCAATGCTTCAAGTTCAATGAAATGGGGTATTTTTCTAATCAATGCCCTAATCCAAGGGTTAATGATGATCGACATGAGCAACCACTTAAGGCAAAGGAAAAAGGGAAGTCACATGCAATCACTATTGGCGATGTTGAATATGACAACGATGTGGTGGAATGATTAAGTGTTTATGTAATGGGATTCCAAAATAATGTTGTATATAGTATCGTGGAATATTGGAATATTTATGTATTGGTCTATTGTGGTTTTCAATAATTTTATGGTACCGGTAACCATGGAAAGTGATTGAGATATTTTTGGAAAGAAGATGATATGAGAATAATGAAGGGATTAGGAGAAAATGAAATGTTTGACAGTATTCATGAGCTCATGATTGATATAAGGAAATAGTTATATCATGGTTTGAGTATATAGAATTTTGGGGTTTTGGTATGTGGAAAGAGTTAACTTTTTATAGCACTCATGTTTTCACTAAGATTCAATGGGTATTCATTTTTCAAGAGAATACATGATTACGGCCTTCGAATGTTTGGAATGTGACCAACAAGACATATCTTATGATATATGGGGATCAACGATGGTATTAACATTCTTGTTATATAAAATCTCTGGTAATCGTTTTCACTATAATATGATAATGGACTGCAATATTATGGATAAGCCTAAATATTGGAATGGATTATGTTGGACATAAGTTAGTATTGTATTTTTTAGAAAAAAGGACAATCTACAGAACGAGTGACAACCCGTCACGTCGGACAAGGCTGTGGGAATCGAACCCACAACCGAAGTGTGAGAGGCCTTTATTTCCTACCACTAGCCTACATAAAGTCCCTGGTTTGTAGAAACTAGTTTTATTTTATTATACAGGATGATAGATGAAATATAAGTCCATTTTGGAACCATATATGATTAATCTCACCATAGATGGAATTATGTATATAACTTTTGCTAACTTATGTTTGAGAAAGATGGAATGACCTATCATTCTATCACATGATCTTCTAAAACTTCGCGAAAGAAAAAATCAACTTCATTTCTTAAAGAGATGAAGTGGAAATTGTTCAAGGAACGAACAACAGTGAGATTATACCAAAATAAAGTAAGTATTTATTCTAATTAAAATTATTCAACTTTAGGGAAATGATCTTGAAAACCAAAAATGTTGTCCTAGTACCCTTATATCCGATGAATCAGATGGTACCCTAGATCATCACAAATATATGGCTTCGTGATTTTTGGATTTTTCATAGCCATGTTCTCTACCACTCTCCATCAGAACATGATGGTTAGATTTCTCTTCCATATCCATATTTTCTCCTATGTTCTCCTATGTGGAAACCCAGTGATTAGTTAATTTGGGTAACCGTTATGTTTCATACTTTAGTTTTTAAAGCCAAGTTTTGGTATTACTTTTTACGATGTGGGTTTCTATTAAAGAAACTTTCTAGTAGTAAACCATTTATAACCCCGACGAATTTCGAGGGCGAAATTCATTTTAAGGTGGGTAGAATGTAACACCCTGAGATTTTATGAAAAATATTCTTTTTAATTTCATTAATGTATTGTGTTGTATGATACACCAAAAGGATCTTGCACAACATGAATCCCTGACTTGGCTTGCATTACACGCAATCGCGACCTTCCACGATAGCATGTGTTGTACGCAATACCGAGTTTCGCTAAACAACGATATGTTATATAAACTAGCCGTTATGAATAGTAATAACCACTTTTTGAAATTTTATAAATTTTACCTTTCAAAATGGACTTCATTTTTGGATTCAGAATATCGAAATTAGCCTAGGGTTAATTTTTGGTATTTTTCTGAAAACTTTCAATTTTTGATGAATAGTGAAAACACTTGGTTAATATTCAAAAACCGACTTTTTATTTAAATAATTATTTAATTTATTTAAATTTATTTTAGGTAAAAATTGATACATAATACCTATATAAGTTCAATTTAAGTCATTGGAGTCATTTTATAATAATTTTAGATATATAAAAATTTTATTGAACTTTTCACCGTCTTTTACCCACCTCCTAGGAAAATTTGCAAATTCACATAAAACTTAATTTTACCGCTTCTATGAGTGGAATTTCCAAAATCTGAGAGACACGGTTAATATCAAGGACTAAAATGTGGTTCAATGATATGAAAATAATTTTTGGTGAATAGTAACTTTTTACTTTTTTTTTACCACGGTTAAAAGTAAATAGGGTAATTAAGGGTAAAAATGATATTATTATTACCTTAAAATATATCTTAATTCTATTGGATAAGTGTAATTCGACAAAAAACAACCTTAGGAATAAAATATGACCATTTAGGCCCACTTTGATTAGATTTGGACATTTATTATTAATTTATTTAAAGAAGGGTTAAAATAGTTAAAATCAAAGTTTAATAACTAAATCATTTTTAATATAGGGTTATACATAATATAAATTCGACTATAAATATTCATTAGAAATATAAAAATATTTACTACATAATGGTGTTTTATTTATAATTTTTAGACATTAAATAATTTAATTTATTTATGACACAATGATGATGCAATAATTATCTTATTAATGAAATATTGACATAATGGAAGTTATAAATACACAAATAAATGTAATTTGAGACTTTTTATGAATTACATTAATTTTATAGGTTAATATGACATGTTATTATTGATTTAGTTAACTTTGTTCGAACTAATAATTCTGTTATGAATTTCACAAAAATCAATTACCAAATAGTGTCAAAATTGACATAAAATAGTTTTTAAAACAAATATTATATTATTAATTGTTGTTTTATTTCTAAAAATCGATGGTTCGGCCAAATGACTTATATAAGGTTATATATATTAATAATAGACATCTTGGGGTTAGTTTGTTTTGTTATAGTAAGTTTATTAACCTTATAGTGTAAGAAAACAAGAAGACATGGTAAAAGAAAAATTATTTAACTTAAAGTTAAATCTAAATGATAAGGTAAAAATAGAAACCTAAACTTGTCTAAATTCTACTGGATGAGAGGATTTAGACCCAACCCCACATTAGCTACGAAATAACTCAATTTGGAGCTATTAAAAAACGAATATGACTTTATAATAAAGTAATATTTTTTGTTATTCCAAAGGTGCCTCTCTCCTCCCTTATAAAAGGGAACCTCCTCCCTCTCTTCCTCACAAAATTTTGAGCCTTCAAGCTCAGAAAAACCCTGAAAATTTCTCTTATAAACTTCCCTAGAAACATCCTATAGGTTCTGTTCTTCTTCAAAGACCAATATTAGTGCCCTAAGAGGAGGTTTCAAAAAGGCGTGTCGAAAGAAGAGGTAATATCCGTTACCGATTCTCTCAAGTTTATTTCTTCTTCTAATTCTTATTATTTAGTTGTTTCATTATGAAGTAATAACATAAGTATCACTCATATAATGATATGTTATTATAAGTATGAAACAACCCTATTTGACCATCTATCCATCCTACGGAAAACGAAATCACGGCGCGTGCGTACGTACAGAATACTGTCTCCACGCCATGGTGTAATCTATTTTCAACCACCACCTTACTCAGATGGGTATAATGGTGTAAATAAATAACTATATATGATTATTTCAAAGTGATATTGATTCTGAAATATTATACATACACTTCAATGAAATTCCACAATCATGGGAATGCTATCTTCGCTCGTGCGTACGTACAGACTACCATCTCCACGACACAATGAGATTCATTCTCCATGTTAACCATTCATGAATGATTATAAAGTATATATAATAAGTAATAATGAAATATATTACATAATAATGATACTGGATTTATGTGTATATATATGTATGTCATCTACTTAATTTCATTCAATTCAATAAGTAAACGAAAATAGCGTTCATGCGTACGTACGGCCTACCGTCTCCATGAATGGTGTATTTCATTCAATTTAAGCGATCTATCATATATATATATATGTATATACTGAATATATATTATATATAAATCATGTTTTACATTCTGGAATTAAGTAAATCAGGATATAAGTAATAATATCAAGAACAACAAGTCCAAACACGTACGATAAATAAAACGATTTAACCCAAAACGTTGCTTTAACATGGAACTTACAAAAGAACGGGTAATATAAAGTCATAAGTGAACCATATATGATACCATAACAATGAATATTATTCTGTAATAAGTCAATGAAATTATTTAAATCATTATACAGGAGGTTCAGAAACGTACGAAGCATATCAAACCTAAGGTAAGGGATAATTTAACAATCTCATTTGTATCCGAGATTGTTTATTCTTAAGTATTTACTGGGATTATCTTTATAATCCAAGCCCATGTTTTATAAAAATGTTTTCATGTATGTTTAAAGTCCTTTTTACCCATTTTTGACTTTTACTAAATGGTATTTAAGGAATATTTTTTTGTTTACCATACGAGGTACTTTTTGACTTTTCCGACAAAAGTACGAGAAGAATGTTATTTTAACTTATACGGCGTGAATGGATTTTTACAGTTTCATAACGCCTCATTTTCATGAAGCCTACTCTACAAGGTTTTATGAATATTTTCAACAAAATACTTTTCTTTTATAATTTCATGAAATTTTGTGAAAAGAAAATGATTTTGAAGAATAAAAGATATTTTCCTCAAGAATTAATTTCAAGTGTTTTATAAAAACCATTTTTCCATCTAAGATGACATTATTTCATATGTGTATGTTTCAAGTATAATGTCTCTATGATTTAAATGGTTTCACTTTTATTATTATGAAATGATATCCATTTCTTTTATATGGATTTTGTGATGATGGAATGATGTTTATGAAACCCATTTTATTATTTGGGTTATGATGAATGATTTATGTTTATGTTGTGGCACAAGTAAGAATGATTTCATTATGATATGGGTGGGACCTATCTCCCTCCAATGCATTGGGTAAAGATTTATATCTCATGCGATAGACATGGCTGGAATGGTAAGTTAATCTGGTTCAGTGTTACACAACTGAAACGAGGAGTGAACTCGATTCAGAAAGGGACTTTGTCCACTAAGATGGTCTTGGAAGCAATGCCTTGGATACTATGGAAATCATAACATGTGCTTAATGGTTGACACAATTACATGTTTTATTCCCATGATATTTTATCATGATTGATGTTCCCTTATGATATATGCCTTACGTACTTCCAAGATTCATTTCTTTTCTCAAGATTTTGATGTCTAGATTTTATGTTCATGTTTTTGCATTCAAATATTTATGGATTGTTTTATGTTCTCTATGTTTACCCTTACTGGGCATTTGAGCTCACCCCTTTTATGTTTTCTTTTCCCCAAGATATAAAGAAAGGTTTTAGGTAAGAAAAAAAGGGGAAGATCTTTATGGGATATGTTGAAGATCTTTCACCACGATTAGAAGATTATATTCCAAGTTTCCAAAGACACTAAACTATTACGGTCCTTGTGTGTCTGTTTTTTTTATGTACTAAGTATTCCTAAAAATAAATGTAATGTCCATGTACGTCAAGCTTTGGGTCTCTACAATCCAAAAACCACACCAGTCACACGAGACCATTGAATCCACCGTATAACATCACACCATTTCATCATCATCCCCTAGCGAACCAGAAACAACCCAACCACCAATATAGAGAAAGCTCACCTCCTGAAAATCATGAGACATCGGCATGCCACTGACATGAGAAACACTTATAACCACCACAATAAACAAAAAAAAATAAAACCAAACACAAACTACAAATAGGAGTTCCACTGAACAAGAATCAAATAGATCGATTATTGGGAAGAAGCAAACAAACCTTCATCGATAACATGGGGAAGAAATTAGAAAATCCAAAACCATCATCGAAGAGCTCGCACCTGGAACATTGAAGACCGCTGAACCATAAATCCCAAAACATTATTGTAACCCATGTTCCAGATCCAATTAGGAGATTATAATTGGAATTTGAGTTTAGAGTTGTGGTTTGAGTGATCTAGGAATATGAATGAAGGCATCTTCGATGAGGCAAACAACTGAGAACCATCAAAGCAATAACAAGACGACCGAGGCAGTGCCTTGAGACTCATCAATCATTGAACCAAAAAACCAAAAAACTCATTGAACTAACACTCCATAACAGACTTGGATAGCCATAAAGGGACATGAGGTCAGATCCATAGAAAGAGCATCTAAGGGCTTCATCAACAACCATCCATTGTTAGGACCCCAAGAATTACTTAATGAAGATGTCGTTGACATGAAGAAAACTAGAGTGCCTTCACTAGAGTTAAATTGAGAAATAAGACCAAAGAGGAAGAGAAAAAACCAGGCACAAACAAGCAACAAAAGAACCATATGGGAAGAACCCATGGAGGATCCACATTGATAGAGTGGGAAGAAGGATGGAGGATAAGAAAAGAGGGGAAGAAAGGAAAATAAGGAAGAAGGAAAAAACTCAGGTGCATCGCCGAATAATCCTATATTCCAAAGTTATACTTAAACTAATGGAACTATAACCCCAAGTGCTATTCCTCATAAAACCCAAGTTATTTAAAGCATTAAAACCACACACCCGATATCACCTACCATGCAATGATATGATAAGACAAAGAATCTACCCATGCTTCATGAACCCAACCATACACAAGAAAAAGTTAACCTTCCTCATGGGTCATGCTCATGGACCCCTAAACATTAAATCACTATAAAATAGGGTCACATATAAGGGTCACTAGGTCCTTACACCTAGATTAGACACTAGAAAACACTAAGTCATAGATCTTTAGAAATGTCCTCATACTCGTCTCAAGATCACATGGCACCTAACATGCCAAATATAATCACAAGACTCAAGGATATCACATAAGAACATAGAAACACACATACATAGGGGTATCACAACACAAGATCAATCTTTGTACCAAACTTCTCATAATCAGGGTCAATGTATATCACACAAGGTCACAACACATGCGCTACCCTAATCTCCATCTACCACTCAAGGACATAAAATACAAATAAAAAAGGATCCACATTTTCTCATTTATTAATAGGGTCAACACTATTATGTTCTTTTATCTAGACACATGTTCACAATATTGGGTAAATAAAATTCCATTCACAAGTTATGATGGAAAACACCTGATAAGTTACTTACTGAAATTTTATTTAACTAAGGAAATTATTTAATTAATCCAGGTCTCAAATAAATTTAGGTCACTACTAATTCCCAAATTCCTTAAACATTCAATTTATATCCACATAATGTAATTATATGAAGGGTTAATTGAAAATTATAGAGGAAAAAACCCTAAAAGTTATGATTAGCACCCATTTAACTAACACAAATTTAGATTTCATGTTAAGAGGTCACCATTCACCTCTACAAGTCTTGTTCACTATCCAAATCAATTTATCATTATTACCAAGGATTTAAATTTTAGGGATTTTTCATTATTAAATAATATTCCAAGAGTTACCCACTCATAATTTATTTAAGTATCACACACCTTGGTTTGGTTAGATAAGATTCCATTCACAAGTTATAGAGGGAAAATATCTATAAGTTGATTAATGGAACCTTATAAAAATCCAACCATCACTTTAATAAATTATTTATATCTACCCATTTAACCAGGAGTCACCTAAGGAGTTGGTCAATTAGAATACCGCCATACATTTTTTTGTCAAACAAATCATATAAATAACTATAGATACATTAGATAACTAAACCCTCCCAATTATTTAAAATCCATAGGTAGATATAAATCACTAGTAGATATAAAAAAAAACTAGTAAAAAAACCAGAATATATGAATCCTAGGTTACTATCAATCATAGGAAACATAAAAATGACATATAGATCATTTCTTATTAGCATGATGCATGAATTAACACACCCTCTTTCCACACTAGACAAGATTAAAAATCTCATAAATCAACAACAACACACTCAAGTTCACCACTCAAGGTAGAAAATTAGTCAAATATAAAATAAAAAAGTAAGAATAACAATTCACATTCCTAGAAAATTGAATTTTCACCCTTACATGGGTCAGAAACTCCCAAGAAAGAGATAATTACCAAGCTACAACAATATCCTAGTCTCCTATATACTATTACAAAAAAATAAGACAAAATAAAAAAAGATCTAATACTACTTTGTAATGCCCCAAATCGGATGCCACTGAATTGGTTCCCTAAGCCGGTGCACTACATGGACCCAAACATGCCTCCACATATGACAGAGGATACCGACTAGTGACATTGACTAGTGAGTCTATCACGGGTATACCGTGAACTCATTAAAAGAGTAAAAAACATAAAAGTAAATAAATAAATTAGATACCATATTACATATAAACATAATAACTAGGGAAAGTGTATATAAAATAAGTGCAACATAACACGAGATAACATATGAATGTTCCATACATACTATATCAGATCCCTAATGGGAAAATAACACACATGCAGAACTAAAAGAACAAAAATAAAACTAAATAAAACAACCATCCCCAACCGGTCTTGATTCTGGATTAGTCCCATCCTCTAACTCTAACCTGGGAAGAAAAACATCAAGCACCAACATAAGACCTTTCCCTAACCTATAACTTGTGACTAAGTAGTGATATCTTCTCAGGCACCCAAGTACCATGGAGGCCAAATATGGGTGTGAGTATAAATAAGTAGGCCACCACTAATGGTGTCTAATTCAAATCAAGTTTATTAGGGTAAAGTTTAAATGTGTGTAATAAAAAATGGAAGCACTAATAATGATTATATACATAAATAAAATGAACCCAATTGAGATCAGGTCTCAAGAGGACAACCAAGGTTAACACTTCTTACTCTAGCCTCATTGGTATCTCAAAAAATAGTGAGAGAATCTCATCTCAATTCGGTTCTAAGGAGAATCATCAAGGGAAGCATAGTCAAGTAGCCAAGAAAAATCCATGTGGCTCAAATGAGCCTTCCCTCCCAGCAATTCCCATGAAAAACTACCAGTCAGGTCTTAACTCAAGGGACCAACCTTGACATTTAGAATCATGGATAAATTGGAATCCATTACTCACACCTAATTCATTACATACCAATAATAATCTATCTAATTTTGGGAATATCATCTTATGACATTCGATAATGTCCAACCTCAATAATCCAATACATTAATCAGTGGAATTCACTAATTATAGAGATTACTCAAATATTAGGAGGATCCACCCCATAAAATTCACAATAATGAATCTAAGTAGAATACACTGGATCAATCAAGGAATTACATAAAATTGGACTATATTTAATCCGAGGAATTATTCACTCACAAAATTCACATTAGTCCCCTAGTGGAATCCAAGGCTCATCTATGTCATTCAATGCTAATAAATTTCACAAGGAATCCAAGGAATCTCTAAAAATCATTACCATATTACCATAATGTCCTTTGGTATAAACTAATTCATCATTAAAAGATATAAATAAAAATTAGTTAATAATTCTAACCAAGATCACCAATTTTGTTTATTTAATATATTAAAAACTTTAACACGTTAATACATAATCACTATTTAATATAAATTCATAATTTAATTAATAATTTATAAGGATATAAGCACCACTAGTTCCTAAGGTTCATTTTAAGAAATTGAAATTCCACATTAAACCATTCATTTCAATGACTATAAATAAACCACCCAATTTAATTATGAAATTCTAAGGAACAATCTAAATTCACTATTTTAGTAGCTCTAATGAAGTTCCAACCCAATTCAACATGTTCTTCTAAGACCAAAGGGTTTTTTAATAATTCTATAAGGAAATAATCAATTTAATTTAAATATTAGGCCAAGTTTCCATTAACCCTTATACTATGACACTAATCTATAACTCAACCCAATACAAAATCCCACTACCGATGACATCCCATAACTCTCAATTTACCAAAACCGCACCTCACTGGTTGATGTCACCAATTTATGACAGACCACTCTCACCCAAAACCGTACACACAGGCCTGATCTTCCTTCTAAGATTATTTATCTCACAAGGCATTTACTCAGCATTTACATTAGTATATCAAATCAAAACATCAAAGTATCATATACTTGGTCACCAAACTAGCTTTCCTCTTAATGTTTAAATTTAGTCCAAACACATGACCGTCATCCCATAACTACCTGTCACAAACTTCAAATCATCCAACTCCATACAGAATTCCCCCAATGATTATGGTCACACATTAGTACTCTCAAGACTTATATATCCCTCCCAATTATTCACAGAGGATAAAAATTCCACCACACTACCTCTAAGTACTAAAATTATTTCTTTATTACCCACTTCCACTAAAATTGAATCAAAGTAAAAAGAAAAATAATATTTCCAATATGCCTCTCCAGTGTTTGAGAAAGGAATATCCACCACTATTGATGAGATTAGAAAAGTGAATTTGTGTATAAAGTAAGACCCATGACCTAACTTAATCAGAAAAAACATGTTTCTTGAAGAAAAAAGGTAGACATCTCATTCATGAATCAACGTCAAGATTTATTTTCATGGAATCATATAGAAATTCCTGAACTCAATCTTGATATATCCACCCATCATTTGGGTTTCCCCGAAGATCATCATGGCTACAAAAAGGAACCCGGAAGAATGAATTCAAATCATGATGATAAATTTGAATCCAAAATTTACAAGTTTTTCAAAACCAACTTCATTTAGGAAGTTAAATAATCAAAATGGGTTTCTAACATTGTCCCTATTAAGAATAATAATGGGTAGATTAGTGTTTTCATTGACTTCATGGATCTCAACCATTATTTACCATAATTTACCAAAGGTTTAATTCCCAATCTTGATCACTAAACTTCTGATAAATGCAATAAATTACTTATATGCCCTCTTTTTTATGGATAGATATTTTATCTATAAACAGATTCTGATGGATCCTAAAGATGAGGAAGCCACTCCTTTTAGGGAACCTAAAGGAGTGTATTTTTATCAAGTAATTACCATTAATTTGAAGAATACTGAAACCTTATATCAAAATTCCATAAAAAATATATTTAATCCATTTTTGGGGAATAACATGGAATAATACATGGATGATTTGGTGGTTAAATCTTTGAAGTGTTGTGATTATATTTCTAATATTGGAACAATTTTCAATAAAATATGGCAACATAGTCTAAAAATAAACCCTTTAAAATGTTATTTTTGGGTAATATAAGGAAATTTTATTATCTTCATGGTATTATATACTAGTATCTAGGTTTAAATAGATAAAACCAAGGAAATATTTAACATTCCACCTCCTTGAAATCTCAAATAGTTTAGAGGGATTTCAAGTTATCTCACCTACATCAGTTAATTTATAGAAAACGTTACAGGAAAATGCCTAACAATTTCTAGGTTCATAGAAAAGGGATTCACCAATCAGTGGGATGATGATTTTTAGTTATATTTTGACAATATTAAATAATATCTCTCAATTACACTAGTATTAATGCCACATGTTGAAGGAAAGTCACTTATTCTATATATGGAAGATCTGGAGTGATCACTTGATGCATTTATCATACAAAAATATTATAAAATAAAATAGCCTCTATTATCTTAATAAAACCATGATTGACACTAAGATTCAATATTATGACATAAAGAATAATTTATTTTAACTGATCTTCATGGTTTAAAAATTGAGACACTACCCACAACATCATAAGGTCCATCCGATATCTCATATCAATTCACTCAAATATATCCTCAATCATCTGGTGTTGATAGGGTGGTTGGAATATTGGGTGGTCATTCTACAATAGTTTGATATTTAGTTCATACCATATATGGTAGAAAAAAGGTGAGCATTGGTAGAATTTATTATAGTACATACCACCTTAGGAAATATGCTATTGGATACAAAATTTCCCTATGAATAGGTATTCTCTATTTATGATACTCCCTAGATGCGATAGATGTATTTTGATGATTCTTTTAGGAGTCTAATTAGAATAAGGATGGAAATCCATAAACTCAATTAGGAAAAATTGATAATTTTCCTCAGATCTCCAATAAATGTGATTTATATTTATTCCTTTATATTTTTATAAGGCTTAACCAATAATTAAGAAGAATATTTGGATCTTATTACAGGCTTGTAATTGGATTTATAGGTGTTAGTTGCTCGATTAAATGTCATGGGTGATTCAAAGTTAGTAATAAATTAGATTAGTGGTTAATATTAAATTAATAAATAGGAACAAATTTTCATAATCATATACATATAAGGGTTTATGGAGAAATTCCTCTCATATCCAATACTAATTCATGTCCTGCACCTACAAAACATATGTGCAGACTCATTGGATAATATAGCCACAACCCTGGAAAATACAGATTAGGATAAAACAATTATCTATTTTAAAAAATGTGGGGTGGTTTCCCCATTACTTTAAAACAATGTAGAAGAGATCAATGATATTTATGACACTTTTGAACAAGGAAGGTTGATAAACTCACTTAATAATGCCATCATGGGATGGATGTCCCTGATATTGGATTCTCTCTAAAGAAAAATTATTCCACTGTATTAAGAAAAAAATGAATAGATTTGATGATGGGTAGTTAAAATCATTCTTTATGATGAACCAGATGCTCAAAAATTCCTCTATAAACATGCATTTGATATAGTTCTATTTATATATATAGAAGGCTAAGGGACCCTCACTATTATGTAAGAAGTTCACTCTGGTTCTTGGTGTGATCATAAAATCATGACCAATCTCTCCTATTATATTAGATGGATTCTATACTTCTAACCATAAATGACCCATGATTGTGTGGAATTCACTAGGAAATTCCATGATTTCCAGATGCATTCCAATTTCATCCATCAGAACCTAGAGTTTTTGCACACTAATAAATAGTCTTAGTCATTTTACATCTGAGGAATAAATTTCATGGGGACATATCCCCTAGAAATATCAAGACATTTCAAGTACATTCTTATTACCACCAAATCTTGTCCTAATGGTTTAAGGATATATCTCTCAAGGAACTTGGTATGAAGGAAATCATCAACTTCATGAAGTCAAATATAATTTCCATATTTGGTGTACCTCACATAATATTGATGGATCATGGAAACAAATTCTTTTATTCTGAGTTAAAAAGGCTATATTATCAATATGAAATTAAACCCAACTACTTTTCATACTACCATGCATCAACAAATATATAGATTGATACTTTCAATAAGATTATATAATATAATTTAGAATATGGGGGATAAAGTCAAAAATTCCCAACCTAAAAAACTCCTAAATTCTTTATGGGCCTACCACCCCACAACCTATAAAACTATGTAAAATACCCCATATTCACTTGTATATGAGATAGAGATGGTCCTAATCATCATGGAATAGATTTCCCAACTTTTTATTTCCATATACAACCAAATTTATGAATATTAATAATCTTAGAAGAGGCTAGATGATCTAGAATGATTTTTTTGAGAAGAGATTGTGCACTCTACATAAATTAGGGGTTTATCAAAACCGAGATTCATAAGATTTTAATAAGAAAATTTTCCTCTATTAATTCCTCTAAGGAGATATAGTATTAGTTTTTAGAACATCAATGATACTAGGGAAGAAACTACTAAATCACAAACCAAAATGGGAAAAACCTTATTCTGTACAAAAGTTTTACTCCAACTAAGATTATTAATTAGTCACAATAGATGGAAGGTGCATCATGTTGTCTACTAATTGCATATTTTTTCTCATAGAAATTATGAATCACATGACCTTATTATAATTGTATCTTGTTTCTCACACTGAGTATAACTCACACGAGATTAGTGGTTTTGATCAATCATTCCATTTATCATGAATAAGAGAACCATGGAAAAAATAAAAGAAAAATATAGTCCATCTTATATAACCCTAAACTAATTAGAGTATCCTATTCTATATGGAATAATTCCCCTATATAAGATCGAGATCTGTATAGGACCCCTTGGCATAAAATCTGCCTATACTTGAGGCTATCAATTCCCTCACCCCTATGAAAGAGCTTGATATTCATAAGGGATCATTCAAGAACTACATGTAGTTTTATTCATTTCCTCACATGATACATAGTGATTCCTAGATCTTTTATTCTAGGACGAATCACAAAAAATCAATTTCCCCTACATATGAGATTAATATATATAAGGAATATCTCTATAAGAACTATATGTATCATTATTCCTACTACTTTAGGATATGTAGAATTCAATTTATATAGGGGTACTCTCTTAATTTCTAGGGGATTCAATGGTTATGACCATACTAGATATCCCATCACATCATAGTTCCACAAATAATGAAATAAAATGACTCCTTTCCGATCTATGAGCAAGATCTATATAGGAATCTTTATTATGTAGTTCTTTATATGTGAACCCATGCTAAAAAATACTTCACCAATATAAAAGAGCTTTATTTTCATAGGGGGATCACCTTAAGAATTACAAGTGGTTTGATTCATATCCTTATAGGATACGTTGTGATTCCTAGATCATTTATTCTAGGCTTAACTACAAATAAAAAAAATCCCCCCTTTCCATGAATATGATCTTGGTCTAGGAATGGGATTTCTTCTTATGAACTATATGTGGCTTGATTCCCATCCTCAAAGGATATGTAGTGATGCATGAATCTCCTATATTAGACCCAACCAAAAATTACAATCAAACCCCCACTAAGTACCAATGTTTGAAATTATTCATTCACATCAAGTTTACCACCATGTGTTAAGTATTGAGACAAATCCATATCATTTTTTACATGATCCAGATCTATGTAAACACCTCAGATAAAGTTCCTTATTGTATGACCTAAAACTACATGGAACCTGATTCCTTATAAAATAAAGTTAAATTATTTACTCTATGATCTTCCTTTCATGAATTTAAACTACTTAGAGTGGTATATTTGTATGGACCATTTCCCATACACAAGAGGTAGGTCCATGTAAGGGTTCTTAATATAGGTTTATTCACAAAACAAACATCAGGATAAAAATAAACCCTTTTTAATATTATAACCTAATGTTTATATCTTCCCCTAAAATATAATAAATCCATATGGATTTATTTCTATTACGTCAGTATGTAAAGTGAAGTATGAATCACATATTCAAGACCCAAAAATGAGTCATCATCCATTTCCATTCCTTTCAAGTAAATTTTAACAACCTAATCATGGAAAGATCAAATTTTAAATGCCCCCATCACTCTTTATGAACATAATTTTTCATAAATCAAAATTCATTCATTGAGTGTATTAGATCAATAAAAATCTTTCAAGATTATTTTTAACAGGTGTATTTAACTCCAAAGGATACTTTTTTCTTTACAATGCATATATACCCCCAATATTGATTTTCATATGCACCCCCTATATGTCCTATCAACCAGAATCATCTACATCTTAAGGGGAGGATCCTCTAATATCCATATGCATTTACAATATCCCAATGAAACATTTCACTTTGAATGCGGTCTATGATCATTTCTTATGTACTTGTTTCATGTTGTTTTTATAGATCTAATAACCTCAAGTTGTGATGTAAAAATTAACCACTCACTCAAAGTTATATTTTAATTAAAAAAATGTAGAACTCATGGGGGGTGAAAGTGGTGAATCCCAAGAGCATTAAGACCAACAAAAATATTGAAATCATGAGGCAGAGACCCAATACAATTACAAAGAATAATATTATCACCATAACTCCCTTTGATGGTAAGAAAATCATCTTCAAAGTTACCTTCCCTCCACATGTGACTAACCTTGATGTCTTGGGATGTCATCATCTTACACTTATTGATTAAATAAGTTAGGCTCCATGGGATCCTAACCTTTCCCTTAAAAAAATACACCATAATTTTATATTTAGACTCCACCTTGGAAAGGATAATATTATAAAACCTATAAAATGAAAGGATATTATATATATATATCTTGTTTTAGACTTAATATAATTGACCACACCAAATAATGAACTAAAACAAAAAAGTACAGACCCTCTTCCATCATGATCCAGACCACTGCCTCTCATATCCCTATGCACATAGGATCCATCTACATTCAACTTAAGGCCATATATAGGAGCCCTCAAACTGGCCCAAATCTGTTGATAAGTCCCGCTACCTTCCTCTAATAATCTTGTAAATATCTTCCTTATATAATTTGATGATATAACAAAAAAAATAATTATAATAAGCTTGAACACTAGTTATTTCACCTGAACTTGATTAAGTAGATGATAACATCATCTTCCTTGCCAAGATTTGTTCTGGGATTCCCATAACACCCAACACACCAGAAAAAAATAATTCTATGAACCTTAATGTCCAATCTATGATGACACACCCCCTATAACCATGAATAAAGGAAATGTGAAATAGACTCCCCTTAAAAAAAATCCCCATATAGAGACTGAAACTCCCCTTAAAGATTCTAGCCTACTCTCCCTTAAGAAAGTGATACCATACCAATTCCGCAACTAGGTTATCACAGGACCGACATCATGAGGCCAAATAAATCCTTTTTTTTACACACTATCATATGTGGGTATGGATCTAATCCTCACATGACATACTAAAAGTTTCATCTTCATTGGTATCTCTTTACACCAAAGACTTATCACCCAAATATAATTCACAAGTTAAACATGGGTTAAAAACAAAAAATATCTTACAATGAATAAACCCAATGTCAATGAAAAAAATAGACCTATCAGGTTCATCCACCATTAAAATATTATCCTGTAGAACCTTTTGTTCTTTACTGAGGGTTGTGTTTAGAAAACCTGGGTGGCTACTCAGTTTTTGGAATGAGATATCCAAAATTGGGAATCCTAGGAAAAATAAAATCACACCCATCCTATTATCCTTCCAGTATCTATGGTCCATACAACCCACCACCCATATAACTGAGCATATAAAGATATATAAGTGATGGATAATACAATACAAAAGATTTAAGGGACTCCTTGAATGATCCAACCATCCTCTATAATCCTTCCCATATCTTTCTATCATGCACCGTGCCTAGTAGGAACTTCCCTCGATGATCTCCCATTCTAGATGTTCCTGTAATCCCTATATGGTGTTCAATATACTAAAAAGATTAATTACCCCAACATCAAAAAACTATTCCATCCTTTTCCATGATCCTGATTTGGGTTTTCATCCTCACCCCTTAGGTCCATGCATACTAACTATAAAATATGTGAGCTCCTTTGAGATGGTCTATAGTGGATATCGTCTCTCTATTTAAATTATTTCCCTTGAAACTATAAAAACTATCTCAAATAATTTGGTCCAAGAATCATTACCTTAAACTATGTGCATATTCTCTAAGATATTCTTTTCTAGCATTGGGACCCCACTCATGATGATTATTTCCTTTTTATTATTGTATAAATTGTCTCCCTTATTGTCCAAATATGTACAACCTTAATCTCAAAACTTATTAGTCAAATATGTATGACCTTAAACTCTATACCTCATTGGTCCAAACCACAATACCCTAAACTTCATGTAAAAAATGTTTAAAACTTGTAATTATAAAGACCCTTAAAGGGAATCATGATCAAAATTCAAGTCCTTCATCTCTAAGCCTCCAACTCTTAGGGCTTATGAAAAAAAACTAGGGCACAAATAGAACAAACAAAAATCTTATAGGGCCTATCATATAGACCAAAAATAATCCGATCCATTCCCATTGTACCTACTAGTTTAGGAAAAAGTTAGAGTGGTGACATATCACATATATTTCCCCTGACCGCGTGTTCCATACATGGTGGAGTAACCTTTAGGGTACCGTAACCCTTCTTGTATATTACTTTTCTCACAAACCTAACTAATTTTGTAAATGTTTGAATCCTATAAAATTTTTCTAAGATGTTAGTAACGAGCATATTTGACTCAAATGGACACTTCTCCTTGACTATGCATACATGCACATGATATGGATCTGTATATGTACCCTCGATATAAATTTTCAACCAGAGGAATCTGAATCTTAAAATAAAGGTCCTCAAATCTTTGTATTACATGAAACCATTGTAGTGGAATATTTATTTCTAATATAGTCAAGGTAATCCTCAAAATAAGTGTCCCATCCCATCATTCCTGATTCAAACTTCTTAGGTTATGATTTAAACAACCCATAATCTAACTATTGAACTTGATTTAGTGTCCTCAATTTTACAAACCTATGTATTGTGCTCACCTTCAGAGTATATATTCAACACCCCACCCTTAAACCTTTGAATAGTTCTTATCACATGACATTAAACTACATGACCTGACATTTTAAGCTTCACGACCATAAACTAAATGCCTTATTTTTGGTACAATATATATTTATGATGGGACCCTTATTAACATTAGGTTTTACCTTATTTCTAGATATACTATCCTAGTTATTTTTTCAAAAGTTATGAGACCCTAAACTAGATAAAAATATGGTTAAATCTATATGACCCAAAACTGAAACAATGTATAGTCAAAGCTATTCGACCAAAAATATCAACAAATTTTGGTCCAAACATTAAAATATTAAACTATATGAAACTATATATATTTGAAATATAATTGGAACCTCATTCACATTTATTCAACTTCACCCAAGTTTTTATGTAGATCGACTCAAATTTTGGTCAAAGCTATACTACCTTAAAATGAAACAATATGTGGTCAAAACTCTCTAACCTTAAACATCATATATATTGGCCTACCTTGAATAACCTAAAGCTACCTAAAAAAGTAGGCACATAACTAACTAGGTTTAAATCCTATAAATGGTAACCTTGGTAAAAGTTGAGTCTCTAATCACCAGACATTCATCTTGTGAGATTTGAGAAAACAATGGGCATTTGAAATTGAAAAGTCACAAAACTTGTTAGGTAGAAAACCCATAAAGGGAGGCCTAATAAAACTTCAATTTTATTCCCAATAATATTCCAATATATAACTCTTAGGAAAAATTTAGGGTGATAAAATAAAAGACAAGAAGTTTGCAAGGTTTGCAATATAACGTCAGTATAAGTCAATCTATGCTTATAGGTCCCTTGGCCTAGGTAGAAATTAGAGAATTTTTATATTCCCCTCATCCATGGTATATCAATCCAAGGGATCCATGTAAAATAAATAAATAAATCAATTAAGGGTACTAGAAAACTTTTTAACATTGGAATACTTATTCCAAATTCTACCTTCATGATACCCATCATATTTATTATAATCATTTATCCAAATGGACCAGATCTAGTGTTACTGCAATGTTATTTATGCCTATACCAGTATGTGATACATTCCTAGGAGGAAATAATTCATCCAAATGGAACAAATATATGGTTACAATGTTGATATCTACGCCTATATACATTTGTGAGCCACACCTAGGAAGAAATAATTCATCCAAATAGACCAAATCCAATGTTATAGTGATGGTATTTTTTCCTATATCCATATGTGATCTACATCGAGGAGGAAATAATTTTGACTCAAGTTTTTGTGAATCATGATTTAATCTATAAATTTTATATTCAATATTAAAATGGTTTCAGGTTATCTAGGTATTTATTTTGAGGATTTTATAGGTTTTTATGATATAATAATCTAAAAAAAGTAATAAATAGATATATGAGAATGAGGAATATTGTTTCATTAATTTCAAAATGGGGAGGAGAGACCAAAATTTGGAATCTATCCTTGTTGTTACATGTAAGATAAAAAAATGAAAGTGTCTACAATAGGTTTTGATCAACTGGGATTAATAAGTCGACTAATGATTTTGGGAAGTACTAATTGACTACTATAGGATTTCTCATTTCAAAACTTTGGCCTCAACTAATATATGTGTTTGTTAAATACGAGAAAATAGTTCTTAGATGATTTATTCAGATTCCTCGAGCCTTATGATGGTTTATAGTAGCTACGAATTAACTTTTACTAGATGAGCTTCATACTCCTAGATCTCTATAGTTTTTACAACCATCTGATCATGAATCCATTATTATTTAGTAGAAAAGTTATTAAGAGATGTAATATAACCCTATATGGCCTCCACTTGATGGTTGGGATGATCAAATAATTGGATATTATATTCTTGGACCACTAATTTCTCTTGAGATATTAAGAATTTATATATGAGAGAATGAAATGTAAGTAATTGAATCCTACTGCAACCAAACTACAGAATAGTTAGTGAATGATTTCTTACTTCTCATACCTTCTAATTGAGTATCTAAAATGATAGTACATACCTCGTTCTAGGATCACTTCCCA